>JANAVB010011000.1:1527500-1542500 GCA_029216955.1 Iris pallida | reverse complement strand
CAACTGTCTAGGTCAAACGTGGTCAAAGTCAAACTTGGTCAACTCTGGGTCAACCCAAGTCAACATAGTCAAGGGTCAACTATCTAGTCAACTCTACATATACCATATCACACATCTAAGGTATATTACATATATACCTATATAGAACATCACATATAAACATAGGTGAAATGTACTCACTACCCTTCCTACAACCATGTCTAACTACAGAACATTACCTATATATAAGGCCCATATCTTAAATATCCTCAATACCAATATGTAACTACATATGTAAGGTATACCCTAACCTCTCATGCACATATTCAAAATTCTCCTTGCCTTAAACCCCTAAATAATCTATACACATACAACCAAATACCACAATAGCTATAGCCTACAAGTTATCTTTCCCCCTTCTCATTATCCCCTATTCTAACTCACACAAATATATAAATGAACACATACACATATACATATCAGTCACCCCTCCTGTGCACTAACATATCCTAATACTAACTAATCCTAACATGCTAACAGTAGTACTCTAACAGTGTAGACACTAGGATACTAACTCTAACCCATAAACTATCATCCTAACCCTCAATCCTATTGAAACACACAAGAACCCCAACCTCTGATACACTAACCCACTCTTACAAAATCCCCACACCTTGCCATGCCAAGCCATTGCAATGCAAAGTCAGGGCAGGGCAATGCATGCCTGCTGCATTGCTAAGGCTTGCTGCTGCTTGCTTGCCAAGCAGGCAAACAAGGCAGCAAGCAGTGTCCTGCCACTGGTCACTGCAATGCAGGGCCTAGGACAGCCCTCAGTGCTAATGTAGCTGCTACTTGCTGCTACACTGCAAGCCAGGCCAAGCCAACCATGGCCAATCCTCTCTAACCCTCACACAAATATATCTTAAGTAAGACACACACATACACCAATATATATAGATATGTATGTACTTTCACATATAACATATTCAACTCGGATACCCCTCAACATTCCAATACCTGTCAACTACATTCTTCAAAACTCATCATTTGAAATACCTGACATTTACATCATAGGCACCTAACATTTAGTTTAAAGAATAACATCAATACATATATGTGTGTGTGTGTATGTGAAATCAATGATGTGCATAAGGTGTCACATTGCCATAGCTAAATGGAGTGTCAATGTGAATTGGAAAAACAGGGCATAGGTTTGGCTAATCAGTGAATTGATTAGGGAATGTGTGTGGCAGTACAGTGTGTGCGTGTGCATATCATGTTTGCATTATATCAAATATTTACCAATACAAATCTTGCACACATTCAAATACCTGAGTTATCTCAGGAAATGGCAGTTTATTAATCAAACCAAAATTCGAATCCCAACATCCCAGTTCAAATAGGAAACAGTGCTTGAATGTGTGTACCTGTGTGTGTGTGTCCACAGGAATTGAAGGGTGTACGCTGTGTCATATTAGGTTTGTGTATAGGTAACAAATGTGATATCAGTGATTCAGATTCTAAATAGAGAGTGTGTATGTGCATAACAACGCAACCTCACATTTCCAATTTTTATGCTCATGATCGAACTGGAACACCTGTCAAAATCTATCCAATACATCCTAGATTTCCTAACATTCAATCTAAATTCCAGTTAATACCATCTTACCCAAACTGAACTCAATGTTCAGTTTAACATGCCCAGCTCCTCATAACTCAGGTTGATATATATACCTACACCAGTACATACATTCAGATTTTGACAATATACATATAATCAAAACCCAACATTCATGAAAACCAACTGGAATACAACTAATCTCAGGTTTCTAAGGCTTGAAATCATCTAGAAATCCCTGATTGAAGTATTAGGATAACCTAAGTTAGAACCCAAAATGTATTCGTGTAGCTACAAACAAAATCAACCTACACTCATGCAAATATCGACCCAACACACATGTCAGGGGGGGTCATGTGTGTGACACTCACACGTGTCCATCGTGTCCAGAAATCAGGACACGAAGGTGTCCAGATATGCAAAATTCAGTATATCAGAAACTATAAAAAGCTGGGCTCGTGCACACATGTCGAGTCCAAAAGGACACGACACAGTCAACCATATATCTCGTGCACGTGTCTAGGGCTAGAGGGGGTCTAGGGGTATGTGTGTGTCATCCTGACCAGTGTCCAAGTGTCGCGTGTCCTGAGCACGAGACACGAAACAGTGAAGAGAAAACAGTGTGCACAGTGTATTGGAAAAACCCGTGCGCGTGTGATTTCTCACAAACTACTCGACGAAGTTGCCTCAAAATTGGTGTGCATGCTGACAGTGATTGCCTGCACGTGTCGACCAAAAATTATGCCATGAAAATCCGTGTCGTGTCCTACATGACACTCGGGCAGCAGGGGAGCACAGTACTCCCCTGTGCAGTGTCCAACAGCAGGTTCGTATCCGATTTTGGACACGAACAGGGATCCAACTCATGCTCAGTCATATATAAATTAATCCCCATATATAGGGCTACACAACCATGTAATTTGTTTTGAAAAATAGTAACATTCAATCCATTGAGACATTTCAACAAACACCTACACTACACTACGACACGTGTCCGATACGGACACCAAACGGACACGAAATTCACCCAAATTTTAGGGACACCTAGAAGACTCCTAGATCTAGCCTACCTGCGAAGAAAACCAAAATTTAAATCAATTTAAAGGGTTTTACCTATAGGTGTAAATTGCATAGAAAAGCTTCAAATGGGGGATTCCTCCTTGCTAGTCAATATCTCCAAATTGACCCAAAGCAGGAATTAAACCCCAAAATCAGAAAATAGGAGAGTATTAGGTTCTAATGCAAGAAACTAGAATTAAAAGGACTTAAAATGGATTTATGGGGATTTTTGGAAGGGGGACACATACCTTTCTTTTCCAATGTTGAAATGAATGAAAGAAAGAGGCAAGCCCTAGAGAATAAGTGTTTATATAGGGTGGGGATCCTTATGGCTGGTCATTTTGGATTTGGTTAGGGTTAGGGCTTCTAGTTATGGGCCATGGGCCAAGTCATGATCAAATAAATCATTAAGCCATAAGTCATTTCATGAAACCACAAGCCATGACTTAAATTCACTAAACCAAATTCCCTTATTCTAAAATTGGTTTCTAATGACTAAAAGTAGGTTAACCTAAGTTAGACTAGGGTCACCATGGCTAGGGTTAGCTTCTAGGCTAGTTCACTAGGTCTCAACAAGTCAAGGTCAAACTAGAACTCACCAATTCAATAAATCACCAAATAATTCAAATAAGTCAAAATGACCAAATTATCCCTAGACTAAAAATAATAATTAAATCATCCTAATGACATAGTTAGGCTCTAGGTCATACAGTCTCTAGGGTTTCACTAGCTGCACACCAAAATCACAAGTCACGACTTAAAACAGTTTTTAAATAGTTTAAAATAATTAAAAATCACCAAAAATCATAATGTGAAATAAATATCAATAAATAATAGTTATAATTACAAAATTTCAAAAATACCCTCATCTGGAAAACTGGGTGTTACAATCCTACCCACCTTATAAAAATTTTGTCCTCGAAATTAAGATGATCGCACCTTCCTAGGTCAAACCCTCAATCAATCAAAGTCGAAGCAACACAATCCTACTGGTCGTGATTTCACAGTCTCGATCGGGGTAGCTACACTATCTAGAAAATCACAACGATATCCTGGCAGGTACTAATGGAATCACACAGGAAAGTGGAGAAGAAGAATAAGAAGGTCAAACCTGCTAATCCATCACCTGCAACGTCAGCCTCCTCGGCTGCCATCGCAAAAGCTCCACCCCTCTGGTGCTGAGCTACATGTGGCCTAACTCCCTCAAAAGGAGGTACAAAGGGACAGTCTACCATCCTATATGAAACTGGTAAAGACAACTAGGAATTAATTATGAAGGATTACCATTCCAAAGATGATCAAATCAAAAGTTTAAGGTACGAGTGTCAATTGCATTGAAATCAAATAACACAATATATAAAGAAGATTTAGTCCCGGCACGATCTAAGTTGATCAATTTCAGGATATACTGAAGTTTGGGCAAGATGGAGAACGAGGCCATTGAAGTCTGAGCACGAGTATCCAAGATTTGGTATCCATGTCACAATTGAATTTATTCAATTGAATATGACCCCAACACTGGATGATAAGGAGGATGACTCGGTCAACTGGTCACGATCAAAGAATTATAATTTAAAGGATGATGCAAGGATATAGAAATAAGGCAATTTCTTCCTTTGGATAGGGAAACTAAACATGATACCTCAGTGCCTTTTCTTTCTGAAATATGCGAAAGGCAAAACAATAAAGAGTTCAAGGACGATGCTATTAAGTACAATACGTGGTTCATAGGCGATGGAAATAATTCAAAGAGAGTTGCCAAAGCTGTCGTGGATGAGACTCTAGGGCAAATTTAACTATGTCTCCCTCCACATAGAATAACATATGAAAAGCGAACCAAAGTGCAATAGGTTGATCAGACCATCATGCACCGGTTCTGATTAGACAATATGTTAGTGGGTGCCGGCCCCCAATAAAATATGTCATGATCAAGCTCGAAAAGATCAGCTTGCAAAACTGGTGTTAAATTAGCAACATAAGATAGACAAAATATAAGTAAGGATAATGATGAAGGAAGTTAATAGTCTAAGATTCTTTAAATATCAAGGAGTGAGGGTGAATCAAAACAAGAGGAAAGAATTTTCAAATCGAAGTTCATAATGAGATTCTCAAGGGTCATCCAGGAATCTCTCAAGTAGTCCTAACTGTGATTGAGTACCTCTCCGTTAAAGCCTATCTCTCAATCCTATCGCAGGCTCGCAGCAGTACAACTAAGTCGCCGTACTACCACGATATCGCACTAATGCGACTCTCGACCTGCATGGGCCACCACTAAAAACGTATCATGACTCGTACCCTCTGTGAGGGTACGAGCGCATAACAGCGCCCAGCCTACGTCGCAGTGTCGGTGGTAGAACGCTGTTCTAAGTCACTATCTAACCATCAACTCACGCAATGAATAATGTACTCATCATGATCGACTCCGAACGGAGGACAAGTATAAGATATCGTAACTCAATCACAGTCTAAGCACGATAAGATAACACCGAAATATAACTAAGAAACTGAAGACAATAATAACTACTGATATAATAACAACAAACTCAAACAATCTCAAATACATCTCAAGTCTCAATTCTATATATATACTCCAGTTCTAAACATGATAACTAAAACAAAACAAACTAGCTAAACTCCCGATCACTCCTGAGTGACGGGGCCATAGGTAGCTAAGCCATCTCCTGGTCTGTAACATGTAGGGCATGTGTCCTCAGGGCAATCATCTGTAAAATTTACAACAGGTCCAGTCAGGACAGGAACGAGCACATCTTATCTAGAAAACCCAAGTAAATGACAGAGAACTATAAAGCAGTTATAGACAGTTGTATTGATGAAAATGGCAGTTTATATTCAGGTGATGGTAAGAAAGACAGATAAAGTGCAAGGAAAGTAAATACTAAACAAGAGAAGAATCATAGCAATGAAGACTGTAAAAATAGAACTAGCTGAACCAGGGTAATGTGATATAAAGTCCAGACATCAATGTAGACCAGTGTAACCCCAATGTAAGTCCAGTACAAGATGAATCTAATACAAGATGAATCCAGTAAGGAACAATTCCAGTTATAGTGATCAATGATTCCAGGGTGAGTCCATCCTATACTCTAGCAGTGTGTTTTAAAATACCGAGATCGACATATAAATGGCTATGGATAATCCGACACATCACACACCTGGCCGGGTGTGAGATGGCTATCATTCCAGTATGATTCCAGCAAAAGGGGTGATTCCAGAAATGGGGTATGTCTACATGTCTTACTCTAGTATCTTCTCTCCCAACAAGTGAGTCCAGAAATCCGACACAATGATTCAAGATGAGTCCAGCCAAAATATAATGATACCAGTAAATGATTCCAGTAGGTAATTCCAGTAATAGAAGCCAGAAATGATGATACCAGTAATAGAGGCCAGAAAATAATGTGTGTCGTATACATAAATCCAGAAATATCCACACGTGTTGTAACAGAGAATCGCATATAACTAACTAGAACTGAAGTACAGTAATTGACAAGTAAATAAGAGAACTATCAGAGAATGTACTCGCCTGATACTCTGAAAAGAGTGGTATAATGTCAGATGTCTGCACCAGGGTCACAATGTCCTAAATAGAGCAGTACAGGTTATAATGTGTTTAAAATAAGACAGATGATGTTTATGATACAATCTACATGATTCTAAGTCAATTCTAGGTCAAAGTCAACTCTAAGTCAAACCTGGTCAACTGTCTAGGTCAAACTAGGTTCAAGTCAAACTTGGTCAACTCTGGGTCAACCCAAGTCAACATAGTCAAGGGTCAACTATCTAGTCGACTCTACATATACCATATCACACGTCTAAGGTATATTACATATATACCTATATAGAACATCACATATAAATATAGGTGAAATGTACTCACTACCCTTCCTACAACCATGTCTAACTACAGAACATTACCTATATATAAGGCCCATATCTTAAATATCCTCAATACCAATATATAACTACATATGTAAGGTATACCCTAACCTCTCATGCACATATTCAAAATTCTCCTTGTCTTAAACCCCTAAATAATCTATACACATACAACCAAATACCACAATAGCTATAGCCTACAAGTTATCTTTCCCCCTTCTCATTATCCCCTATTCTAACTCACACAAATATATAAATGAACACATACATATATACATATCAGTCACCCCTCCTGTGCACTAACATATCCTAATACTAACTAATCCTAACATGCTAACAGTAGTACTCTAACAGTGTAGACACTAGGATACTAACTCTAACCCATAAACTATCATCCTAACCCTCAATCCTACTGAAACACACAAGAACCCCAACCTCTGATACACTAACCCACTCTTACAAATCCCCACACCATGCCAAGCCATTGTAATACAAAGTCAGGGCAGGGCAATGCATGCCTGCTGCATTGCTAAGGCTTGCTGCTGCTTGCTTGCCAAGCAGGCAAACAAGGCAGCAATCAGTGTCCTGCCACTGGTCACTGCAATGCAGGGCCTAGGACAGCCCTCAGTGCTAATGTAGCTGCTACTTGCTGCTACACTGCAAGCCAGGCCAAGCCAACCATGGCCAATCCTCTCTAACCCTCACACAAATATATCTTAAGTAAGACACACACATACACCAATATATATAGATATGTATGTACTCTCACATATAACATATGCAATTCGGATACCCCTCAATATTCCAATACCTGTCAACTACATTCTTCAAAACTCATCATTTGAAATGCCTGACATTTACATCACAGGCACCTAACATTCAGTTTAAAGAATAACATCAATACATATGTGTGTGTGTGTGTGTGTGTGTATGTGAAATCAATGATGTGCATAAGGTGTCACATTGCCATAGCTAAATGGAGTGTCAATGTGAATTGGAAAGCAGGGAATAGGTTTGGCTAATCAGTGAATTGATTAGGGAATGTGTGTGGCAGTACAGTGTGTGCGTGTGCATATCATGTTTGTATTATATCAAATATTTACCAATACAAATCTTGTACACATTCAAATACCTGAGTTATCTTGGGAAATGGCAGTTTATTAATCAAACCAAAATTCGAATCCCAACATCCCAGTTCAAATAGGAAACAGTGCTTGAATGTGTGTACCTGTGTGTGTGTGTGTCCACCGGAATTGAAGAGTGTATGCTGTGTCATATTAGGTTTGTGTATAGGTAACAAATATGATATCAGTGATTCAGATTCTAAATAGAGAGTGTGTGTGTGCATAACAACCCAACCTCACATTTCCAGTTTTCATGCTCATGATCGAACTGGAACACCTGTCAAAACCCATCCAATATATCCTAGATTTCCTAACATTCATTCTAAATTCCAGTTAATACCATCTTACCCAAACTGAACTCAATGTTCAGTTTAACATGCCCAGCTCCTCATAACTCAGGTTGATATATATACCTACACCAGTACATACATTCAGATTTTGACAATATACATATAATCAAAACCCAACATTCATGAAAACCAACTGGAATACAACTAATCTCAGGTTTCTAAGGCTTGAACTCATCTAGAAATCCCTGATTGAAGTATCAGGATAACCTAAGTTCGAACCCAAAATGTATTCGTGCAGCTACAAACAAAATCAACCTACACTCATGCAAATATCGACCCAACACACATGTCAGGGGGGGTCATGTGTGTGACACTCACACGTGTCCATCGTGTCCAGAAATCAGGACACGAAGGTGTCCAGATATGCAAAATTTAGTGTATCAGAAACTGTGAAAAGCTGGGTTCGTGTACACATGTCGAGTCCAAAAGGATACGACACAGTCAACCATATATCTCGTGCACGTGTCTAGGGCTAGAGGGAGTCTAGGGGTACGTGTGTGTCACCCTTACCAGTATCCAAGTGTCGCGTGTCCTGAGTACGAGACACGAAACAGTAAAGAGAAAACAGTGTGTACAGTGTATTGGAAAAACCCGTGCGCGTGTGATTTCTCACAAACTACTCGACGAAGTCGCCTCAAAATTGGTGTGCATGCTGACAGTGATTGCCCGCATGTGTCGACCAAAACTTGTGCCATAAAAATCCGTGTCGTGTCCTACAGGACACTCGGGCAGCAGGGGAGCACAGTACTCCCCTGTACAGTGTCCAACAGCAGGTTCGTGTTCGATTTTGGACACGAACATGGGTCCAACTCATGCTCAGTCATATATATAATTAATCCCCATATATAGGGCTACACAACCATGTAATTTGTTTTGAAAAACAGTAACATTCAATCCATTGAGATATTTCAACAAATACCTACACTACACTACGACACGTGTCCGATACGGACACCAAACTGACACAAAATTCACCCAAATTTCAGGGACACCTAGGGGACTCCTAGATCTAGCCCTACATGCAAAGAAAACCAAAATTTAAATCAATTTAAAGGGTTTTACCTATAGGTGCAAATTGCATGGAAAAGCTTCAAATGGGGGATTCCTCCTTGCTAGTCAATATCTCCAAATTGACCCAAAGCTGGGATTAAACCCCAAAATCAGAAAATATGAGAGTATTAGGTTCTAATGCAAGAAACTAGGATTAAAAAAGACTTAAAATGGATTAATGGGGATTTTTGGAAGGGGGACACATACCTTTCTTTTCCAATGTTGAAATGAATGAAAGAAAGAGGCAAGCCCTAGAGAATAAGTGTTTATATAGGGTGGGGATCCCTATGGCTGGTCATTTTGGGTTTGGTTAGGGTTAGGGCTTCTAGTTATGGGCCATGGGCCAAGTCATGATCAAATAAATCATTAAGCCATAAGTCATTTCATGAAACCACAAGCCATGACTTAAATTCACTAAACCAAATCCCCTCATTCTAAAATTGGTTTCTAATGACTAAAAGTAGGTTAACCTAAGTTAGACTAGGGTCACCATGGCTAGGGTTAGCTTCTAGGCTAGTTCACTAGGTCTCAACAAGTCAAGGTCAAACTAGAACTCACCAATTCAACAAATTACCAAATAATTCAAATAAGTCAAAATGACCAAATTACCCCTAAACTAAAAATAATAATTAAATTATCCTAATGACATAGTTAGGCTCTAGGTCTTGCTGTCTCTAGGGTTTTACTAGCTGCACACCAAAATTACAAGTCACGACTTAAAACAGTTTTTAAATAGTTTAAAATAATTAAAAATTACCAAAAATCATAATGTAAAATAAATATCAATAAATAATAATTATAATTACAAAATTTCAAAAATACCCTCATCTGAAAAATTGGGTGTTATAAATAGTCAACATGAGTCGTAAGATGGACTGGATGTCCACTCTACCTAGGAAGCTTGGTAGGTAATAATAGTGTAGGCTAGTATACTACTACCCTAGGAAGTCGGGAGTGAAACTCCTAAGGTAAAGCTGCTTGGCCTTAGTATTAGAGTAGACGGGTAAATGGATTAAGTAGAGATAATACCCAATTCTCAACATTTGAGTTTAATACTTTAAGATATAGTTAAAATTAGGTTATTATGGTTGGTAATGGTTAGGAATAGTAGACTTGGACTAGCTTTGACCTTGGTTGACCACGGTTGACTATTTTAATCAAAAGTCAACCGAAGCCTAAAATAGCCTAGAACTTGACCAAACTTGACCAGTTGACCCAAAGTCAACTGTTAGTCAACGTTAGTCAAGTTTGACCTAAAGTTGACCTAGAGTTGACCTAGGATTGACCAGAGTTGATCAGTTGACCAAAAGTTAACTATAAGTCAACAGTTGACTTAAATCGACCTAGTTTAATTCCGATTGACTTGTATTTACCCAGTTTGACTTTGTTAGGCCTAATATGACTTAGATTGGCCCTGTACAATCTAGTTTGACCTTGTTTGACCTAGATTGACTTAGTTTGACGTGTCTTGACCTAGTTTGACTCAGTATGACTTAAATTTACTTCCAAACCATTATATTGATACAGTATTCCATCTATAGGTCCTCGAGGCACTGTTCTTGGACTCAGTCGATCTATCCATCACATTACAGGCGAGTACATTCTCTGATACTTTTCTAATTTACGATGATTGTTATAATTCATGTAATTAGTGTAGATATGCTTGTTCTTGACACATTGGTCACACAGATTGGTATTTATGGATCCCGGCATGAGGTGTTATTCCTTGTTATCTTTGTATGTCTTGTGCAAGCTCCCTTGTAGTTCTTGTACAGTATATGGACGCTGATTCTCGAGGAGACTTGCTCCCTTCTCGTAGAATCCCGCGTCGTGACGTGTCTTGTTTGGATCCACTCTACCAGCCGGGGACGGGGAGCACTAGTGTAGATATGTGGTCATTATCCGCCTTGTTTATTTTTGTAGACCTTGAATAATACTAATCCTACACTCCACGTAGGATTGGTGGATCATTAGACCTTGTTCAGACCCAAGCCGGCCACATATCGAAGCTAGTACTCACACACTTAGATAGATGATTCTTGATTCTTGTACATGCCATGATCAGTTTACTTGCCTTGTTCTAGCTCTAGATTTACAGCTTACCATGCCATGATACTTACATGTACATTCCATAATTTCTTGTATATACTCTCTATTTACAGTCTTATAGCTTTTGTCATATCTTGTGAACTGTTGTTAGTTGATTGTACTCGTTCCATCCTGATTGGATATGTTGACAAAATATTACAGATGCTGATGAGGAGGATTACAGTACCTACTACGGTCCGGATGACGTAGTGGGTTTAGACTTGGAGACCTTGGTCCAGCAGGGCTTAGCTCCGTCTGACGAGACTTTACCTATTGCTTAGTTAGAGTAATTTGGACTGGACCTTGTCTCCAGCTTGCTACTTATGCATATGTTATTATATTTTAGGATTGTATAACTATATTACTTTGTCTTTCTCTCATTGTTGAGCTGGATACTGCACTAGTGTTTATATCTATCTGGTTTTTCGTGCCATGATTCTTTCTTCTAGATTGTGATTGAATTTATCAGTATTTCATATTATATTCCTCCGTGCGGAGATGACAGGTTATTATATACTATTTTGTTGGCTAGTAGACCTACAGCGTTCTATACCGTTTTTATGGTGTAGGCTGGGCGTTGTCACGCACTCGTGCCCCTACCTAGGGTACGGGTCGTGACACATTTTTAGTGGTGGCCCATGCAGGTCGAAAGTCACAATTAGTATGATGTCGTAGTGGCGCTCGACTTAGAGTGCTGTTACGAGCCTACGGTACGTATCTAGGATAGGCTATAGGCTAAGTTACTCAATCACAAAATAGGAAAACTTCCACTTGCTGATCTTTTAACTGTCATTTGATATTGATTTTTGCATTCTAATTGTCCTCCTTGATATAATATTTCCTGTACCGTATTGATTTTCTTTTTTTATTCTATCTTCAGGATGGTGCAGACCAGGTCCCAGCATCCTGAGTCCGCGGACGCGGAGAGGTCTGCTATGACTCGCGGATCTGATCCAGACACCCCTGATGCAGTCGGGGTGTCGGCCGCAGCACTTGGGGGCGCTCCTCCTCCAGTTACGAGGGCTGGCCCCTGTATTGCTACGACTATTTCGGCTGCAGTACCAGTGGTTGATACGGGAGCTCTTTCTCTTCCTGTGCAGCAGATTCCTTCGCCAGTTGCAGACGTACTTCCACCTCCACCTCCTCTGTCTACAAATATTGGGAAGATGCTTACTTTCCTCTAGCAGATGCTGGATACTCAGAGAGCCTAGGCCGAGGCTCAGCAGAGGCAGACAGACGTGATACGTCAGGGCATGGAGGATGTCCATCAGTTGGCCCTTGCAGCCGTAGAGCAGAGGGCTCTGCATCATGGGACGCGTACGAGGTACGGAGATATCCAGGACTTCAAGAATCTCGGGCCCCGTGACTTTAGCGGGACCGAGGGCGTGGTCTATGCAGATGATTGGCTCGAGGATATCGAGCGGCAGATTAGGGCCTCCTGCCTCGCAGACGACCTGAAGGTCGAGGCGGTAGGGTTGCAGTTGCTAGACATTGCACGCACCTAGTTCAGGAATGAGCCAGCCCTAGCTGGAGAGGGCCATACTTGGGCAGAGTTCAAGCTTCTCTTCAAGAAGAAGTTCTTTTTCCCTATAGACAAGATCGACCTGGTGCGGCAGTTCCAGGATCTGCAGCAGGGCAGTTTATCTGTGGAGGAGTACGTCGCAAGTTCGGCCGTCTGAGCCGATACGCAGAGTACATGGTTCGAGACCCGGAGATCAAGACGAGCCGTTTCAGGGAGGGGCTGACTTGGGATATCAAGATCCTCATTCCTTCTTTCTATGAGACTTATACTCAGATCTACGCGGAGGCCCGTAAGGTAGAGCGGAAGTGGGGTTTGAAGCCCAAGAGGGAGCGTGATCTTTTTTCGGGGGCTACTAACAGCACGGGGGCTGCTAAGCGCCCTCAGCTTCAGCATCGTTCTTTCCAGCATCACCAGCCGCAGGTTCAGGCCAGAGCACCGGTCCAGCAGGTACAACACACTCAGCAGAGGCAGGCACAACATGGGGCTCCTTGCAACTACTGTAAGAAGCCTGGTCATATCTGGAAGGTCTGCCAGAAGAGGCTGGGCGTGTGCCTCTACTACGGAGAGGCTGGATATCAGTTGAGAGACTGTCCTACGAACCCTCGCAGGATAGCCCGTGGAGCGGTAGCAGCTCAGGGGGCACCGTCGAGAGTACCTGCAGTGCAGCCGAGGGATCCACTTCCGACCCAGCAGCAGCGGTTTATACAGCACCACCAGTAGCGGGGTGTTCAGGGCACGGCTTTTGCACTTGCAGCCGAGGAGATCGAGCCAGTCTCTGATGTTGTTGCAGGTTCGGTTCTTCTTGATTCTTTTCCTGCCTTAGCATTGTTTGATTCAGGTGCTACGTACAGTTTTGTGTCAGTTTTTTTTGCACTTAGGCACAACATTATTGCTGAATATCTGGGTAGGACTTGCAAGATTATGACCGGGGGAGGTATTATCCTGGTTAATAATATTTGTAAGGGACAGAGAGTTACCCTGGGAGGCTAGGATTTGAGCGAGTGCTTGCTCGTAATGCCACTTCCGAGGTACGATATGGTACTCGGGATGGACTGGTTTAACAGGCACCATGCTAGCATAGATTGTAGAGCAGGCAGAGTATTGTTTAGTCCGCCAGGAGAGCCAGAGTTTCAGTTTGTCAGAGGAGCAGCGGAGCCGGGAGATGGATTCTGTGGAGCCTTGTTGGCGGGGTAGGAGTTGCCGTATCCATTTATTGTAGATTTCTTGGATGTCTTTCCCGAGGAATTGCCGGGGATGCCGCCAGACGGAGATGTTGAGTTCACGATAGACTTGATGTCGGGCGCTGAGCCTATTTCTCAGCATGTCTATCGGATCAACAACAGCGAGTTGGCGGAGCTGAAGAAGCAAGTCGACGAGCTGCAGGACAAGGGCTTCATCAGATCCAGTTCTTCGCCTTGGGGCGCGCCAGTCTTGTTTGTCCGAAAGAAGGACGGTACGATACGGATGTGCATCGACTACCGAGCGCTCAACAACCTCACTATCAAGAACAGGTATTCTCTGCCCAGGATTGATGACTTGTTTGATCAGTTGAGCGGTACGAAGGTATTCTCGAAGATAGACTTGCGATCGGGGTACCATCAGCTGAGTATGAAGGGGGATGACATCCCGAAGACTGCTTTTCGTACCCGCTATGGCCAGTATGAGTTTACCGTTATGCCGTTTGGGTTGACTAACGCCTCGGCGATATTCATGAACTTGATGAATAAGGTATTTCATCCATATCTTAACAAGTTCGTGGTGGTCTTCATTGATGACATTCTCATCTATTCGAAGATGCCTGAGGAGCACGAGGAGCATCTGCGGGTAGTGCTGGAGACTCTAAGGAGGGAGCAGCTGTATGGGAAGCTGTCGAAGTACGAGTTCTTCTTGGATCGAGTGGAGTTCCTGGGCCATGTTGTATCCGGTGATGGGATTTCAGTAGATCAGAGGAAGATTACGGCGGTAGAGTCTTGGTCGACACCCAGTTCAGTTGTCGAGATTCGGAGCTTCCTGGGTTTGGCAGGCTACTATAGAAAGTTCGTGCAGGACTTCTCTCGAATAGCAGAGCCGATGACTAGACTCACCAGGAAGGACGTGGAGTTCGTCTGGACTGATGAGTGTCAGGCTGCTTTCGAGGAGCTGAAGACGAGGTTGACGTCGGCTCCTATTTTGACATTGCCATCTGGGTTCGGAGGATTCACGATCTACATTGATTCTTCGGGGAAGGGTCTGGGTTGCGTTCTTCAGCAGCATGGGAAGGTAATTGCTTATGCATCTAGGTAGTTACGACCACATGAGAAGAACTACCCGACT
>JANAVB010011000.1:1080000-1522500 GCA_029216955.1 Iris pallida | reverse complement strand
CTCGAGGAGACTTGCTCCCTTCTCGTAGAATCCCGCATCGTGACGTGTCTTGTTTGGATCCACTCTACCAGTCGGGGACGGGGAGTACTAGTATAGATGTGTGGTCATTATCCGCCTTGTTTATTCTTGTAGACCTTGAATAATACCAATCCTACACTCCACGTAGGATTGGTGGATCATTAGACCTTGTTCAGACCCAAGCTGGCCACATATCGAAGCTAGTACTCACACACTTAGATAGATGATTCTTGATTCTTGTACATGCCATGATCAGTTTACTTGCCTTGTTCTACCTCTAGATTTACAGATTACCATGCCATGATACTCACATGTACATTCCATGATTTCTTGTATATACTCTCTATTTACAGTCTTATAGCTTTTGTCATATCTTGTGAACTGTTGTTAGTTGATTGTACTCGTTCCATCCTGACTGGATATGTTGACAAAATATTACAGATGCTGATGAGGAGGATTACAGTACCTACTACGGTCCGGATGACATAGTGGGTTTAGACTTGGAGACCTTGGTCCAGCAGGGCTTAGCTCCGCCTGACGAGACTTTACCTATTGCTTAGTTAGAGTCATTTGGACTGGACCTTGTCTCCAGCTTGCTACTTATGCATATATTATTATAATTTGGGATTGTATAACTATATTACTTTGTCTCTCTCGTTGTTGAGCTGGATATTGCACTTGTGTTTATATCTATCTGGTTTTTCGTGCCATGATTCTTTCTTCTAGATTGTGATTGAGTTTATCAGTATTTTATATTATATTCCTCCTTGCGGAGATGACAGGTTATTATATACTATTTTGTTGGCTAGTAGACCTACAGCGTTCTACGCCATTTTTACGGTGTAGGCTGGGCGTTGTCACGCACTCGTGCCCCTACCTAGGGTGCGGGTCATGACACCATCCCAACCTTGCATGACATCTATTGGCATGCATGAAGGCACCTGGTACTTACGTGTCAAGCTTTGCAATATGCAAGTTTGTAAACATTACATGTAAGATGTTTACTAATTAATTCTCTCTTTAGTAATAAGGATGATATTAACTAAAATTACATGATCAAAACTAATATTACCATCCTTTTGGGGCTTTGCCCTGCACACATGCAGACTAGAGAGGTGGTAGGCTTTGCATAGGGTCTATGTGCAGGCTTTGTACTGTCTGCACAGGCAGTAGGCAGTGTATATTGGTGTGTGTGAGGCACACACATGTTTTTGTGTGTGTGCCTATGTCTGTGAGTGAGTTACACACATGAGAGTGGACATGTGAGTTGTGTGTGTGTGTGTGCAAGTGTGTGTCACATTTGAGTGTGCGCATGAGTGAAACATGTGAGGATGAGTACACATATGTGTGTGGCAGGTTTGTGTGTGTCACATGAGTGGACATATTTATGGAATAGGTTAGTGTGTCGCACAAGAGTGTGGGTGTGTGTGTGTGACACACACGTGTGTGTGAAAGTGTGATAATGTGATGTATGAGTGAGGAGGCAAGAGGTAATGTGTTGTGTAGTATAGGTAATAAGTTACCTATATGTTAGACAATGCGTATAGGGTATTAAGTTAGGTATATGATAAAGGAAATTGTGTAATAAGGTATTACCTATATGTTAGGTAAAGTTAGGTAACTAAGGTATAGGGGATTATGGGATATAGGTAATAGATAGGGTATTAGAATTACCCTATGAGTATCCATGTGATACATGGACCCTAGATGTGGGTTTTACCTATGGTTTATAAAATAGGTAATGTGTGTAGGGTAGAGGGTAATAGTAGGGTATTGATAGATACCCTATGTGTATCCCAATTTAGGTAAATGTCTAGGATACGCCTAGTATAGCCTATTGTAGGTTAGTTTACCTTGGTATGACGAGGTATTGACCCAGAAACCTAGGTTTGACCTAGTTGACTAGTTTGACCTTAAAAGTCAACATTTGAGTCAAATTGACATAGTTTGACCACAAAGGCCTAGTATTGACCTAGTTTGACTTTCATGATCTAAATTTGACCTAGAAATCATGTTTTATCTTAGAAATCAATGTTTAACACACAGAAACACTAATTAACATTGATCGTTCATATTTAGGTTTTTATGATTCTACTTTGGGCATCGATTCACACTTGTTGCTCAGGACCACAGGCGAGTACATTATCTGATAACTTCTATTATTTGATAATTTATGTAATTCTGGTCTATAGTATTTTATTACTTGATTTACGACACGATGGAGACACAGATTTGTATTTATGGATTCACTCTCATGAGGCACGTACGTCATACTTGTCTGGCCTCTACACCAGGACTCACATACTGGCATTACCTACTTTATTTGGCTGGCGTCGTACTTGATTCGCATATCGGGACTTAGATTTATTATACTAGTCGAACGGAGAAATACTTGAGTAGACATGTAAATATTCCCAAATTCTGGAACCACCCCTACTGGTCTAATATGGAACGATAGCAGTCGCACACCTCACGTGCGATGAGCCGTATTATCCTTAGCCGTTTTGTCACTACCACAATCCTAGATAGGGCTATTTTTGTCAATTTATATTAATTATATTGCTTGAGTATTTATTTAAATTAAATATTGTGAAGGTTTCATATATTGTTAGTTTAACCTATTAATTGAACCTTAACTTGTGAACCCAATTAGACTAGACATGACCACTTGAGCCCACAACCTAGGAGGAACACAACTAACCTCATTTAAGTCATGTTAATCTTAGTTTAGACTAGAAATTAATCCCACACCTATAGCACTTTAAACCCTTCAATTAGGAGAGTGTTTATGATGACTTAAAAGGGCAAAATGGACATTTTTGAAGGGGTTTAGGGCTCCCATTCTTGGCTGGTCATTATGAGCTATTAAACCATCTTCTTCATCATTTGGAAGCCTCCACAAAACCCTAAAAGAAGCCCTCTCCATTTCCATGCATTCCCACCATTAAAACTCTTCTAAATTCTCCCAAATCCTTCCCAAACCTTCATTCTACAAGACTAGAAGCTTGAAGACCAAGGAGCTCATGGGAAGGAGTCCAAGGGAGGAGGAGATTGCGTCAAGCTTGACACAAGAGCATCCCAAGAAGACTTCATTGGGAAAACAACCACCCAATAGGTAAAACCCTTGTTATTTTGATAGTTTGAGATCTTTCTTCATGCATGACACATGGAAAAACACCCACATTGGTTAGAGATACCCTTGAGGAGACGAACAAGGCTCTAAATCTTATTTTTGTGCATTTTATTAGGGGTTTTTGTGCCCTCCTTGGAGAAATCCGAGGAGAGCCCACCAAGTGTTTATCAAAATTACAAAGTGGTCATATTTGACTTGGTTTTCAGTTTTAATCATAGGGTTAACTTTGTTTTTCATTGTATAGGCATCCTAATTGATTTCCTAGTGTATCTCACTAATTTATACATATATATATATATGTTATCTATATATTATATATATGTATGTACATGTTTGTGTGTGGCTATGAGGATTTGAGTGTTAGTATACACTAGTTAGGGGGTCGGGTAGGCCTGCATAGGCCATGGTGCTGCCTACAGCAGCAGCAGGGGACACCCCTCTATTTGTATGTTTGGTCACTTGGCCATGTTGTACTGCTGTTAGCAGTTGGCCATAGGCTTTGGCCATTGCCTCGGCCATCAAGCCTGTGTTCGACTGAGAAAGGGGCCACTCTTGGGCCTATGAAGTTTTGATACTCACTGTATCAGTGTGGTATCATTGTTTCATTTAGTAAGAATGTGTTGGATGAGTGGTATCAGTGGTTAGAGGCTTGTGTATCAGTATTTGAGAGTGAGGCCCTTGGCCATGTGCTCAATATTGCAGGTGGGGAGCAAGACATTGGCCATCAGGTTTGGCCACTTGGGCTAAGGATTTTTTGGCACAACTTGATACATTGGGCTCTTGTTGGGGCTCAGTTTGGCCATTGGCCTGTGGTTCAGATTTTGTGAGTATAAAGTACAGATGGTTAGATAGTGTCATTAGGAAGTTAGTGAACTATGAGGTTAGTATCCTAAATTAGCCTTGGTCAGTGAGGATAGTATCCTAGTGTTAGTGTCTTTAGTGTTCAGTTGGGTATCTCAGTTTTAGAAGGGTGTTAGAGAGGGATCAGAGACTTATAAGAGGGTATTGGTAAGTGAAAGTGTGTCTCAATCCATTTAGGAAGTGGTAGGGAGTTTGGATTTTGGATTTTGTTAGTAACAGAGGTTAGGATGTTAAGTATCAGAAGTGCCATGGTTTAGAATAGAGAGTTGAGAGCATATGGCATATGCAGTAGGGTATTTGCATATGCAGCATGCTGGCCTTACATTGTAGAGCTTTTGCTTGGCCTGCCATGCTTGGCTTGCCTTGCAGCTTCAGGCAGTTGCCTGTATTTGGGTGCCAACAGCAGGGCCATGCCTGGCTATGCATTAGCAGCATGTGGCTTTGTAAATGCAATCCATAGCAGTAGCTGTATTAGCAGCAGTGGCAGGAGGGCAATACCCTGGCTTACTTTACAGCACCAGCAATTTGCCTTGGCAAGGCTTGCATTGTCCTTGGCTTGAGTAAGATTTGCCTTGCTCTTGCATTAGCTGCAATGGCAGCAGTAGCAGGGGCCTATTAGCCCATTGTGGTTGAGTGTCAATTAGGAGTTGTGAGGGATATGAATTAGTATATGTTAGTATCATGTAGGTATCAAAGTGTATTAGAGATTAGAGAGTGTTAGTTAAATTATGCAGTATTTGGTTAGGCTTTTGTTTGGGTTTGCAATTGCCTTGCATTGGCTTTGCATTTGCAGCAAAGCATATGCACCAGCATCTTGGCCTTGGCTTGCTTTGCTTTGCAAGCAGCAAAGCAACATCAGCAGTAGTAGTAAATGCATGAGCAGCAGCAGCATGGGGCGGCAGGGGATATCCCCCTTGGTCAGTTGGCTAGGCCATTGGCCACTTGGTTAGGTAGGTAATGAGGATTACCTATTATATTGGAGAGGGGTATATATATATATATATTTTTTTTTTGGAGAGGGGTATATATATATATATATATATATATATATATATATATATATATATATATATATATATATATATATATATATATATATATATATATATATATATATAATGATAAGCTATTAGCCTAAGGTATTGGCTTACCTATCTAAGGTAATAGGTTGTTACCAAATCTAACCTAGGTAGTGGTTTACCTAATAGATATAGGTAATGTATTACCTATAACATAGGTAAATAGTTATGGGTTAACAAAGGGTAGTGTATTACCTAGGACAGGTAATGGGTATATCCCATATACACATATATATACATGGTAATGTATAGGCTATAAGGTGTATAGGTAGGTAATGACTTGATGTGGGTTAGCTTAACCTAGATTT
Source organism: Iris pallida (assembly GCA_029216955.1). NCBI lineage: Eukaryota > Viridiplantae > Streptophyta > Magnoliopsida > Asparagales > Iridaceae > Iris > Iris pallida. The sequence goes on along the minus strand of JANAVB010011000.1, from coordinate 1,517,101 downwards.
GACTAGGGTTTGACCAGGGTTTACCAGTAGACCAAAAGTCAATTGTAAGTCAAACTCGACCTAGTTTGCATATCACGTACTAGAAAACTATGTCTAACACTGTTAAACCCTATTTAACATATGTATATCTCATCTATAGGTCCGTGACTCCCCTTTGAGCCCCGATTCATATTGACTGCTCAGGACCGCAGGCGAGTACGTTCTCTGATAGTTTTTATTGCTTTAATATTTCCTATATCTGTTCAGTTGTAGTGTTTTACTTGATTCTCGACACGAGGATATACAGACTAGTATACGTTGGATCCCGTCATGAGATGTTATTCCAGGTTAACATGGTATATTGGTACTTATTTGATATTGTTTTTTGTACTTGTATAGACATCAATTTGGGAGTGGGCTGGCCTCCTGCTCTTTGAATCCTGTGTCATGACGTGCCATGGTTGGATCTATTATACTATTTAGGGAATTGGAGAGTTATTAGAGTTTATGTGATCAATACCCTACTTGTTTAATATTTGTACATAGCTCACCCTCGCCACACGTAGGGTATAGCCTGACCTGATACTACTTGTGTATAGCTTTCCATTGTGGCCAGCCTGATCCTCTATACTCATACTTGTGCATAGCCGGTCAAATAGAACAGCCTGATCTGGATCCAAGCCGATCACATAATACTATAACATTTCAAGGCACCGTTTATACTTATATTGTACTCAGATTTGACTGTATCACTTTATATTCCAGTTTACTATAGTATTTGTCAATTTAATGGAACTGCTATTGGCGTTTGTACTTTGCTCCAATCCTGACTGGATAACTATTTTTTAGAGGACTTAGAGACTGATTGCACTACCTTCTATGGGTTTGGGATAAATGGTGACTTTGATTAGGACTTGCCTGTGGAGCCGGTGCTCGTAGAGGACGCACCGCCAGTAGTGACTTAGTTTAGCTAGGTTTTACTGGACTTGTATTCCAGTTTGATACTTTGGGTCTGTTTATTTATTCTGGGATTGTACTAAGTCTTAAATTCTGAACTTGTGTGTTTATGACTCTGCTACTATTTCAGACACTATCTATTTCACTCTTTATCTTCCATCATATTTGTACTTATCTTCCTTTAGGTTCATGTGATTGAGTTATATCATATATTTTCCTCCGTGCGGAGATGACATGTTTATATTCTATATTATTGATGTTAGATGTTATAGATGACCTATACAACGTTCTACCGCTGACATTGCGACATAGACTAGACGTACTGTAGCTCCCCTTCCCGAAAATTTTGGAATATTTTAATATTAAAATATTTTATTGGTGATTTTTAGATTTTATAAATAATTAATTATTGGCTTATCGAATTTTTGTTATTTTATTATCATTATTTTATTGAGGTTATATAGTATTAATATTATTGTTATGGTTATTGAAAATAAACTACTTATTATTAATAGTTATTATTAACTTATTCTTTAACAAAAGAATAAATTATATGTGTATAAAAATATATATGTAAATGTATGTATATGTATATAGCTATAAAATATATACGTATATAGATAATTGTGTGCATGTGTACATATATATATGAATATGTATTTGTGTGTGTAAAGATATATATATGCATGGATACAGTGATAATATTGTGATGTAAATATTCTAGAGGCTTTATAGTATTTTTCTAGTTTTTATTTAGAAGTATATAAAAGTATATATGTATTAAACCTGTGTGTATGTATATATGAATGTATATTAATACAATATCTATACAAAGATATATAGATTACTACATTTAGTTACATATATTAGTAATAAATCATAGCCAAGGAGCTGGCCCAGAGCTCCCCGGCCGAGCAAGTCTCCCACAGTCCACCCAGCTAACAATTAAGCAACAAGTGCATGGTGGTGGCCTATGTTATTATTGTGAATATATATTATAGTAGTGAATTTAATTGAATTGAAATGAAATGAATTTCAAATATGTATTTGTTGCATGTTGCTGCAACAACAACATGCATGCGTGCAACCATGCATCGGCCCACTTAGCTAGCCCACAGCACAGAGTTCTCCAGGCCAAAGTCCAACCCCCATTCCTCTGACCCGAGCGCATACAACCCGAACTCCCCACAGGGTCTCAGCCGAGGAAAGAAACCGCAGCAACTTATACATATCGACACGGAGCCGAGCCCAGTTTCCCCCCCCAAGTTCCCACTGGGCCGAGCCCAGCTGACCCCAACTCACGAGCCCATCAGCTCGAGCACAGGAACCCCCGCGTTCCTCTGTATAACCCGAGCCGCGCGAGAGTATTTAGGGAGAGCGAGATCGAGGGAGGAGTTAAACATCGAAACCCTAACAACTGAAACGCCGCCCCAACCCCCGACCCTGGGCGCCTTCCCGCGCGCACGAGCGCACTATCGCGGGCCGCCGCCCGCCGGCCAGACCGTGCGGAGGCAACGCACACACGCGTGCGCGCGGAAAAGCAGGAACGACAGCAGTAGCGTGGGGGTATCGAACCCACTTCGCAGCGACTGTTCGTCGCACACCGTGGATCGTTTCGCCCCCCCGTCTTCTCTGGTAAACTCACAACCTATACGCCTTCTAATGTCTTCAAGTGCTTTTCTTTAGATCGCCTTAATCTGTCCGTAAAATCGACGTGAAAGTCGACGAAAATCTGCTCGAGAAACAGAGCAAAAACTGCCCCAATGTCCGATGTTTGCGGTCGATTTGTGACCAGCACATCGCGAGTTTTAGAAAACCGTTTGAATAGATTTCTAGCCAACCTAACCAAGATGGAAACTCTACTTTTAGATTTAATTCTTGTGGATTATTTCCTGTTTAAAATTAAGTTGAAGTTGACGAAAATCTGTTTTCAAAAACTAGAAATCGCTCCACACGATGTCCGTCCCGCCATTCCGGGCGACGTGGTCACGCACCGTAACCATCGAAAGCTGCGTAACGGTTTCGTGGTCGTGTGGGCTTTGATGGAATTCAAATTGGTCGCGTGTGCGCGACGAATTCGACGCGTATCCGTCGAAATCGCCCCGTATCCGTCCAATGCAAATTCAGTCATAACTTTGTGCACGTTCGTCAGATCGAGACGAAACTTGCGCCATCAGGACCGTATCATTTTTCTGGTCCCATATGCCAAGTTTGGTCCAATTCTGAGACAGTTGAATCGTACGTCGTTTTGCGGGCCCCACGGTCCCACTCAACGGGCAATTTTATGCACGGCCCGCCGGAATCCAACTTTGGACATATGGTTGGGTTCGTATCAGAAAACTGGATCCGTAGACATGTAGTTTGACAACTTTAGAGACCGTTGACTCTGGCACGCTTTTCGGTGCAAAGCGGGTCCAACGGCGGACATCGTTTTGGTCCGAAATTACCGTTTTGCCCTGTGTCCAGAATTGGACGTAAGGACAGGCAATCCTAGCTAATTGGACTATTCTGAGATCATTGGTATTGTTTATTTCAGCTTCCGGGGACTGTTGTACGGGTTTTTGACTATAGTGGCACATTGAGTAGTTCAGATTCTCGGTTTCACCAGCAAAGGACCACAGGCGAGTACAATTTATTGTCTGCATTTCGATATTGATTTTCACTATATTTCATTGGTTGTGTCATTAGTTATGTGATTATTTTTCTATTATAAATTGTTGAGTCGGAAATGAGAAGTACCAAGGATGTGTGATCTGACCTTAGACAGTGTAGACAGTGTAGACAGTGATTTATTATTGCAAGTAGACAGTGTAGCCAGTGATTTATTTATTGCAAAGTAGACAATGTAGACCGTGATTATTATTGCATTTAAAATGTGTAGATCATGATTATTATTTTGTAGACAATATTTCTTTATTGCAATATTTTCTGTAGACAGTGTAGCTTTATACAATGTAGACAGTGTAACTTAGACAGTGTAGACAGTGTAACTTAGACAGTGTAGACAGTGTAACTTTAGACAGTGTAGACAGTGTCGCATAATTGTCCCGAGACCGATCACATATCAAAGGTACTTCTAGCAGTTGGGAAAAGTCTGTTGTGTCTATTTATTTACTATTAGTTTTCTGTATTTTCTGCTTATTTTCAAAACTCATAATTGATGTCTAACCTTTGTTTTATAGTCATCTTCTTTATTCGAAATTGCATTCAGTGGATTGTGCTCGTTCCATTCCTGACTGGAAACCAACATTTTCAGGTTAGCCGTGGATTCACTTAGCTTGGAAAATGACGGAAATACTTGCAGACAAAGGCCTAAAAACTAACTAGATAGATGAATTGTAGTCTTTCCATATTTGTACAAGTTTATATTTTTCTACAAATGTAAAACTTGTGATCTTTGTAAATTAAATTAATGTTGTGAATGAGCATTGTTTGTGATTTTGATCTTCATGGCCGTGACAGCGTTCTACCGCCGATACTGCGGCATAGGCTGGCTTGGACACGTCTCGTATCCGTTTTAAAAAAAAAAACGGGTGCGGGTCGTGACACGTACCCACGTGCTCGTGCCCCTAATCTAGGTGCGGGTCGTGACACGTTTACTTATGGAAAGTGGTATTTCAAACAATACTAGTTTAGCTACATTCTTGCTAATTTACATTATACTTGCTGGACATATCATATCTATATTAGCTGAGTTCTCCTTTATTTACTGTCTTTATTACCACACTCTCTTGATTCAGCATGCTTATTTTTATTGCCCTTGTAGAAGCATGAAAATTTCAGCAGACTTGACAACCATGCGCCCAAGCCAGGGAAGACATATGCGCCCAAGTCACCAGTGAAGTCATATGCGCCCAAGCCACCAGTGAGGTCATATACGTCCAAGTCACTAGAGTGAGCTATGCACCCATGTGCCCACTCTAGGCTCCACTAGAAGGGGGCACATAGCCCTGTTTCAGGCTATGCGCCCAAGCCAGAACAGCCCCCGACTCGGTCAAACCCATGATCAATCGTGCACCGAAGCATACGGCCACATCAGTCTCCACGAGCAGTCATACACCGAAGCATGTAGCCACGTCAACACCACGATCACACAGTCTGTATGCGCCTACACCCTATGTGCCCAAAGCAGGACCATGCGCCCACATAAAAACTAGTGTGTTTCCTTATGTCGGTGTATAACATCATTCCAGCACAAGAATAACTATAAAAATGGGTCTCATACCTCTTCAAAAGACAGAACGCAGAGCATTTTCAAGAGCCAAATTGCTGCACTTCTTGCCAGTGAGTCGAGAGTTAGCAATTTTCTTAGGTTTTCTTCCACTTTGTAATCGGAGTATCAACGAAGTAAAGGAGCAACTGCCGCTCGATCTCTATCGTCCCATTCTCCAGAATTCTTTTTTTGTACTCGGGGATCCTCAGCGCAGGATCTTTCAGGCGTACTCGATTTGTGGTGCCTCGTGCCAATAAAAAAGATAACGTTTCTTCTTCTTTTTTGTGTGTGTCCACAAAAATGATGACTCTAGGGACTCTCTTTTCCTCTGATGAGAAGGTGGTGATGCAATCCGATACCGACAAAGTGGGAAGCACTCAGAAGATGTTGATCGTGAAGTTCGATCAGCAGGCGTTTGAAGAGATGCTCTCGAGGGACGGCTCTACTCCCTCAAAATTAGCGAAGCCAAACCAGTCTCGCAAGGCTTGGCTTCCGAAGGCTCGCAGTGCATATCCTGCCAGTATCACAGCTGATATGCAACTGAAGAACTCTGTCACATGGGTGCATAGAGCACCTCTGTGGGCGCATGGCTCTGCCACAGAAGCTCAACAAATGAAAAAGGCTCACACCATTCCGGGCTCTACTACCCCATTGACTTCTCTCTTGTGCAACCAACAACAGAGTGTTCAACGCTCGAGACTTGGCAAAGGAAAATACTGCGATGCCAAGAATCAGAGTGTTCGACACTCTAGGCAAACTCAGCGAGGCTCACAAACGAAGGAGGTGAAGCTGGAAGAAAATAGCGCTGCTCTACCAAGCATGTGCCCAAAGCTATGCGTCCAGGGGGGTGTGTGGGCACATAACTCTGGCCAGAAGACTTATGTCTTCGACAGATTATGCATCCAGGGTCATGCGCCCAAGGCTATGCGCCCAAGCTCAACTAACCCATACTATACACCCACATCGAGGAAGCTTAGGCATGCTGCCAAGAAGCATGCACCTAAAGGCAGATTCCAAGGCCTATGCGTCCACAGCAAAAAGATAGGCCCCAACGCGTATAGCACGGAGTTGTCTTCAAGTTCATCACAGGACTTAGGTGTGGGGGTTGCACATGAACTAAGTCCAGATGTACCAACTCTCCTTACAAACCCATATGCAAAGCTCGGCGATGCATGTGACATGGGTTTTAAGGCAAAACTCCCTTTCGTTGACTTACGCGACATGATAAATCATAAGCGTAAAGCGAGAGAGGATACAGCAATTCATGGTGTACATCCGTGCACCAGTATTGTCATCAACTGTTGCTGCTCCAAAGCAACGAGAATGCCTCAGAGGCAGTCCGTGTTTCGGCGACTGTATTACTTTGACGATAAAAAGCCGCTGTGTGTTTCATCCAACATGACGTCATAGGGTCCCCCTTACAGGAGCCCCAATCAAATAAGGTGGACCACGAACCCAACTTTTTCTCTCAGTTCCACAAATAAAAGAAGAAGAAGTCTGCCAACAGATAGCCAGCAAACTGTCACATCTGAAGGAGTCTATATGGGTACTCGGTCGAAGACGAGATTCCGTATAGATGACTAGGACTCCCAAGCTGGGGGTAGTATTCCCTCAGAGTCTGAAGCAGATGACCTTCACACCAGGGGCAGCCTTCCAGATGACGATGATCTCTCCGAGTCTGACGGCGACTATCTACCTCCCCTACCTGAAGATGAGGGACTTTTCAACTCAGAGACAGACAGTATCAGCACCAGTTGTACTGTTTTCTCTGTTCGTCCTTGTATGTTATCTACATACATGGCGGATGGAGAAAGACCTGAAAAAGCCAGTGATCAGACCTACAAACGGCTAGAGGGTCTTAAAATAGCATTTGCCAAGATCACTGATATGCTTACCAGTAACATGGCGGTCCAAGCTGCTGGGGCTGTTCCTCCACCTCAACAAAATATCTCGGCACACGTTAGTCCGGCTCATAGCAACAACCCTTCTTTACTACAGAAGGAGTATCATTCCGTTGCGCCTCCTCCAAATCTTACAAATACTGGGGGTGGTCCTTCACCAACAACGCCTGACAACCGTACAACAGCCGTTTCTCAACACCTGTTCAATCAACAGGATGTAATTGATTCTCTTGTTGTCCGTCTCGACACCATCTCACATAAAGACGAGCTTCAGAAGATGGGAATATCTCAACCTTATCCTCCTGAATGGGAGAATGCTACTTGCCCTCCTAACTACAAGCCGCTGACGTTAAATTCATTTGACGGGATGACTTCTCCTCGCCAACACATGACATACTTCAACACGCAGACTCTACACTTATCCAGGGACAATCCGTTCTTGTCAAAGCTGTTTATTAGCACCTTACAGGGGGTAACTTTTGGATGGTTCTGCAGTCAGCCTGATGGTTGTATCAATTCTTTCAAAGACTTGGAAAAGTTATTCCTCAACAGGTTTTACGAGAGTGGCATGCATGTTAGTATGTCCACCCTCATCGAGACCAAGTAAAGGAGGACTGAGTCTGTCATTGCTTTCATCGAACGCTTCAGGCGGCTAGCGTTGAAGATGCCCTTCGGTATACCAGACTCGGAACTTATGGATACTTGTCGACATAACTTCCTTCCTACTAGGGGTGAGCAAATACCGACCGATACCGAAAAATCGACCGAATATCGATTAAAAATATCCCCCAAAACCGAACCGAAATTATGTACCGATACCGAATTGTCGAACCGACTAAAATATGGTATAATGGTAATGGTAACGGTTTGAGATTAGTACCATACCGAAAATACCGAACCGAACCGATCATATATATATATATATATATATTTTATATATATATATATATATATATATATATATATATATATATATATATACACACACACACACACACACACTTTATTTTAGAATATTGTTCGTGATTAATTTTATACTACTTATTTTCATTTTTATCTTTATCTTAATCAGTTTCTCAGAACTTTTAATGGATTTTAGTGGAGTTGAAGTTATGTTAATAACGCAAAGAATTGAATTTTTAAGGGTATGTTTTTTTGTTTTCATAGAATTTTGAATTGAATTTTGGTTACTTAAACTTATACTAAAGATTAAACTTAGTGACTGCGTTTGATCTTTTAAGCTTATTTTTAGGTGTTTGTAACTTGTTACATATTATTTTAATAATTTTAATTAATTATTTTGTTGGTAGAGGATTAGTTTTGAAATTTAATGCTTCCAAAAAAGTAAAAAAATATTATAGGTTAAGAGGTTCTATAATATTAAGTGTGTTGATTGATCAAATGTTAATTGGTAAAATACCGATACCGAACAAAAATCAACCGAATACCGATTTAACCGAAACCGAAAAAACCGATTCTAAATGGTACGATATTGGTATTGATTTTTTAAATACCGATTTAAAAAAATACCGAAAAGTTCGACCAAATACCGATCGATTATACCGACGCTCACCCCTACTTCCTACAGTGAAGTTCTGTCTAGGTATACATAAGTATAATACATGGCCCGTTTTCATTGGGGTCGCTGATGCTGCTGAAAATGACGTCCCTAATCTGGAATTACTGGGGTTGAAAACACCCAAATCTGAAGACAAAGGCAAGCACCCGCAAATTATCCCTGTCCGTGGGGGTAAAGGGAACGAAGTCTTGAAGGTCGACACTTCCAAGGGAGCTTCCAATTATCATGGCGCCTTTGACAAACCTAAGAAGACTTTCTCCATTGACGAAGACGATGTTATTACCATTTTTCACACATTGACGAAGGGTAATAAACTGACACTGCCTCCACCACGACATCCTGCGGAGGCGAGCCAACTCAACGATTCCAAGTACTGTCTTTATCATCAATACGTGCATCACTCTACCAAGGATTGCATCGTCCTGAAGAAAAAGATACAATAGCTTATCGACAACCAAGTGATCAACCTCGAAGCTGAAGACAAGGTCGTATCTTCTAACATGATCACTCTTCAATTTGGTGACTTTTCTCCCACAGAAGTCCCAGACGGCATAGTCCCGATCCCTAAGGCAATAATGGAAGTTGTCAACCTGCCGTCAGCTCGCAACTCAACCTTGGTGCCACTCACGACTGAACGTGGTAAGATCATGTGGGTCCATCCGGACCTTGTGCAAGAAATGACGCAGGGGGTGGCATCTCCCAAAGTAAAGAGGGGCAAGAAATACAAATTGTGTCATATGGTGTCTTCTTCCATTTACGAAGTTCTATCTGGCGAGACACGATCTGGGAAGGCTTACCTACAAACTTATGACCCTGCACAAGAAGAAGCAGTACCTTCTCAAGCTCCTGCTGCCCCCACAAGTTCAGAAGCCAGCCCGTCTAAGCCTTCAACTACCGACAAAGCCAAGCAGAAGGAGACACGATTTGATAATTCCCTGAAGGCGCCAGCTTCCGAAGGCATGGATCGGCCTTACAACTTTGACATACTGGCACAGCTGGTCAATACACCTGCTAGGTTGTCTCTGTTCGATCTATTGCGACTCTCCATAGAACGCGGAATACCTTGAGTGAGGCATTACTACATGCTGACTCTTATCTCGCTGAAGTCAAAGCCCCCGCTGAAGACCCTGTCTCATGTCCTCACTGCCACAGTACTATGAAAGTGGTACCCAATATCACCTTTTTACAGGAGGACATGCTACTCAAAAATAATCGTCATGATAGACCTCTGTACTATACAGGGTATATCGGGGCGATTAAGGTAGATCAGATGCACATCGATCCAGGTTCCTCCCTCAGCATCATTCCTAGAAGTTTGCTCAAAATTCTAGGAATCCCTCTACACAAGCTATTTGTAACCAATACAACTATCATGGCATTCAATGCTGGGAGAAGCCACCTGCTGGACAAGATCCGTCTCAAGTGCCAGATTGGTGATCTCTGAACGGAGGTTTCTTGCTATGTAATCGACGCCAATGTATCCTACAACATCTTGTTGGGACATCCGTGGATACTCAAGAACATGATCGTTCCTTCCATACTTTACCAGTGCTTCAAGTACGTCAACAACAATGGCGTCGTGAAGACGAAGTTTGCCGATGTCGATCTTTTTAAAGGCATTGAATCCTACTATGGAGATTCGATACTTCACCAATCTCAGCCCTCCAAGGATGACAACAACGAAGCTGACGATGAAGCTAAAGCAAGTTCATCCTCCAGTGATGGTTCCCTGATTATCCGAGTCAATGGACGTACTACTCTAAAAAGTACTCCAAGGCCTCTCACAATCTGGATGAAAAAGAAGAACCCTGATAAGGTCAAACCATTGACCATCACTCTCCGCAAGACACCTTGGGTGGAACCTACTGAAGTCCATCCTCCCAATCCTGAAGAGTTACCCTATGTGGTAAACTTGGCCAAGATTGTAGCTCCTCTTCCAGATAATGATCCCCTTAACGAGTATATCAATACTCATAATAATGTACCTTCAGCGGATGATGTTATCCCTGAAGAAGAACTTGTGTATTTTCATAGTAAATGTTTCTCTTTGAATTACTTCGATGTCTACCAATCTGTAAACCAGTATGTAGATACGATATACGTTCTAGAGAATGGCATAGGACCACACCTCTGTATGCCGGTCACGACGCCTCATCTGCGGGAAAAAGTCTGGCCAGAAGATATCCACTACTTCATCGTTCCAGCTAGAAAGAAGGGTGAATAACTAATCATCTTCGGTCGAATAATTGGTGAAAGAAAGTTCGTTCTGGACTCTACTCACCTAATCACAACACCGAAGCTGACTATGACTCTGAAAAAATATAACTTTTTTGATATAGTTGGTAGGCCAAGAATATCATCCAGAACATGGGATATGATATTAAAAATGACCAGGGGCTAAACCACGGTCGGGAACGACGGTTGCCAATACGTCACTTTGCTCCTCCCGACAAACCCGAGAACTATTATCAACAAAACGGTATTGGTTTGGGTTACGTCACTCCTCCAACAACTCCTGAAAGATCAGACATCGAAGCAGATCGCTGTTCTCATTCTTCTGATTCCTGCCTCTGGGATTCAGACTCCAGCATTGGGGACATGTTCAAAGCAACTTTGTCCGTCAATATGGTGTCAGTTGACCAAATTGCAGACGATGTCCAATCAATCGTGCTTGAACAATAGGCTCAAAAGATGTATACTAGGTAGGAGTTACGTTTCGAACAATGTGAACCACCTACTGAAGACGAAGTCGTCCAAGTCAATTTAGAAGATGAATCATCTCTGAAACCAATTTTTATCAGCAAAAGTCTATCCGGCGATGAACGACAATCTCTTATACAGCTTATAAGAGAATACTTTGACGTCTTTGCATGGAGCTATGAGGACATGCCAGACTTGGACCCTAAAGTCGTTATATACCGCCTAAATATTTCGTCTAAAGCTAAGCCAGTGAAGTAGCAGCAACGACATTTTCGACCAGATATCATAGAGGCCATCGAGAATGAAGTCAAAAAGCTTATTGTTAGTGGATTCATTCGCGAAGAACAACACCCTGACTGGGACGCTAATATTGTTCAAATCATAAAAAAGAACGGTAAAGTTCGAGTCTGTATCGATTACCGTGATTTGAACTCTGCATAACCGAAAGATGAGTTCCCTCTACCGATCACCGACGTAATGATCGACAATACTTGCGGCTTCGAGCAAATATCCTTCATGGATGGGTTCTCAGGCTACAACCAGATCAAGATGTTCCCCGACGATGAGAAGCACACATCTTTTCGAACACCGTTGGAGGTATATTGCTATACGGTAATGCCCTTTGGATTGAAAAATGCAGGGGCGACATACCAGCGAGCTATGAACATAATTTTTTGTGATCATTTGCACAAAATAGTGGAATGCTACGTAGACGATATCGCAGTTAAAAGTCGTCTCAAGGGCAACCACCTCCAAGACTTGAAAACAGTGTTCGAACTAATACATGCATACCAACTCAAGATGAATCCAACCAAGTCTTTTCTGGGAGTCTCCAGCGGCAAGTTCTTGGTTTCGTCATCACTTCAAAGGGTATACATCTTGACCCGGAGAAAGTGAAGACTACCCTCGATATGCATCCCCCAAGAAACCTCAAAGATCTATGCAGACTTCAAGGAAGGCTAGCCGACATCAGACGATTCATTTTGAACCTTTCTGGAAGGTGTCAACCGTTTACTCAGCTCATGAAGAAAGGCGTATCTTTTGTCTGGACTGAACAATGTCAACGCACATTTGATGACATCAAGAAATATCTTACAAGCCCCCAGTATTGGTAGCTCTAATAATGGGGAAGCCCTTCTTACTATATGTCCGTGCTATGGACCATTCCCTTGACGTCCTATTAGATCAGAAGAATAAAGGCGGCCATGAACAAGCAATCTACTACCTCAGTCGCACAATGGTGGGTGCCGAGCACAGATACACACCTGTGAAAAAGGAATACCTTGTACTGGTATTTTCTATCCAGAAAAAATGCCACTATGTGTCTGGGCAGACTATCCATATAATATCTAAATTCAATCCTCTCAGAATACTCATGACTAAACCGGGTTCTCTCAATTCCTATTTAGCTACATGGGCAATGCTGTTGACTCCATATGATATGTTGTTCATTCCTCAGAAGGCAGTAAAAGGCCAAGCGTTAGCTGATTTCCTAGCAGCTCATCCGGTGCCAGAATCTTCCAAACTCAACGACGAAATCCCCGATAAAGTAGTGGAGTCTAATTCTGCAACTGAAGAATCCCCATTTGGCGAATGTTCTTTGACGGTGCATCAAGAACAGGACCTAAAGAAAATATTATGGCCGGAGTAGGCGTCGTGCTCGTGTCACCCGACCATCTGGTTATACATCGTGCATATTCTCTCGTAGAACCCTGTACCAACAATTTGGCCAAATATAATGCCCTATTAATCGGCCTGCAACTGGCAAAACAACTGGGAGTTGACTATCTAGAAGCTTACGGCGATTCTAAGCTAATAGTTAGTCAGGTCCGAGGGGATTATAAAGTTCGTCACGAAGATCTTATCCCCTATCACAAAGCGACAATCAAGTTGGCATCTACTTTCACTGGATTCTTCATCGAGCATGTGCCTCGACTATAGAATATAGAAGCAGATGCTTTAGCCGATCTCGCTGCTTCCTTGACCGTCCCTACTAATACTCAGCAGTCGATCACAGTGTCTGGTCGAGAACTATTCTGTGTAAAAGATGCCTTACATATTCAACACAGTTACACAACGAAAACAAATGTTGATGTTAAAGACTAAATATTTTCTTTCATAGACTATGCCATCTTTGGAATCCTCCCTGAGGACCCAAAGGAAGCAGTGTCTATCCAAAGGCGATCCCTCAGATTTTACTACGACACAGCTACCAAGATGCTGTACCGACGCTCTTACGAAGGGATACTGTTACGATGTTTATCAGACACAGAAGCCAAACATGCACTCCAGGATGCTCATGACGGAGTTTGTGGTACACATCAACCAGGCCCCAAATTATAAGATCACCTCAGATGAATGTGTTATTATTGGTCCACGATGATAGCAAATGCTGTCAAATATACAAAGAAGTATAGGGCTTGTCAGTTCCACTCCGACTTCATTCATCAACCTTCGGAGTGTCTACACCCGATGGCAGCATCTTGGCCTTTTGAAGCCTGGGATATGGATGTCATAGGCCCAATCAGCCCGCCATCTTCCAGAGGACATCGGTTCATCCTAGCCATAACCGATTACTTCTCCAAATGGACGAAAGCTATATCGCTCACCGAAGTGAAGGCATCAAACATGATCAGTTTCATCAAACATCACGTTATCTACCACTTCAGCCTACCTCGCAGGATCATCCATGATAATGGTCCACAATTCGTAAGCCATGCATTCTATCAGTTCTGCAATAGTAATCGAATCCACAATGTAGCCTCTACTGCCTACAATCCAACGGCTAATGGATTAGCAGAAGCCTTCAATAAAATCATCATTGAACTTCTCAAGAAGTTCGTGTCTTCAAACAAGCACGATTGGAATGAGAAGCTCGGCGAATGTCTATGGGCCTATCGTACAACGGTCCGGACTCCAACATGCAGTACGCCATTCTCTCTGGTTTATGGAAGCGAAGCAGTTCTTCCCCTAGAAATCCAGATTCCTTCTCTTTGAGTAGCCTTAGGCAGTGAGTTGACTGCCGAAGAAAGCCACCGTCTGCGACTACAGGAGCTCAAAGCGCTAGACAAAAAAATGCTTGTTAGCTCAGTAGCGCATTGAGCTATACCAAGTACGCCTTTCCAGAGCCTTCTATAAAAAGGTGAAGGAAATAATCTTCCAAGTTGGTGATCTAGTCTTAGGAGTGAGAAGACCAATGGTCATGACGCACAAGACAAAAAAAATTCCAACCTAAATGGGAAGGTCCTTTTGTTATAGAATCAGTGTATTCTAATGGTGTGTACCGACTAACCATACGTGATGGTGACTTGCTCATGATGTCTATCAACGACAAGTTCCTGACGAAATATTATGTGTAACCTTTTGTAAACAATGTTCACATATGTTCAGTCATGTAAATATATAGTACAATATTTATGTGATTCGAAAAATTATCTAACTATTATCTGTATTTCAAGAGTCTTGAATATGCCATGGATAATGGGTCCTCTAAATTTTTTTCCAGTGGAATCATTTCCGTTTTTGACTCTGCCCAAACTCGGTTTGACGAAAACAAGTCACGTCCCTATTACCTCTGAATTGCTTTTCGATAATTATTTCCCCAGTGGAATTATTAAGAAATGTTTTGCCACGTCTATATAACCTCTGAGCAAAGCATTCATTAAGGATAATCACGTCCATATTACCTTTGAATTATCCACTCCTACCTAATATTATATATCTTTCCACATCCATATTACCTCTGGTCAGATATAGAACATCCTCTGCTATTACGTCCATATTATCTCTATTAGCAGCTCCTTTTAACTTATTATCTATATTAAAAAAATGAATATAAAATGGATAATAGGTCCACATTAAATTCTCCAGTGGAATACCTACTAGAAATATCCTTACTACGTCCACATTACCTCTAGCTCGAATATTTCACAAAAACTTCATTCTTGAAAGCCAAAAAGATTCTTTATTTAAAACGTCTATCAAAAGACGGAGAAAAAAATACAAGAGCCTTGACGGCTAAAAGAGAAACAGTTACAAAAAAAAATCTAGGGGATACACAATCGATTGATATTCTCCCTTAGAGCCGCGATTTCGGCCTCAGACTTCGCGGTAGCTCGACGGCGAGCCTCTTCTTGACGAGCAGCTTCATCCTGGAAGGGGATCAGGTTCATGTGCTCTCCCTCTAACTTCACCAGATATTCTTTTAAGTGGTTGGAAGTTGTAGCGATCATGGCAGCCTGAGCCAAATAGTCCTCCTGCTCAGACATCGCTGTCCTTAAGCTGGTCTCCAGTTGAATAATCTCATTTTGGATCTGCACAATGTGATTATATTTCTCAGTAATCTACGCAACCAGCTTATTCTTCGAAGCAACACGTGCCTCACTCGCAATATTGAACTGCTCATACTGGTCAGCCAACTCACGGATTTTTTGAGCATGGACATCATTTCTTACTTGGAAAGTAGCCTCCTCCTTCGCGAGATCCGCGACCAATGCCTCGTCTTCTGCACGGAATAGCGACGTCGGGCTCCACTGTTTGGCATCCCAGAATCTAGCCACTTGACCCTCCAAATCATTCAGAACCTTCCTTAGAGCATTAGCCCGCTCTTTATAGCTGACGATGCTCTCAAGGGCCGCTACTTGGCATTCAGCAACAACCTTCACAGGACCAAAGGCGGCGTTCCGATTCAGGACTCCAGGAAGTTTTACTTTCAGGACAAAATATAAAGCTTTGATGACTTCCTGGGCCATCTCGTCGTCTTCAGTAGAGGTCGTCAGAAAGGATACTTGATGAGGCTCTTCCGCTCCAGGAAGAGATGCCTGACAAGAAGCCGAACTTGGCAAGAAAATAATATATACATTAGTAACCAAGAAAGGGGAGTGTGAAAGAACTATAATTTCGTACCTTCGGCATGCTCAGCGCCAGCCTGGGCTAAGCTATTAGTCTTGGCTTCAGGAAAATCGAGAGCAGGTCCAGGCTATTCAAGAAGAACAATATCAAGGCCTCGAGCAGCATCAGGCCGGGTATCTTCTACGGTCCCAGCTGGATCGGGTGCAGACTCAGTAACAACCCCCTCAGTAGGCTGTTCAACCTCTCCTTCTACAGTCGATGCCGATTCACTAACGGATCCCTCCATACTAGCAAATTTAGAGGAGCCAGGGATAACCTCTATTTCTCTTCCAATGCCTGGGGTTATCTTTACAAGCGATTCCTTCTCCTTGTCTACAAAGGAACATACAATCGTGGTCAGTCTCACGAGAAGCACACAAAATCGAAGTCAAAAAATCTCAGCCGAAGAGAGGCACAAAGATAACGTACCCGCAGGAGGATGAGCCGATTGGACTTGATTCTCGTCCAACTCTTTCAGTATGACCCCGATTTTAGACGTCGCCCCCAAGGAGATATCGAAAGAAGGACTGGCTATCTGGTCGCCACCATAATCCGGGCATTCGCCCTGATCATCCTTTGATTCAGCCTCCTTGATTGGGGAAGGCTGAACGTCGTCTGCCGATCGAGGACAATGAGGGGACGCTGTTGTCACGCCCACTTCCTCAGAAGAGGAGGCACCTGCCTCAGCTACAACTTCAGGGTTTTGTGCAAAGGACAAACGTAAGGGTGAGAAAGCCTTTAATGGTTTGACCAGAACGGCTATGGAGTCTAGGAAGGGATCTACCTCCTGAACAGTAACGGCCCGTGACGCCATTCCACTTCTTCCAGTTTGTCGAAAAGACCTTCTCAAGGGAGGAGAGCCAGCACCCACTTCCTTGCCTCTCCTTAGGGCGACAGTCTTCTTCTTCCTCTTTAAAGTTGGCTCCTGGGCCAATTCAGTTGAAGCTTTCCTCTTCTGAGGAGGATTGAGCGGAGCAGAATCATCATCTTTCGTGTCCTCCTTTGGAGGCACTGCTGGCTCCCTAAGGATAGCTTTCGATCGTGGTACTGCGACTAGCTTCACGGTTGGAGCAGCACTCTCCTTCTTACGGCCCTTCGGCGCCTTTTGAGCACGTGTCACAGTAAGATGGCCAAATCGAGTCCCCAATATCAAGTTCTGTTCATGATCATACCGGGGATGAAAAGTATTGATCTGAACATAAAATTTGGTGGCAGCATAGCACAGGTGGGTCTCAGGCTTATCCAAGGACAGAGTGAAGATTGCCCCCGTACATTCGGTAATGTAATACATCTTGGCACGACTCGACAGGTATGGCTCCAGATAGACATGGTTCCTATTTCTGAGCACCAGATGCGACAGTCTGATAGACTGAAGCTAGTAAAACTCTCCAGCAGTTAAACTAGTGGCATGAACTCCCTCATCCACTAAGATATCTCCTGTACTACCGCTGTCGAACGGAGGGGATACCCTGAAGAAATCATAGTTCTGCAAGAAGCTTAAAGCCTTTCTGCAAGCGGATACACCAGTGACGGCCCAATCCGTATCACGGAATCTGCGAAGAAGGGCGTCTCCTGCCAAAGAGTCTGCCACCAGCCCAGCATTCATCAGGGTAGGACAATGCAGTAGCAGCCACCCCATCAAGAAATGATATGAAAGTTCGGTCTGGCGAAGTTGGCTCTGCCGTCAGGAGTTACCGTATTTCTAACAAAGTCCCGTAGACCCGGTCCAATGGCACAGACCATCGCGGGAAGCAAGGCAAGATGGTATTCGAACGCCAGCTTCACAGCCAGAAGTATTATGCTCCGGCTCATCCTCTCAATAGTCCCTGAACCCCCAGTGACTATGCAGTCACGAAGCCAGATCATCAAGAAAGCTGCCAGCACAGCTTTCTCCGACAACGAATATTCATCTTAACGGAAGTAGTGGCCGATCGGGGACTTCCCCTCAGGATCATTACTGTCTTCAGTATCCGTCGTATCATACTCTGCCATCCGGTCTTCTATCTCTGACTTGGTCATAGGTTTTAAAATTGAAAAGAAGGCCGGACCCTCTCCTTCTCCTTGAACGAAGACGTAGCCCGTCCAAGCTCTTGTGTGGGGATTGGCCCCCTCGGTCCTCCCTTTCTTGTTAATCCTATGACAGATGAGGAGGTGGCAGAGTAACTCCTTGTATACATCAATCATCTCAGAGTTCTCATTCTCCAGATCTCGGAGCTCCTCATCACAAGGCACGTACTCTTTATACGGCTCCGTGCCCCAGGGAAGCTTCGACACTTCCTGCATCTCGTGGAGAGCCAATCCCATCTTCCTGCCCAGAGTAAAGAAAGTACAAGTGTGAAGGTTATACAACTCCGCCAAAGCGACAAACATTGGCCAGTTGACCCGTACGCCATATTGGGTGACCCTAATAGCATAAAAAAGGCCAGCAGTCTTCAGGGTGGCTTCATACGCGGAAAGTACCCAGCCAGTGAGGTTGCTCCAGAATGAAGCTGGATACCTCCAGCCTTCCATCTGCATCTTCCTTTCGGGATACGAGACATCCCCCGACAACATCAGATTGCAAAGTGTGTCAGCAGCATAAGGGTGGAGGTCAGTCAGGATGTCGTTCATTACGGCACCAGGTTGCAGCTCCCTCGTAGAGTAAGATATAGAGCCCCGGACACACATGAAAGTGTCATTCTTCCGATCTCCTGAGTCGAACTGTATTCTTCCGGAGACGACCCCAGGGAGCTCATGAGTTAGCTCCCACTTCATCCGTCGCCACGCGGCTAAGACAGTAAAAACAGACAAAGAATACTGACGCTCCATCGTCGGTAGCCATATCCTCTGATTGTTTAGCCTGACCACCAGTGGGTTTCTCATGCCTATCGTCTTGCCATCTTCGAACCCTATACTATCGCCGAACAGGAAGTACGACTTCTTGAAATGACGTGCCCCTCCAAGCAAGAGCTTCTCGTCGTTAATCATCTGCTTCAGAAAGGTTTTGTCCTGTTCAAGTATGGCGAACGTCCGTTCTGTAGGTTGGTCATGACTGATCATGGCCTGAACATTGCTGACCATGTTGGTTATGAGGCTTGTGCCGAGGACATGGCAAACAGAGCCGAAAGGGATTCCACCAAGCTCCGGGACAAACATGTTAACTGTAAGGACAGAAGAAAAAGTCAGACTCAAAATCTGTAGGAAAAACTAAGTGCTGGAGGAATCTTATGCGCCCAAAGGGCTATGCGCCCAAAGCAGCATATGGGCGCATAACATACAGCAGCATGTGGGCGCATAACATGCAGCAGCATATGGGTGCATAGCATATAGCAACAATATGGGTGCATAACATACCACAGTGTTAGTGCATGCTTCTGTGGGCACATAAGAATGCTCACAGAAGCATGTTGCCTTGGGCGTATGCGCCCAGGCAGAGGAAAAGTCTGAGCATCGTAAATTAACGCTCAAGACTTTGTTTTGAGACGTAGCCTCATCCAGGATCGGGTCTTGGACTGGCGAGGACGCTGTCGCAGGAGGAGAGCCACTCGGTGCAGCCTCCTTGCCCTTCGCAGATCTCTTGGCGGCCTTAGGAAACATGGTTCGTACAAAGAGGA
Source organism: Iris pallida (assembly GCA_029216955.1). Taxonomy (NCBI): domain Eukaryota; kingdom Viridiplantae; phylum Streptophyta; class Magnoliopsida; order Asparagales; family Iridaceae; genus Iris; species Iris pallida. Next base: position 1,497,289 of record JANAVB010011000.1, on the reverse strand, counting down.
GATGAAAAGTCTTTTGAAAGTTCTAAAAGAAAAGTGGATAATAATTTCTCTCTCTCTTCAAAGCCTATTTATAGGCATGGGCCATACCCTATGCGCCCACTACTCCTATACGCCTATGCGCCCACTGCGCACTATGCGCCCACTATGACTTATGCACCTACGTGAAGACCCAGTCTCTTGCACATTATGCGACTGCCACGTGCTGACATGGACAACGCATGAAGGACGAACCTCTTCAAATTCTACCCCGATGAATCTGTAAGTTCAGATTTTTGAGGAAGATGTCAACAGCCATCTCTCTGACAGACTGGCCAAACTCTATGCGCCCAAAGGAAGAGCTATGCTATGCGCCCACTGCATCACGAGAAGACGGTTCATGCTTCTTTCAAAGTATTTCGAACTCGTTCAAGTATCGAAAACTTTAAAAGGGGTCTTGTAGAAGCAGCAGACTTGACAACCAGGCGCCCAAGCCAGGGAAGACATATGCGCCCAAGTCACCAGTGAAGTCATATGCGCCCAAGCCACCAGTGAGGTCATATGCGCCCAAGTCACTAGAGTGAGCTATGCGCCCATGCCCCCATTCTAGGCTCCTCCAGAAGGGGGCACATAGCCCTATTTCAGGCTATGCGCCCAAGCCAGAACAGTCCCCGACTCGGTCAAAACCATGATCAATCGTACACCGAAGCATACGGCCACGTCAGTCTCTACGAGCAGTCGTGCACCGAAGCATTCAGCCACATCAATACCACGATCAACCCATGATCACGCAGTCTGCATGCGCCTACACCCTATGCGTCCAAAGCAGGACCATGCGCCCATATGAAAATTAGTGTTTCCTCATGTGGGCGCATAACATCATTCCAGCACAAGAACAATAATAAAAAGGGATCTCATACATCTTCAAAAGACAGAACGGAGAGCATTTTCAAGAGCCAAATTGCTGTACTTCTTGCCAGTGGTCCGAGAGTTAGTAATTTTCTTAGGTTTTCTTCCACTTTTGTAATCGGAGTGTCAATGGAGTAAATGAACAACTGCCGCTCGATCTCCATCGTCTCGTTCCCCAAAATTCTTTTTTTGTACTCGGAGATCCTCAGAGCAGGATCTCTTAGGCGTACTCGATTTGTGGTGCCTTGTGCCAATAAGAAAAGATAACGTTTATTCTTCTTCTTTTTTCTGTGTGTCTACAGCCTTTTATTTAATTATTGCTCTATTTTATTTCCTGTTTCGGCCATTCTTACTCATAATGTATTACTTACTATAACTATTTTACAGTTTTTATCATTTAATTGGAACTACTGTTAGAGGTGTGCTTCACTCCAATCTTGACTGGATAATATTTTTTAGAGAACTTAGACGACTTTTGTCCCACCTAATACAGACTCGGAGTAGATGGCGACTATGCCCAGGAGATTCCTTTGGAGCCGATACCTGTTGGTGATGCACCACCAGTAGTGCCTTAGCTAGTAGCTAGGATGCTAGATTTGTCTCCAGTTTATTGAGATTTGGGACATGTTATATTTATTTGGGATATGTATTATTTGAGTGATTAGACTTCTAGACGCGGTTGTGCATTGACTTATGCTACTAGTCTGCCTTATATTCATTCAGTTCCTATATTTATATATCTTCATGCTTTTATCTTCTTTAGATATCTGTGATTAAGCATGATTCTAGATTTTATATATTATCCTCCATTCGGAGTTGAGATTATTGTTGACAGGTTATGATCATATTACTATTAGACTGTTAGATAGCACTGTTGACCTATACAACATTCTTCCGTCGATACTGCGGCGTAGGCTGGACGTATCCACGTACTCGTGCCCCTATATCGGATGCAGGTGGTGACATCGCTAACCGGGATCAATGGCAGATTTGATAGCAAGTACGCTATGAAACAAAAAACTTTCGATTCCTTTGGAATCACATGTTTTAGCTATTTATAACCATTCACACTTTAATGACTATACGCATATAAGATTTATAAATATACTTTTTTTTTCCTGTTTCTATGTGCATAGGAATTGCCTGCGCATAGGACTTCTATAGAAGGTGGGCCCTAACATACGCGCATGCCCCGGTCGGCTTGTCACATAGCACCTATTACGCTCAAACTCTGGGATGTGCTCCGTAAAATATGCAGTAAATGTACGTAATCTTATCGAATTCATAACTGTCACTGCTAGCTGTACTTGAATTGTATGCACGAGTATTTCCATGCGTCTTATGCTAAATGAGTAGCTGCGCATAGTGCCACATGGCATTGCTCTACTGTAAGCAAATAAAGTTGACATAAGCGGTGATGTTGCTTTGGCTTGCATGTAACCACCATACTTTTGCTCTCTAAGAGAAGGCACAACTTTTGATGTTGCATGCATGACATTATGTGCATGGATTTGAATTCATGTACACCACATTAAGCATACATACAAATTTTATGTGCATGGCCATAGATTTTGTCTAATCCTAGGAATCACTATATTTGGCGCATGGCTTCTGAAGAATGGCGCATGGACTTCTCTTACTTCTAAAATTCACTTACTGTCTTTGGCATTAGTGCCCATAAGGTTGTGCGCATACAATCAGCTTCACTGAATCAGATTATTGAAGAGTAGTTTCTGCGCATAGTCACCATGCATATGGACTTTGAAAATTTTCATGCTTCTAAAACATCCCCTTTAATTTTTTTTAAAATTTAAGCAATTTGGAAATACTTTGAAAGAAGCATGTAAGAAAGGATTATGCGCATGATGATAATTTGGCACATGCTGCTGACTAGACGATCTGTGCATAAAACATGGGTGCATACGATCTCACTATCCAGGCTGTCAGATTGTGATCCTCCTCGATTTCTTTGAAGTCAAAAAATCTATAAAATTTGAAGCGACGCTGGCGCATAGACGCACGAATCAAGGCGTCTCTCAGCTCTTAATTAGCACATAATCATGAATTTTGAGGCATCATATGTTTGAACACGAGATTTGGGCACCATTAGCGCATAGATCTTTGTGCATACGATCAGCCGCTGTGCCTATAATAGATATAAAGGTAGAGAGAGAAAATTTTACTCTGCTCTCCACCGTTTGAGTTTTTAAAAACCCTTCCTCTCCAACTTCAAAAACTGATAAGTCTCCATGGCTCCCTAGGCTTCTTCTTCTGCCAAGAAGTCCGGCAAGGGCAAGGCTGTCGTCGACCGTCTACTATAGGGTATGAGCTCCGATCGAGGGTAGGGGAATCTGTAACCACTACTTTTCTAAAAAAATAAGGGTATTTTGGTAAATTATGTTATTTTTTTGGATTAATTTATAATATTTTAATTGGTGTTGTGTTAGTAGTCGGTTTAACCTTAGCAAACCATGATTAGAGACTAACCATGACATTAGAAACCTAAATATCTGTCAAACTCAATTTTCTAATTAGGGGTATTTTAGTCATTGTGTATTATTTTGAGTTTATTTAAATTATTAATTAAATTGATTGTTGTGGAGTTTGGATTGGTGTTTTGGTAGGACCAAGATGGTATAACCTTAGTCAACCTTGATTAGAAGCCTAATAATGTAATTAGATTTATTATTGTCTTTTTAGATTTAATTTAGAATTATTACCTTTTTTTTAGAATTAGTTAATGATTTTTAAGTCATTTCTTATAAGACTTTAAAGCCTTTTGTCATTGGGCCTTTTTAGCCACTTAAGAGTGCTTGGCCCATGACTAAACCCTAACCCTAATACCCCCATGCATGGCCGACCAAACACAGTAGCCCCCCCTCTCATTGTGTAGAAATCACACAACCTCCGCAAGATCAACCCTAGTTTCTCATTTTCTCCAAAAACTCTTTCTCATCCGACATCCGATTCGTGCCAAACAAATTACGTTACGACCGTGGGGAGGAGAAGAACTGGCTGGAGCATTGCTAGCAAGGATTTGGAGACGTTTGCTCGGGAGAAACTGGTCGTCAAAGCGCTCGAGGATTCACTTTTATTGAGATTCCAACTCACAATAGGTAAACCTCGTTCTACCATTGTTCCTTCTAAAATTTCTATATTTTAGCATCCATATAGGTACCCCCGACCTGTGCATGAAGTTTGGTAGGTTTGTGATTTCGTTTGATAGCCGTATCGGACACGTATCGGTCCTATGGAACACGTGTTCGACGAAATGCCACTTAGAACTGAAAAGTATTATTTTTTTATTCTGTTTTCATGAATTCCTTGCTAATATTATTTGTAACAACTCTCGTGAAGACAGATCGGAAATCGACACGATTTCAGTGTCCGAATCGGACACGGACATGGACATGCGTGCACGAGGCCCGTGCATGCCCTGCTGTCCGAGCGTCATAACTCGACGCACAGGACTCCGTTTCGTGTGAAATTTTATGAGCATGTGGGGGCAACCTCTGCCCACATGCCCGTAAAATTTCACGTCATTTTGTGAAACATGAGGGAGAAATCTCGCGTGTACTGTTCAGTCCGTACTGTGCACGCGACTGAAAAGTGCTGCTGCACGGCCTTCGTACGCGAACACGGTGCGTCGAGGACCCGTTCTAGGAGCACGAGCACGAAGCCCAATATCTAGACTAAGCAGGGACTCGATACAGAGTCACGGCGTGGCTCGAATCAAGAGCCACGAGGCCCGACACGCGCCCACGGGCACGCACGCACGTGCGCGCACAGGCCGCGTGGGGGTCCGCGTGTCGCTGTGTCGCGTAGACGCAATGTGGTGTCATGTCAGCGTGTCCTAGATCTACCCCGGGTCCCTACCTAGCAATGTGCACGAGCACGAGGCTTCTCGCGTTGTGTGCGACGTCCAATTAGACGAAACGCACGTGCACAACACGCGAGTTCGGTTTTTCGATACGCGCTCCGTGGACACGATACGGACACGGGTTCGACCCCGTGAGTACCCGAGCACGTCACATGATTAGACACCTTCGTGTTTGCCAAGTTTCGTGAGTCCTATTTGTGTATATTGCATTTTGGGCATTGAGTTAGATTTCGGGTTTCGACTTATATATATATTTGAGTTGTTTTGTTATATTTCAAATTTCTGAGATTTAATTCATATTTTCTAAGTTAATATGGTTACTAAGATTCTGGACTTGTGGGTTTTAGTCCCCAATTTTACTTTCAAATATTTCTATCATATATGTATATATATCCCCTTTTTGCCTTATGTATAAGTGTATATATATATATATATATACACTTATACATACATATACAAATATATATATATATATATATATATATATATATATATAATATATATATATATATATATATATATATTATATATATATATATATATATATATATATATATATGAATTACACCTATATATATATATAGATGTAATTCATATATATATATATATATATATATATATATATATATATATATATATATATATATATATAGATGTAATTCATATATATATATATATATATATATATATATATATATATATATATATATATATATATATATATGTCTATATATATATATATATATATATATATGTCTATATATATATATATATATATATATATATATATATATATATATATATATATATATATATATATATATGTTGTGATGAATATTGTCGAGAAAAAAAAATATATATAAATATGTTGTGATGAGTATTGTCGAGATATTTTGTTCTCAGATCTGAGTTTCCAATTTCTCTTCGTAAATCCAACATTCTTTCTCCCCTATACATATATGTGTATATATTAGCATATGTCTATATATATATATATATATATATATATATATATATATATATATATATATATATATATATATATATATATATATATATATATATATATATAAAAAGTTTCCTTTTAAATAGACTTGTGTATATATGTATATATATGGTATATTCATATCGTTGTATATATAACCAATTTGGCTTAGTTTTGAACCCAGTAGCAGCCCTTTATCGACACACACAACCTCTTCTTCACAAGCTTATGTATATGTGTATGTGTGTATGTATATATATATATATATATATATATATATATATATATATATATATATATATATATATATATATATATATATGTATATATAAAATATATATATATATATATATATATATATATATATATATATATATATATATATATATATATATATATATATATATATATATATATATATTAAACAAAGGAAATTGTATTGAAAAAGACAACAGTACAAAGGCGGGCCCACAGGCGGCAACCCGCATTCAAAATTCAAACCCAAAAATCCGAAAGGCAACAGGATGCACGCAGCCCAAGGGGGCGCGGGTCCCGAAGCAGGAGGCCTGCCCGAGGGGCGGGGGGTGTCAACCCTTTGACCAAATTTTTATCCTCATATTTTATTTCTTACTCATTTATTACATTTGTCTTATATAATTGTTATGATTATTACTTTGTTTTATTTAAAAATGCCAAAGGGGGTTCAAATAAAAAAAATAGTGTAATGACAAGGGCTTTAATGCAAAAGGTCATTATTCACATATTCCCTTTTCTACCGAAACCTCAACTATTATATATGATGAATTCAATTTGAATTCAAAACAACAGATCAATTCAAATACTTTCTATCCCCTCATCACCAGTTTATCAATTGGATGTATATATATGATTAGCAGTCAACCCATCGGATCTCGACAACCTCATAGTGCAAATATCCTCATTCAAATCTTGATCTCGATCTCTTCAAATCTTCGAGGAGATCAAATCGAATCTTTTCGATTTTCCTTCAGGAGGTCGAACAAGAGTACATATACGGGGGCTTGTAGCCGACCCCAAACCTCTCTTCAAACCCTAGTATCTCAAATTCCTTCTTGCCGCAAGAACAGTCGAGGAAGAAGGCGCAGGAGTAGTCAAGTTTGCTTCCCACTCAAGGAGGTAAACTAATCTACCTTGGACTTGTAAATCTCTGTCATTTGTAGCGTACTAGAAATGGTCGATTAGTGCTTGGTTTAATGCTTATGAAGGGGGGGGGGTTCTGTACCTTAAGTTCCAACTATATGCAACCATTGTTGGTGTGTGCCAAAATATACGTGTATCAGGGAACACGATATCTAAATGTCAGAAATAACTATGTTAGTATATGTGTGGGTCTAAAAGGGAGGTATCATGTGTGTGGACGTATCCGTAATGGCGTGTCAATGCGTCGAGTTGGGTATCAGATGTTTCATATGGGTGGCATATGCTCTGTTCTACACACTGTGTGTCACCACCCTGTATCAGTTTGCAAAACCTTATATCAGTTACACAGATAGATCAACTTCATATCGTCTATCAGTCCAAGTGAATAATTTATGGGGATAGAGAATTGGTGTATCAATATTAGTTGCTATCTCTGTCCAGTCAACAAATAGGAAGTAGCCAACTTTAGTAACCAATTGGTCTAAGTGGCAATAGGATTCAATTTGAAGTAGTGGCAAAGGGTGTGGGGTCATGTGATCAATGAGGGGATGTGGAAAGTATGCTCGTTCACAAGACCAAATATCTTAGGACATTATTAGTTGAGGATACTAGAGTTAGATGGATTAGAAGACTTTAATATTCATGAAGATAGGTACTTGTTGTATGTATGTGTTATGAAGAGTAATGCCTAGTAGCAGAGACTGATGCACATAGGACCTGAGTGCAGTCCTAGGTACAGTGTGCAGAATAGAACAGGGAATAGGTATAAAAGTCTGTAGCATGTTTACGTGTTAATACAAGTTGTATCTACTGATACGAATATGTCAAGAGCAATAGTACATGCTGCAGGCATGAACAAGGATGGGTGTACATGCCAGGAAATAGGGAGAGTACCCGTAGGAGGGACAACCTATATGCAACTAGGCATTGGCTAATAGAGTCACAGCACTACTCCAATCTGGGTGAAAATAGGACAGGGTATTGATCCCCCTTGCTCTGTTCAGTCGAAATTTGATTGACTAATTTTAGGATTACATTTCCTGCATATGATGATTCAATCCATAAATATCTAGATGCCTGGTCCCTTTGAATAGTCCCCTGTTCTACCTAATGTTTAGATTCTTCTTTGTGGCAGTCCACTGGTTAGGAGATGGACTCGGGTAGAATATATTGCTCATGACCATATAGCATAATGTCATATGCATGTACTGTAAGAATGATGACCTGGGTAGACAAATACCACAGGCATGTGAAGCTATTTCACAGTTTCATAGGTTCAGGATGATGGAAGTTTCTAGTTATTAACTATCTGTGTAAGTTAATGTCGAGCCTGGTACCCAAGCATCTGTAGTACATTCGTTTTAATGAGAAAATACTAGAGTCCAGGCTTGAATTACAATCAATTGAAATCATTAACTATTACCCAGATGTGTTAGTAAGGGTTCTATCATGTCCATATTGATTACAGCCCATTTAAATGTTTGGTCTACTGCATCTAGTTGATTCAGCCAGTGGGAAGAGGTTTTATTCAGACTGGTATTTTGGTTTAGTTTTCCTTCACACATGGTCCACACTACCATGTTCAGTCTATGGATATGTGAAGCCAGTCCCTGTATTATGTTGTTTGTCCTGCATTACAAAGTAGCAGCCTCTACATTCCAGTCCCTCTTAAACCCAAATCCATAAACTAGGACCTTAAGCTGGCACCTTAGAATAGCTCAGCAGGGGGGTACCAGCTGTGATGGAAATACAAGAAAAATAGTTGTCATGGGTTTGACTTCATGTTGTACTTTGGCACATTATGTATAAGATATATTCCTAGCTTCATCTGAGTTTGTGTTGACCTTTAAGGATACTAAATAGAAAGATTCGACCAGGGTTCAGTCTCAGGTTTGAGAGTGCCATGAGTGAGTATCAATGTACTCCTGAGAAGATGTGGGTAGTTCAGTGGTAGATAAAGAGTATCAATATGTCAAGGGAAATAGAGAGTATAAGGCATGAACAAAACTGTATATTACAACAATAGTCCTTGCAAACATGGGTAGGATGTACCACATGATGTATCAATAGGATAGTGAGTTATCAACCTATGATGTACGTACACAGATAGTTTATGTATCCAGGTCAAGAACTCTGGACAGGTGCTAGGTCTTGAGAGTAGGTAGTAGGGATATAATGTGTGTCCTATTTCATATATGGGCAGTACCTACCAAATTGTTTGCAAGTACGAGAAGAAGTACCATTTCCTGTCAGTGCAAGTACTAATTTCTCATGTGATGATATATGTCACAAGTGTAGGTAAAAGGAAGTGCATACCAACTGATACCAGATGTATCATATAGAAGCAAATACCAATCAGGCAACTTAGGAAATTAGAGTGTATCAACAGGGGTTAGGATAGGCAGGTGTGTAGGAACTATAGTCCACATATTGTATTAATTCAGTCCACATATTGTAGGGGTTCATTCACAGGTTGTATTTGTTCAGTCCATATATTTGTTCAGTCCAAGATCAATTAATGTTTTATTCCCTCAAAGTGTCGGCCCCTTCATTACTTAGTTTACTGTACTACATCTAACCCTACACCGTGCCCTGACCTGATACCAGTAGGTATCGAAGATGATTGATACTGTAAGCCTTGCTCTATTTTATTAGAAGAGATCCAATTAGACATTGTGATCATAATGTTATTATTTAGGTTTTGTTAAAAATAATGAAATTGTATTAGTTTCTCTTATAGCAGTTGCATCTGTGTTAGTTGTACTTCATAATAGGTGGAAACCCAATGTCATATGGCTAGATACATCAATTATACCATTGCTTTAGTCGCAAGCATGACATAGTGTATACAAGGGAATACCCAGAATGCATGTGAGAGCATGAAGGACAGTTAGATGTCTTTAGGTAGACCAAGAAGGAAGAGTAATAACAAGCCTTGTTGAGCAAACAGTAAAAAGGAAGGGGGTAGACAAACAATTTAAGAATACAAGAAGTAATTAGTAAGAGTAAAGTATCTTTATTGTAGTTGTACCATGTGTTGATTTGGACTTGATACATGATATAGGTTCGATGGATTTTTGACTCAACACTTGATCGAACCCGCAGCTCAGGACCCCAGACAAGTATACCTTGCATTTTTACACAACTTTATTTACATGCACTGTCTTTTTTTTATTAACCAGTTTTTCCTTATATTATTGACATGTATCTTTCATATCCTGTTTATATATTTGTATTATTGCTTCGTAGACCGTGTTCACAGTTAGCTTTGCGTCTTATTGGTCGTGTTCACTTGTGCCTTGATTGAGTCGTGTTATGGGTCGAGAAGTCATGAACTGAGCTGCTATACCTTCGTGTCTTAAAATCTTGAAGCTAACCTGCGAGTCCACATTAGGGACGAGGGTTAGTAGTTATCTGTGTCTTATGCTAACCTGCGAGTCCATACTAGGAACGAGGGTTAGTAGTATATGGTTCACACCTGTGAGTCCACACTAGGGCGAGGGTGATGCTAACCTGCAAGTCCACACTAGGGACGGGGGTTAGTAGTATATGGTTCACACCTGCGAGTCCACACTAGGGGTGAGGGTGATGCTAACCTGCGAGTCCACACTAGGGATAAGGGTTAGTAGTATATGGTTTACACCTGCGAGTCCACACTAGGGACGAGGGTGATGCTAGCCTGCGAGTCCACACTGGGGGCGAGGGCTAGTAGTCGTTCAAACCTGCGAGTCCACACTAGGGACGAGGGTTTGAGTATTCGATTTGATTATCCGGTGACATGAGTTCTCTCATCCTCGTTCAGCAGTTCATTTATGTGTAGTCAGTGTACAGATTCGTGTTTATTCATTGCTTAGTTTTACTTATTTACTCTGTATTTTTCTCCATGCATAATAAACTGTTAGAAAGGCTCGTTTTTATGTATCTTGCTAGTCCTCTGAGGATCTGATGATCTCTTCAGGTTTAGTCGAGTTTGAGTCAGAAGCAGTTGAGCAGGTTGAGTCATCACCAGACCACGGAGCTTTGTAGTGAGGTTGCCTTGATTAGCAGGTTGTATTCAGTTAGCGTATTTCATGTATTTATTTCTCTTTCCGTCTATTGGTAGTAGATTTGTGTCCACCGGACGTGACATTGAATCTTGGATACATTCTGTTATATTATTCAGTTTCTTTGATATTACCTTGATCTTGGTTGATTTATTATTATTCTGCGGATGAGATATAGTTTACCATGAGATTCTAGATTACTATGACTTGTGTATAGACAGCGTACTACCATCGACACTGCGGCGTAGGCTGGGCTTGGACACGTCTTGTATCCGAAAAGCGGATACGGGTCGTGATAGGGGGCAGGGCCCGAGGTACGTGAGCGCAGCCTGAGGGGCCGGTGTGTTCCGACGAGAGGAAGAGGGGCTCATACCCGCCGGAAGAGGCCGGGGGGAGCCGTCGGAAGAGGGAGAGGGCTGCGGAGAAGAGGGGAAATCTGCGGCAGAGAGAGGGCGGCCCGGGCACGGCCGAGGAGGGAGTGCACGGGGCGGCGAGGGGGCGAGCCAGGGGTCTCGAGAACCGGCGGAGGGGAGGGAGAGGAAACCCGAGGGAGGGAGAAGGAAGATCGCCGGAGGAGGGGGGTTGCAGCCCCGGGGGAGAAGGGGGGTTGCAGCCCCGGAGGAGCATCGTCGAGAAGGGATGCCCGGCGGAGGGGAGGAAGGCGGCCCCAAGCGGAGGAGGGGGCCCCAAATGGCGGCTGGAGGTCCCGAGGCAGTTGCAGGGGCTAGAAGTAGGGGCTCGACCCCACGTGCGGAGAGGGAGACGCCCACGACGAGGCGCGGGGGGGGAGGACAGGACCGCCTGGAACTGGAGAGAACCAGTAGGGCGCAACCAAGGGGGCACGAAGGGGGAACCAGTGCCACCGCAGAGGGGGGGCGCTGAGATGAAGGCCGCCGTCGAGGCGGGGGGAGGCGCGACGAGAAGGTCGACTGGAGGGGAGGGAATCAGGGGGAAGAGGGGGGCGCCGGGAGGAAGTCCGCTGCTGAGGCGGGGGTCGACGACTCGATAGGAGAAAATGTCGGGAGGAAGTCCGCTGCTGAGGCGGGGGGCGGCGGCTCGTAGGGAGGAAGTGCCGGGGGAGAGCCGCTGTCGAGTCGGGGGGGGCGACACGGCGAGAGGGACGGCGGGAGGGGGGGCGACGGGGCTGGGCGAGGGGAGGCAGGGGGTGGTACGGAGGGAGGATCGGTAAGAGCGGGAGGGGGAGCGAGGGAGGATTCCGACGGAGGACCGGGAGGGGCGCAAGACGTGGCGGCGCACATGCCCAGAGAAGAGCCGAGGAGAGAAGGATCCGGGGGAGGAGGAGGATCCGAGGCGGTCGCTGCCAGAGAGGGCCGCCTCTGGGGGAGGAGGACGGGAGGAGGGGCTACGGCCGAGCGGGGGGGGCGACGGAGCGACGGAGACGCCGGACAGAGAGGGCGACGAGCCGGAGAGGGGCAGCGCTGCGCACGAGGCGACGAGAGAGCCTTGCGGAGGGCCGAGGAGGGAAGGAGCCGGGAACGACCATAGTCGCCGAGCTCGACGACGCCTACGACGTCCAGGACGACAACCGTGCTGAGAAAGGGAGAGGAATGAGGAAGGGCTGCCGCATGTCAGGCAGGGGGAGGGGAGGGGGCTCCCCGCGGGAGGAACGGCCGGGGGAAGCCCGGCCATCCGTAGAGACTGGAGAGGCCTGGAGGAGAGGGAGGCGCTCGGCGGGGAGGGGATCGCCCGGGAGTTGTCGGCCACCATCCGAGGAGGAGGAGGGAGAGGGGGCTCGAGGAGCGGAGTGGCTCCTTGCAGTGGAAGCCAAGCCCCTTTCATCTTCCTTATATATATGTATATATATATGTAGATGCATTACCTAGAATGAATGAATGAATGAATGTATATATATATATATATATATATATATATATATATATATTGGAACCAGGTAAATTGTTTCTGAATCGTTCCTACTGGGATTCGAACTCCTGACCACTCGGGCCGCATGCATCTCTCTTAACCACTAGGCTAGAGGTCATCTGCTATATATATATATATATATATATATATATATATATAATTGTTTGCTTGTGAATGTGACTTAGGGAGTATTGAGTCAGTTTAGGATTGACCCAATGAGCCTAGAATGGCCGAGTCGACCGACAAGTTGACCAAGTTGACAAAAGTCAACTTAGAATGACTTGAAAACTTGTGCTTGACCTAAAAATTAGTAAACAGACTAGTTAACTTATAGTTGACCAGGTTTGACCAGACTTGACAAAGGGTTGACTTTGACCTAGAAGGACCTCGAATCATGTAGAATTGCATTGTAGGCATTTCTTATGATATTTTAGACCTTGTTGTGACTTGTGGTTGTTTTAAATAGGATTGCATCACTCCAGTTCAGTTACACTTCCTCATCAGCAGCTTGGATTATCAGGGGAGTACATTCTCTGACCGTTTCATTCTTGCTTGGACATATTTACTTGTTATAAACTAGTTTACTTGTTGCTGTCACGATGTTATCACGGATTAGTACTATATGGATCTCTTCATGTGATGTTATCCCCTCGAATACATCAGATATATTGTACTCATGTAGTTTATCATGTGCATCGTCTACTCTTTGTATTCGTATTTATTCATGTATACTCATATGACATTCATGTACACTAATGATCATGTGAGACTTCATGTATAACCCAGTATTCATGTGGACTAGCTATCCATGTGACACACAACTTTTATGTGCAATAACATAACCTGGAAAGATCCTTATATACTGATTGGGGCAGAGGGAGTATTTATCTGGTTATGTGATCTACACCATTTTGATGTACAACTCCAAACTAGATTTAAGTCATGTATAACCTAAGCCTGTTTACATAACCAAACATGTGCTCTAAATTACGTAGTTAGTTCAGTTTTCTTATCTATATCATGTATATCTATTTCCACTATATCATGTTCTTTCTTTTTACAGTCTCATTTCTTTACAGCAGTTCATGTATATTATTCTATAGCTTGTTTCATATTTCCTTTTATGTTATGATCTGTGTGAGAGATATGTATTCGTTCCTGTTCTGACTGGACCCGTTGAAAATATTACATATGATGAGGATTGCTGCGATACTTACTATGGAGCAGGCCTAGTTGACATAGGTGACCTGGACCCTCAGCTGCCATTAGCTTAGTCTAGACTTTCTTATTATCTAGTTCTTGAGACATTTGTGATTGTATTGAGATATTATTTATGGTGTTTTGTACAAAGACTTATTATTTATATTTGTGTCTCTCTCTTTCTGTTGAGATTATCTTATCATCTCTTCCATCTTAGTTTGTGATTGAGATTACTTATTATGTTGTTCTCCATTCGGAGGATATTCTAGATTGTGTTAGATGTTGGACCTAGGATAACGTTCTACCGTCGATACTGTGGCGTAGGCTGGACGAATCCACTTCTCGTGTCCTTACACTGAGTGCGGGTTGTGACACATTTTTAGTGGTTGCCCATGCAGGTCTAGATTCGCATTATTGCGATGTCGTGGTAGTACAACGACTTAGTTGTACTACTACGAGCCTGCTATAGAGTATAGAAAGTAAAGTGTTAGAATGAGAGGATATTTAATCACTGTTAGGATTCCTTGAGAGATTCCTGGGACGACCCTTGAGAATCTTATTTTAACTTCGATTTGAAATCTTTTTTCTTGATTTGTTTCACCCATTACTCCTTGTTATTAAATTTTATTTTGATGGATTCATTGTTGAATTTTGAATCTTGATGATTTGTTGTTAACTTTGAGTTTGTATTTATATATATATATATATATATATATATATATATATATATATATATATATATATGGAATTTAGGGTAACCTGATGATTATTTTGGAATTTAGGGTATAACCTGATAACATACTTGATAAGGACAGTGAGAAAGGTAAATGTCTACTTTATCAGTCATACTGGCTAGCATGACAAGAACGTAGAGCCTGATTTATATATACTTATCCTAGTTATGGAATCTAGATTTTTTTGCAGCCATACCGGTTGGCGTGATAAGAATTCTAAATAACATGATTATAGGGTATATACCTTAGTTACAGACTCTATTGTTTATTGCAGCTATGCTTACTGGCGTGACAAAATTCTAGCAACATGATTTCAGGAAGACGTACATGATTATCAGATTATATCTTAAAATTGGTTCATTCCTTTTGAACAGATGAGCAAGAACAGATTTTATCATTATTTCTTTCTTACCATTATTTCTTGTATTACCATTTTTCCTTACCTTAGTTAACTATGTCCCAATTATATCAATCACCTATCTCGTATCTAATTCTGTTATCTATACATTGAAACTTTGAATCTCTATATCTCTTTACCTTGGAAAGGTCGAGGAAGTGACGTAAATCATCTAGCTCGAAAAGGACGTAATTTGCTATCTCATGATAATCTAGGTAGGAATATGATATGATGGACCTTGATATAGAATTTTGAGATAGAGATATGGTAAAAAGTGAGAATGAAATCAAGAGATTTATATTATCAATTTAGGAACGATCACACATAGAAAAATATTTTGGATAAATAATTCATAGATGTATTTCCTAACTGACGAAGATATTCGAGGTCGACATAGTTTGAGGACTTGGATAATTTTTTGTTATTGATTCTTGAGACGTTTTACCTTAAGACTATGATGATAAATTTAGGAATTGAGTAATGGAGAAGCGATTTTAACTGTATGCGATGATGATATGAAATTGAATAAGATATGGCAAAAAAATGGTTAAGAACAAAAAGAACACAAGGATTTTTTAGTTATAGAAAATATATAGATTTTTGAGAAAATTTTAAATTTAAGGAGAAATATTTGAGGGTGTACGTTGAAGGAAATATGAAGGTTGATTTTATAATGGAGAATAAGTTTTGTAAGGCCTAGTAGTTTTAGATGGAATAACACGAGGAGAGTAATTTGAACAAGTTCAAGGATTTCATAACACTTGATTTAGAGGTTTCAGATCTAATTTAGGACAAGATGGAAGAATTTAGATTTAAAGATGATTAAGTGGTTAGTAATGAGTGCTAATAAATAAAAGGGTATGCTTCATGAGCAATGTTTTAGAATTTAGGAATTGAGCCTATGATGATCATGACAAGGTCCAATCTTCATAACAAAAGGGTATAAATTCTTGGTGGTAGTCACATAAAGGTTGATTTTCATAATTGGACTTATGAGATAAAGATATAATTGGCAAATGATGATTAGATAAGCTTGATAGTATGAGAGAGAGATGATTAACTTGACTTCCCTATGAAACCTTGGCCTTTGTTTTCCCTATCAAAAGGAGAAAATTAACTTATTCCATATCTTTGAATTATCCTTTGAAAGTTTTCAATATCATTGAATCCTAACTCCCTTGATCACGACCAATCGACTTTGGTCATCTTTTTTTATCATATTAATATCCTGGGTCGTACTCAATTGAGTTAAATTTGATTGTGACCTAGATCTCCATCCTTGGATGCTCGTGCTCAGACTTCGATGACCTTGTTCTCCATCTTGCCCAAATCTTGATTTACCTAGAGATTGATCAACTTAGATTGTGTCGAGACTAAATTTTCTTTTATATATATTGTGATTGGATTTCAATGCTATTGACAATCGTGCTTTAAACTTTCGATTTTGATCATCTTTAGAATAGTAACGCTTTATAGTTAATTCTTAGTTTTTTTTGATAATTATCAGTTTTCATATAGGATGATAGACTGCCTTAAAGCACGATGATTTATTATTTTTCTTATCTTTTCCAGTATGGCACCCATGACCAGAGTCTGTCCCCAGTGCACAGCTAGAGTTTCGGATGAGACCGAGATTGTACTTCCCCCTTCCATTGCTCAGGAGGTGTTAGCAGCCTTATCGGAGAGTTTTCCTCCATCTCCTATCCTTCAGGAGAGGGCTACAGTTCAGCCGGAGACTGAGGGCCTCCCTTCGCCTCCTGGAGTGGTACCCTATGCCATTCCTGATGGGGCTCAGATTTACAGACTTCTTCAGGGTGTGTGGGAGGTACAGAGACTTCAGGCTGAGCTTATGAGAGAGCAGAGTCTCAGTATCCAACTGTTGTGGGATTACATGCATTCGAGGGGAGATCCTAGCCCTAAGAGGGAGAGGAGCAGTATATACCCAGAGCCTCAGGAGTACCCTGGCTTCCAGCCTAGACCAACCTATCCAGTTCAGATTCCTGTCCAGCAGAGGCCAGTTGAGCGAGTGCCTACCTGTGCCTTCTGTAAGAAGCCTGGGCACGTATGGAAGGACTGTAGAAAGAGACTAGGATTGTGCCTATTTTGTGGGTCAGCTGCAGACTGTCCTACTACACCTGCCCCTAGTCGAGGCCTACCTCCAGGAGAGAGTTCTAACTACCAGACCTAGTAGAGGTGAGTTCTTGACCTATACCTTATCCAGTCTTGATAATTACTGTACCCTACCATATTGTTTGTATGTTTTGATACCTTATGACTACTTTTGATCTAGTATGACTATAATGGCGAGATGATGAGACCTCAGACTGATATTACCTGCCATAACCCTTTATGATATCCTTCCAACTGCATGATTTAGATAAGTTTTCTTAAGACTATGATTGTTGGGGGTTTTACCTAGAAGGAGTATGACCATTTTAATTTCGAGGACAAAATTATTTTAAGGAGGGTAGATTTGTAACCACCACTTTTCTAAAAAATAAGGGTATTTTGGTAATTATGTGATTTTTTTGGGATTAATTTATAATATTTTAATTGGTGTTGTGTTAGTAGTCGGTTTAACCTTAGCTAACAATGATTAGAGACTAACCATGACATTAGAAACCTAATTACCTATCACACTCATTTTTCTAATTAGGGGTATTTTAGTCATTGTGGATTATTTTGAATTTATTTAAATTATTAATTAAATTGATTGTTGTGTAGTTTGGATTGGTGTTTTTGTAGGACCAAGATGGTATAACCTTAGTCAACCTTGATTAGAAGCCTAATAATGTAATTAGATTTATTATTGGCTTTTTAGATTTAATTTAGAATTATTACCTATTTTTTAGAATTATTTAATGATTTTTAAGTCATTTTTTATAAGCCTTTAAAGCCTTTTGTCATTGGGCCTTTTTAGCAATTTAAGAGTGCTTGGCGCATGACTAAACCCTAACCCTAATACCCCCTGCATGGCCGGCCAAGCGCAGCAGTACCCCCCCATTGTGTAGAAATCACATAGCCTCCACAAGATCAACCCAAGTTTCTCCTTTTCTCCAAAAACCCTAACTTTCTCATCCGGCATCCGATTCGTGCCAAACGAATTGCGTTGCGACCGTAGGGAGAAGAAGAACTTTAGCAATAATTTGGAGACGTTTGCTCGGAAGAAACTGGTCATCAAAGCGCTCGAGGATTCAATTTCATTGAGATTCCAACTCTCAATAGGTAAACCTCGTTCTACCATTGTTCCTTCTGAAATTTTTGCATTTTAGCATCCATATAGATACCCCCGACCTGTGAATGAAGTTTGGTAGGTTTGTGATTTCGTTTGATAGCCGTATCGGACACGTGTCGGTCCTATGGAACACGTGTTCGACGAAATGCCACTTAGAACTGAAAAATGTTATTTTTTGATTCTGTTTTCATGAAGTCCTTGCTAATATTATTTGTAACAACTTTCGTGAAGACGGATCAAACATTGACACAATTTCAGTGTCCGAATCGGACACGGACACGCGTGCACGAGGCCCGTGCACGGCCCCGTGCATGCCCTGCTGTCCGAGCGTCATAACTCGACGCACAAGACTCCGTTTCGCATAAAATTTTATGAGCACATGGGGGCAACCTCTGCCCACATGCTCGTAAAATTTTACGTCGTTTTGTTAAACATGCGCGGAGAAATCTCGCGTGCACTGTTCAGCCCGCACTGTGCCCGCGGCTGAAAAGTGTCGATGACACGGCCTTCGTACGCGAATACGGCACGTCGAGGACCCGTTCCAGGAGCACGAGCATGAAGTCCTATACATAGACTATCCAGGGACTCAATCCCGAGTCGCAGCGTAGCTCAAATCATGAGCCACGAGGCCCGACACGCACCCACGGGAACGCACGCACGCACGCGTGCACAGGCCGCACGGGGGTTCGCATGTCGCTATGTCGTATAGGCACGATGTGGTGTCATGTCAGCGTATCCTAGACCTAGTCTGGGACCCTACCTAGCTATGTGCACGAGCACGAGACTTCTCGCGTTGCGTGCAACGTCCAATCAGGCGAAACACACGTGCATAACACGCAAGTTTGGTTTTTTGATACGCGCTCCGTGGACACGATGCGGACACGGGTTCGATCCCGTGAGTACCCGAGCACGTCACACGCTTAGACACCTTCGTGTTTGCAGGTTTCGTGAGTTCTAGTTGTGTATATTGCATTTTGGGCATTGAGTTGGATTTCGGGTTTTGACTTATATATATATTTGAGTTGTTTTGTTATATTTCAAATTTCTGAGATTTAATTCATATTTTCTGAGTTAATATGAAGTTACTAAGATTTTGGACTTGTAGGTTTTAGTCTCCAATTTTACTTTCAAATATTTCTATCTTATATGAATATATATCCCCTTTTTGCCTTATGTATAAAAAAATGTATATAGATGTAATTCAAATATATAGATGTAATTCATATATATATATATATATATATATATATATATATATATATATATATATATATATATATATAAAATATATATATAAAATATATATATAAAATATTATATATATATATATATATATATATATATATATATATATATATATAAAATATATATATATATTCTATATATATATAGATATATTTATATATTTTATATATAAAAATATATGTATATATTATATATTATATATATATATATATATATATATATATATATATATATATATATATATATATATATATATATATAATATATAATATATAATATATATATATATTTATTTTTTTATAAAATATATATACACATATATAAAATATATATGTATAATATGATGAGTATTGTCGAGATATTTTGTTCCCAGATCTGAGTTTCCAATTCCCCTTCGTAAATCCAACATTCTTTCCCCCTATA
The DNA here is from genome assembly GCA_029216955.1 of Iris pallida. Classification (NCBI taxonomy): domain Eukaryota; kingdom Viridiplantae; phylum Streptophyta; class Magnoliopsida; order Asparagales; family Iridaceae; genus Iris; species Iris pallida. The sequence goes on along the minus strand of JANAVB010011000.1, from coordinate 1,477,199 downwards.
CATGTATGTGTATATATTAGTATATGTCTATATATATATATATATATATATATATATATATATATATATATATATATATATATATATATAAAGTTTCCATTTAAACAGACTTGTGTATATATGTATATATATGGTATATTCATATAGTTGCATATATAACCAATTTGTCTCAGTTTTGAACCCCAGTAGCAGCCATTTATCGACACACACACACAACCTCTACTTCACAAGCTTGAGTATATGTGTATGTGTGTATGTATATATATATATATAAATATATATAAATATATATATATATATATATATATATATATATATATATATATATATATATATATATATATATATATATATTCATTCATTCTAGGTACACACACACACACACACACACACACACACACACACACACACACACATATATATATGCGTGTGTGTGTGTGTGTGTGTGTGTGTATGTAGATGCATTACCTTGAATATATATATATATATATATATATATATATATATATATATATATATATATATATATATATGTATAATATATATATATATATATATATATATATATATATATATATATATATATATATATATATACACATAGAAGACAAAAAAGAGATGACCGCTCTCCAATCCCCCTCCTTCTCCATCCCTCCTCCCCTTCCCTTCTGTCTATGGACGACCCCCCGGCTCTAGTTGCCTCCGTCGGGCCCCCGGCTCTAGTCGTTCCGCCTGTCCACACTGCCCAATCCACTGCCTGCTTCCCCCATCCGCCTGGCTCCTTCCCGCCCGCCCCCAACGTCGATCCTCCTCCTCCGCCAGCCATCTTCCGTCCGGCCGCCAGTCTCCCCCCTCCCCCGCTCGGTGTCAGCTCTGCCAGTCGGCCCCCTCCCCCACCCGGTGTCAGCTCCGTCGAGCCGCTTCTCCTCTCCCCTCAGCGGTCGCATCCGGCTCCGGTGGCGCTCCGACTGCCCCCCGGGCTCAGCAGTAAATATGGAGGTTCCATCATGTTCACGCCCCTTAGGACTGCTATTTTCCTGCCCTCCGCTATGCTTCTTTTTAAACTTCGAATCACCCGGATCTGGCCTCGCGTCGAGCGTCGTGCTCCACGAGGGAGGTTCAGCTTCGGGCGCATGGGCCTTGCCTCCTTCGGGCGCATGGCCCCATCCCCGCTCGGGCGCATGCTTTCCCCCCTGGCACCTGGCCCCCGTTGGCTCATCTGGCCGCATGACATCCCTTATTGGGCGCATGGCCCCTCCATCCTGTTGCTGGCGTCTCCCGCCTGAGGGCACATGCCACCCTGCCACCGCGGGCGCATGGCCCTATGGGAAGGGCGTATGGCCCCTCCATCCTGATGATGGAGCTTGGAGTCTCCCGCCTGAGGGGCATTCTATCCTGTCCTCGCGGGCGCATGGCCCTATGCGACCCATCCTGTGGGCGCAAGGTCCGTACCTTCCTGTGTGGACACATAGCCCGACCCTCCCGCAGGCGCATGGCATCCCCCCACCGCGGTGGCCCCTACCGCGGGCGCTTCGATTCCCTCCCTCGGTGTGGGCTCCTCCGCGGTCCCGGGTTCTGCGGACGTCGGAGCCCCCTCTGGTGCATGGGAGTCGGGACCAGCGACTGACCTTCCCTCCCCATCTCGGGTCCTCCCCCCTCCCCAGCTCGGGCACTTCCGGCAGATCTTCTGGCTGTCGGTCCCCTTCTCGGGGAACCCCTCCCCACCACTGTCGAAACTGCCCTCCAAACTCCTTCGTCACTCCTTCCGGCTCATGCTGCCCCTCCCCCCCCCCGTGGCCTTGACCCGTCTTCGAACTCCAGGTCATCTGCTGCTCTGCCCCCCCTGCCTGCCTACGGGCCCCCTCCCGTCAGCGGCGTCTCGACCTTCCAGACCAAGTCAGGCATCCCACCACCTTCTTTCGTCGACGTGCTGCGACCGGACCGCACAACCAAGAAGAACAACCTGTTCCTCAACGTTCCGCTCCCGGAGGTTGTGTACCCCTCGGAATCCCTAGTGCCCCAGGTCCCCTTTTCAGCTCAGGAACTGTCCTTTCTGTCCTCGTCTTTCCCCTACACTTTCGTCCTCAAATTTTTTACTGGCTGCCCGAAGCTAGATCGGGTTAAGGAAGTTATCCTCAGTTGGCGACTGTCCGCGGATTACAGGGTCGCCCCTTGGACTCTATGCATATCCTGCTGCACCTGTCTTCAGCGACCGATCAGCAGACCGTGTGGTCCAAGGGCACGAGTAGGGTGGACTCCCACCTTATGAAGATTATCAGGTGGTCCTCGAACTTTAACACCAAAAAAGATTCCGCGAAGGTCGCGGCTTGGGTGACCCTACCCAACCTCCCCCTGATCTGCTTCGTCCCTGCGGCCCTCAAGCGCATCGCCAACTCGTTCGAAACCTACGTGGCAACAGCAGAGGAAACCAGCAACCTCACTAAGGCTCATTACGCTAATATATACGTGGAACTTGACCTGAACAATGAGCCCCCCAATCATATCGTCCTTGAGCTGGGCCACCAGTTGCACACCCAGAGAATAGTATACGACAATCACATCATTTACTGCAAACACTGCCATCAGCGGGGACACATAGAAAAACACTGCTTCTGCCTACACCCCGAGCTCAAAAGAAACCCCGTCAGAAAAGAAGCCCCTGGTAAGGGCGACAATTCTACGCAGAAGCAACATCCCTTGCTGTTTTCTGCGTCCAAACACCCACATTAGGTTCGAAGATTACGACGGATCGCTGGACAGGAGTGTAGGAACCCTAGAGGGGGGGTGAATAGGGTTAAGCTAACTAATCAAGCACTTAGCACAAGCTAATTGGCAATTTAAAAATATAAGTGCAAGAGAAGAAGCAAACACAATACCGACACCCGATGTATCCTGGTATCCTCCTAAGAGGCAGTCCTGTCCCGGAACTCTCTCCGACTTTAATCCACTATTTGAGTAAATAGTTACACACGAGTTTGGATCCGAAGAACTTGCCAACTTCAACACGAGTTTGGATCCGAAGAACTCGCCAACTTCAACTGAGAGTTTGGATACGAAGACTCTCCAACTTCAACCGAGAGTTTGGATACGAAGACTCCCCAACTTCAACCTTTCACAATAGGTTTAGATCTCCTTACAATAGGATGAAGATCTTACTTTTCAACTCAATAACTCTAACACAATTTATGGATGGCAAATGAAAGCTTTGTAGAGTTGTATGTGGATAAGCTTTGGTGGTTTAGGAATTTTTAGGCTCAAAGCATCAACCTTGAATGAAGGGGTTCAAGGCTATTTATAACCAAAGCAAAGGAAAGTGCAATAATGCAACTTTCACAGGCTGACGGATCATCCGTCGGATTTTCGCAGAAATCCGTCGGATCATCCGCCTGTAAAGTCCAACGGCTATAAAAAGAGCCGTTGGGATCAATCGTTCGTAAAATCCGACCGTTGGAATGCAAACGGTCATATAGCGAAAAATCCGCCGGAATTCTGCGGTTTTCTGCCGGATAATCCGAACACTCACAGAAGGTATTCTGTGAGACCATTCGGATCTTCCGCCGGATTTCTGTGGAGATCCGCCGGATTATCCGCCAGGATTCCGAAGATTGTCCTGGGTTATTATCTACCCTAGCTTTCGATTTTGCCATCCATTTCTTGTGTTTACAATGGTTCCTAAGACTCTTTACAGACTCCAGATATACTGTAGCAGGTTCAGGCTTCTTCAGAGTCTTAAAATGATGATGGCATGGCTTGGCTTCTTCCTTCGATAGGTGCTGGCTTTTTTCCGGTGCGTGGCTCCAGAGATGTCGTCGGGTGGTTCAGAGAAATCTTGTGGAATCCGTCGTCTTTGGCCCACCATGATTTCTTTATTGCATATGTCCACGTTGATCTTGCTTATTGTTTTTCTGCATGTACATGTTAGACGAACAAAGCAATATCCATAGTAGCAAGTATGATAAATTAAAGCACATTAGGACTATGCAAAGTTTAAGTATAAGTGCTAAGGTGATGGCATAAATGTTAGTGATATGAGAATGATTAAACTTAATTGAATGACCACAATCAAAAACATAGTTTTGATTTTGGCAACCCAATTAAATTTAAGATAGATAAGCTCATATCACTAAGATGTAAACCAATGGGCACATATCACCAAAGATATAAGTATAAGTAGAAATGCTATAGTGATAGTATGAAGATTAGTGATAATGAAATGCTAAACTTAACATATTAACCATATTCAAAAACATGATACAATCATTGGGCCAACAAGGAGGACTTCCTCTGCCGCTGCTGCGAACCATAGCACCTCCATACCCCTGAACCTCTCGAACAAGTTCGACGTCCTGGAGTCGGAAGCCGTCGAGCCGGCACAGGCTATTACCACCTTGGAGGACCCAGAAGCCTCTGAGCCATTGCTGGCCATTGTCCCCTTTGAGGACCCACACAGGCACATGGAAGTGACCGCCGAGTCTGCCACACCCAGCGATACCCTCCTGGACGATGGCACGAACACCTCTCAGGACCTCATGTCTATCCCCACCGAACCCCTCGTCACTGGTGTAGAGGCTCTGGCGATCCTGGGACCAGAGCAGGTCTTGAGAGGTAAGCATTTCATAGCCGCAGGATTCCCCCTACAGTCAGCAGGAGAAGAATCAGGCTGCATTGAATACACACTTATTTTTCCCGGCGGAGAGGCCATTCTAGACTCCGCGGGAGAAAGGATCGACCACACAAAGGTCTACCACTCCACTGGCACTCAGGGCAACGACAAGCCCGCAGACGCCACCGTCACCGAGACGACAACTATCCGTACTAGATCCGCAGTCAAGCAGATTAAAAATTCCCTCAATCATAATATTAATGCTTAACATCCTCTCCTGGAATGTTCACGATCTGGCCAATAAACCCACCAAGAGGCGGATTATGGCCCTCAAAAAAACTCCACAAGATCGATATTTTGATCATTCTCGAACCCAAGATTCCCCCCAAGAAAATCAAATCTATTCAGCTTCAATTAGGGTTCCAGAATGCCGTGGCCGGCAACCACGACATTTGGATCCTCATCTCTTCTAATGTCCACATCGGAGTGATTCAGGATTCCAGGCAAGCACTCTCGTGCTGGATTGAACATCCCTCCCTCCCCAAGCGCGCTATTCTGTCCGCTGTTCACGGCAGCTGCGATGTTATTGAACGTAAACAACTCTGGGACGACCTCCTCGATACCCACGACAACAACATCGACACCCCCTGGCTTTGCATTGGGGACTTTAATGCCATCACTTGTAGAGAGGAGAAATTGGGGGGCAGGCCGCCTCCACCTATGGCCATGCATGAATTCAACAACTTCATCTTTAATGCCAAACTTTCCCCGATCCAGTTCTCGGAAAATACGTTCACTTGGTGCAATATGCAAGATGGCGAGCGTCGACAATATTCTCGCCTGGATAGAGCCCTCACTAACTCCCTCTGGCACGACATGGGCATCACTTCCAGACTTTTTCATCTTAACGCAGCCGAGTCCGATCACGCTCCCCTACTTGTCGAAATCAACAACTCACCCAACCAGATTAAAAAGAACTTCCGGTTTCTCGACCTCTGGAGCGAACACCCACAATTCTTACATGTCATCGCGGAAGCTTGGAGTCAAGTGGACGAAGTTGACCCACTGATCAGAGTTGCCGGCAAGCTTAAGGCGACGAGGAAGGCTCTGGCAGCTTGAAGCAAACAGGCCTACGGGAATATTTTTCAAGAAGTTTGTACGGCCGAAGATGATGTCACCCGTACAGAGACCCTCTTTTTGACTGATCGATCGCCGGCAGCCAGGACCGCCCTCAACCTCACCAGAGCCATTCTCAAATTTTGGCTGAAAGTTGAAACGGAATATTGGAAGCAGAATACGAGACTGAAATGGGACAATGAGGGGGACAAAAACTCAGCCTATTTCCACGCCTGTGCCAACGATCACAAGCATAAACTGACCCTTCACCAGATCAAAAATGACTCGGGCAACATTATCAGCAACCAGAAGGATATCCAGGCGGCTGCTGTTGATTTCTACTCCTAGATTTTTACCAAACAAAGGGTCCACAGGGATAATAACCTTCTGGCTGAGATTTCTCTCCTCATCGACGACATCGACAACACACAGCTGGAGCTCCCTCCGACGGAGACTGAGGTTAAAGACGCGGTTTGGGCGCTAGATGCCCACAACGCGCCTGGACCCGACGGCTTCTCAGGGATATTCTTTCATCAATGCTGGGACATCATCAAGAAGGACATCCATGAAGCGGTCATTGCCTTCTTTCAGGGAGCGACCTACCCCAGAGCCATATCCGCCGCCAATCTGATCCTCATTCCCAAAAAAGATAACCCAGATACATTTTGTGATCTCCTCTCCATCAACTTGTGTAACTTCACTAATAAGATCATCTCCAAGATCATCGCTTCCCGTATGTCCGGTTTACTCCCCAAGATCATCTCAGAGGAGCAAAGTAGGTTCGTCCGAGGTAGAAACATCCAAGATAACATTATGCTAGCTCAGGAGCTTATCACCTGCATAAAATTCCCAGCTAGAGGGGGCAACATAGCCATCAAATAGGACATGGAGAAAGCTTATGACAGGCTTGACTGGTAATTCATGATTTAGGTTTTTCGAGCCTTTAGCTTCTCGACGACTTGGACCAATATTGTGTGGAGATCGATTAGGAACTCGTAGTTCTCGACAGTCATCAACGGCCAAGCCGGCGGCTTCTTCAAATCAAGCTGGGACGTCAGACAAGGAGACCCCTTATCTTCTACCATCTTTATCATCACGACGGACGCTTTGAGCAAAAATTTGAACAAGATGGTGGGAACTCCGAACTTCCAACACTTTCATACCGCCAGCGGATGTCCGATCATTACCCACCTACCTTATGCTGACGATATCATCATCTTTTCATCCGGGGATGTCGGGTCGGTGGAGGTAGTCCACAACACTCTACAAAAATATGCTGCCAGCTCTGGTCAGAAGGTCAACTACAACAAGAGTGTTATCTATGCGCATCATAACATTGGATAAGACTGCATAGCTAATATTTCCAATATTACCTCTTTCTCCATTGAACACCCTCCATCCTTTACCTAGGATGCCCTCTGGTGTACGGTAGAACTAACGCAGACATCTTTGACGGGCTGATTAACAAAATCAGGAGAAAGTTGGAGGGATTACACAATACAACTCTATCCTCGGGCGGAAAGATGATCCTCATTAACCACGTGCTCACATCCATTCCCATATATACCCTTGCGACGTGCTCCCCTCCCAAGAAGGAGATTCGCTTGATTGAAAGCATCCTATGCGACTTCTTTTGGGGGCATAGCGGCGGGAACATTAAACATAACTAGGCTAGCTGGAATACCATGGCCAGGCCTACCGAGAAAGAAGGCATGGGATTTGTCAGAATATCTCTCATCGTTGACGCCTTCTCTATGAAATTGTGGTGGAAGCTTCGTACGACTCAGAATTTATGGGGTAGATTCATGAAGGCCAGATACTTCAAGTACATTCACCCATCTCAGGCCATCCCCAATAACAGGTCATCTGCTACCTGACGGCACATACTTATCGGATGCAATATGGTTGAACCGATGATTCGACTTGAATTTGGCACAGGCAAATCGTCGTGCTTTCTTGAACGTTGGGCTGGGGATACCTTACTCCCTAACCGCACGGTGGATAGCGGGATCACCACGATCAAGGACTTCTGGGATCCAGCTAGGAACGACTGGGATTGGGGCAGGATCCGCCATTGGGCCGGGAAAGAGGCAGAATATTGTATCCGTCTTTGCGGACTGAAGATTGGAAACGAGACGGACGTGCTACGTTGGTCGGTCGAACCCTCGGGAGGATTATCAGTTAGATCGGCCAGGCTAGTTGTACGCAGTCGCAGTACGCCATCTCCGACCTATAGTAACCCTAGAGGGGGGGTGAATAGGGTCAAGCTAACTAATCAAGCACTTAGCACAAGCTAATTGGCAATTTAAAAATATAAGTGCAAGAGAAGAAGCAAACACAATACCGACACCCGATGTATCCTGTTATCCTCCTAAGAGGCAGTCCAGTCCCGGAACTCTCTCCGAATTTAATCCACTATTTGAGCAAATAGTTACACACGAGTTTGGATCCGAAGAACTCGCCAACTTCTTACACAAGAGCTTTAATCCGAAGGGCTCTCCGACTTCAACCGAGAGTTTGGATACGAAGACTCCCCAACTTCAACCGAGAGTTTGGATACGAAGACTCTCCAACTTCAACCTTTCATAATAGGTTTTGATCTCCTTATACAATAGGATGAAGATCTCACTTTTTAACTCAATAACTCTAACACAATTTGTGAATGGCAAATGAAAGCTTTGTAGAGTTGTTTGTGGATAGGCTTTGGTGGTTTAGAAATTTTTAGGCTCAAAGCATCAACCTTGAATGAAGGGGTTCAAGGCTATTTATAACCAAAGCATTGAAAAGAGCCAAAGGCAACTTTTCAGTCACGAACCGGCATACCGTCGGTATGATCCGGCATACCGGCGGTATACCGGTCTGGAATGCAACAGCTAGAAATATAGCCGTTGGGATCATTTATTGCTCAAAATTCGACCGTTGGAATTAAAACATTACTGAATCGGTATACCGTCGGTATGGACCGGTATGCCGTCGGTATGCCGGTTTTGTAGACAGAAACTTTCTGTAAACAAAAATCGGTATACCGTCGGTATACACCGGTATACCGTCGGTATGCCATTTTTCAGCAAAAAACGATCCTAGGCTTATTTCTACCCTAGCTTTCGATTTTGCCATCCATTTTTTGTGTTTACAATTATTCCTAAGACTCATTACAGACTCCAGATATACTTAGACAGGTGCAGGCTTCTTCAGAGTCTTGAAATGATGATGGCACGGCTTGGCTTCTTCCTTTGATAGGTGCTGGCTTTTTCCCTTGGCGGAACCCCCGGTACGAGGCTCCAGAGATGTCGTCGGGTGGTTCAGAAAAATCTTGTGGGATCCATCGTCTTTGGCCCACCATGATTTCTTCATTGCATTGCATATGTCCACATTGATCTTGCTAATTGCTTTTCTGCAAATATATGTTAGACGAACAAAGCAATATACATGTAGCAAGAATGATAAGATAAAAGCATATTAGGACTATGCGAAGTTTAAGTATAAGTGCTAAGGTGATGGCGTAAATGTTAGTGATATCATAATGATTAAACTTAATTGAATGACCACAATCAAAAACATAGTTTTGATTTTGGCAACCCAATTAAATTTAAGATAGATAAGCTCATATCACTAAGATGTAAACCAATAGGCATATATCACCAAAGGTATAAGAATAAGTAGAAATGGTATAGTGATAGTATAAAGATTAGTGATAATGAAATGCTAAACTTAACATATTAACCATATTCAAAAACATGATACAATCATTGGGCTAACACGACCCTCGCGACTTTCTAGCAGATTTGCATTCCAAAGAAGTGGTCCATCCTTATTTGGAGAGCTTGTCGAAAGAGGCTGCCCACCGACGATATTCTGCACACCATTGGATTCAGCTTGGCATCTGCCTGCAACTGCTGCTCTGAGCGTCAGACGAAAACTGTCGACCAGATTTTCCGCCATAGGGAATTACCCGCCAAGGTCTGGAGATTGCTATCTCTTAGGTACAGTAGGGCGCTGGGAGTTGGCAGCATCAATGATCTCCTAGCTGGCTGGGCTGCGGCGTCCTACGGCCACCAAATCGTTGCGGCAGCTGCCATATGGACCATTTGAAAAAATTGCAACAAAGCGAGATATGAGGGCTATTAGTACAATGCAGACCTAATCATCAGGGAGGTCATCAGGCAGTGCCAGAAGATCATGCCCAGCTGTTCGCACGGGCAGAATAGTTTTTGGATTTCTCTTCTCCCTTAAGCTTCGGTTTCCCGGTTTTGATGGTATACTTGTATAGGCATCAACATTTTGGGCCTAGGGGTATACTTGTACAGGCTTCGGCATTTTGAGCCTTGGTGGAATAAAAAGGAGTGTTCTTAATATATATATATATAAATATATATATATATATATATATATATATATATATATATATATATATATATATATAATTGTTTGCTTGTGAATGTGACCTAGGGAGTATTGAACAGTTTAGGATTGACCCAATGAGCCTAGAATGGCCGAGTCGACCGACAAGTTGACCAAGTTGACAAAAGTCAACTTTGGGTCAAACTTGATCCAAATCGACTCAAACAAACATAGAATGACTTGAAAACTTGTGCTTGACCTAAAAATTAGTAAACGCACTAGTTGGCTTATAGTTGACCAGGTTTGACCAGAGTTGACCAGGTTGGGCCAGAGTTGACCAAGGGTTGACTTTAACCTAGAAGGACCTAGAATCATGTAGAATTCTATTGTAGGCATTCCTTATTATATTTTAGACCTTGTTGTGACTTGTGGTTGTTTTAAATAGGATTACATCACTCCAGTTCAGTTACACTTCCTCATCAGCAGCTTGGATTGTCAGGCGAGTACATTTTCTGACCGTTTCATTCTTGATTGAACATATTTACTTGTTATAGACTAGTTTACTTGTTGCTGTCACGATATTATCACGGATTAGTACTATATGGATCTCTTTATGCGATGTTATCCCCTCGGATACATCGGGTATATTGTGCTCATGTACTTTATCATGTGCATCGTCTACTCTTTGTATTCGTATTTATTTATGTATACTCATGTGACATTCATATACACTCATGATCATGTGAGCCTTCATGTATAACCCAGTGTTCATGTGGACTAGCTATCCATGTGACACTCTACTTTCATGTGCAATAACATAACCTGGACAGATCCTTATGTACTGATTGGGACAGAGGGAGTATTTATCTGGTTATGTGATCTACACCATTTTCATGTACAACTCCAAACTAGATTTAAGTCATGTATAACCTAAGCCTGTTTACATAACCAAACATGTGCTCTAAATCACGTAGTTAGTTTAGCTTTCTTATCTATATCATGTATATCTATTTCTACTATATCATGTTCTTCCTTTTTACAGTCTTATTTTTTTACAGCAGTTCATGTATATTATTCTATAGCTTGTTTCATATTTCCTTTCATGTTATGATCTGTGTGAGAGATATGTATTCGTTCCTGTCCTGATTGGACCCATTGAAAATATTACAGATGATGAGGATTGCTGTGATACTTACTATAGAGCAGGCCTAGTTGATACAGGTGACCTGGACCCTCAGCTACCATTAGCTTAGTCTAGACTTTCTTATTATCTAGTTTTTGAGACATTTGTGATTGTATTGAGATATTATTTATGGAGTTTTGTATCGAGACTTATTATTTATATTTGTGTCTCTCTCTCTCTCTCTGTTGAGATTATCTTATCATCTCTTCCATCTTAGTTTGTGATTGAGATTACTTATTATGTTGTTCTCCATTCGGAGCATATTCTAGATTGTGTTAGATGTTGGACCTTGGACAACATTCTACCGCCGATACTGCGACGTAGGCTGGACGTACCCACTTCTCATACCTTTACACTGGGTGCGGGTCGTGACAGAATCACCCTAACTTGCAGTTTTGAGGAAAATGACTTTACGAGCAGGCACATTTTGCATACAGAGGCACTTCTGCACAGTCATGTGCATGGATGAGAAATTATCATGAACATGCACAGAGGAACTCATTTTTGCTTATAAGCATAGGCGATGCTAAAAATCTTTGTCATGAATATGCACAGGCTCAAACTTTCCACTATGCGCATGGATGCAGTAGTATTCGGGATACTTATCGTGAACATGTGTTGGAAACGTATGCGTGACTGCTACACGAATGGATGTGGCTGTCATTCTGATACACTATATTATGAATATGCATAGTAGTTTGTATGCGCATAAGTTTAGAATGCTTGCTTTTTTGTATGAGGTGATCTGCACATGGGCAAGTTGTTTCTGACTTAGAAAATTTCAGAGAATTACTTGACACTATATGCATGGCCTGGTCTACTCATGGCTGTCTATGAACATAGCTCCTTAGGTGCATAGAGCTTTAATTTCTTTTTGGGATTTTCTTTGACTTAGAAATATTTTTAGTTAACGTAGATATAAAATTGTACGTTTCTAAAAACTTCTCATCCTTGTATAGTTTCACTCATCTTGGCTACATTGGACGAGAACTCATGGAATCTGTAGAAGGACTGATCAGTATAAACTATATCGAGGACATGATGGATACCGCCATGGCCCAAATCAACAAGGACCAACATGATAGCATAAAGATTATGATAGCCCAGCAGAACAAGAGTTTTTTGCTGGCTTTGCTGAATAGTAGAAAGCTTCATAGAGAAGAGAATGAAATGAGACCTACAAAAAGTTGGCCTTCCTATTTGGAGACGCACAAACAATAACAACTTTTGAGGCCATCATGGCAAAATGTGGACCTTCGTCTCAGACAACATGCTGATGTATGTGCCAAGTATCTAGAGGTGTCCAAGTATTGATTCCCGGGTCAATCGTCAATGATGTAGGGCCTGATCTTCACCTATACACCACGGACATTGTCATGAGCAAATTCCTACGAAAAGGGGTGCCATACCCCCTAGGCGCCTCGCGATTAACTGACTGGGTCCATACAGATAAATCCTGAAGTGACTTGATGCAATGGATGAAGAAACTCTGGAGGGGGGAGTGAATAGAGTACAATAGAAATAATCCAATAAAACTAAGGAAAATTACCAATTAAAAATTTATGCAAGCAATTATAGAAAATAAGCAGAGTAAAGAACTCACAAACGCAAACGCAACGATGTATAATAGTGCTATTCATGGAAGGCAATCCAGTCCCGGATACTCTTGTCCGATATTAATCCACTAGTTGAGAAATAGTAGTACACCACATGCTTTGATCCGGAGGACATGCGAACTTTTTACAACTACGTGCTTTGATCCGAAGAGCACCCAGACTTCAACACTCTAAGTTGAAAATTGAACTTAGATTTCCAAGCTTTTTTACAACTCTTCAAAGACTTCTAATCTATATCGCACTTGGCACTAGAAGGCTTAGGAGTTTTCTTGTTGGAAGATTTTAGAGCTCAAGAAGAAATAGATGCGAAAGTGAATTGGTGAATTGAAATGGTGAAATAGTTTACACCGATCATTCTTTCTACTCGTTGTGTGGGCTGTGACGAAATTTAAATTGGTAGCGTTTGGGCTATCTGCCGAGATTCTCTCAAGGAATTTTGCCCGAATTCTTCCTTTGGAAAACTTATGAATAGAGAAGAATTTCTACCATTTCAATATACAAATTCATTCTCTCTTCTCCTCTCTCTAAGCCTACTATGGTCTTCCAAAGCCTTCTAAGCTTTCATTTTCAAATTCCAATCAAGTTACAATCCTCTAGTCGATTTGCTAGTGCGGTACGGTCTAGAAGTTTCAGAGTGATTACAATCAGAGGATTGATTGAAGATAGACACTACATAATTTCAGTTGGTCGAGTGCTTCGAATAAAAGCACATGTTGTAGAAGTTGCAAGGACTTCGCATGAAAATTTACATTTTTCTATAGTAGATTTCAACTGGAAGCTGGAGTTCTTTCGACTGGATTAGTCCTTACAAGAGAAAAACCAGTATACTTTCTTGTGTTAGCATTTGCTCTCTGCACTCTATTTTTACATTTTTTATATCCTCTGCCTACTCTATTCACGCCCCTCTAGAGTATAGTATTTTACATCTCGTTCCTACAATTGGTATCCGAGCGGGTTATACAGGTAAAACGAGGTAACATTGTTATTATTTTCTCAGTATATAACTGTTGTTATATAGATCACTATATCACATATGGCTACTGTGAAATTCATAAGTGAAGGCCAAGCCACAAACAGAGCCCCACTGTTTGATGGTACAAACTACACGTACTAGAAAACACGGATGAGCTTCTACCTGAAGTCTCTAGATTTTGACGTCTGGTCAATTGTTATCAGTAGCTACAAAATGCCTACTATCACCTCTATTCTCACTTCCTCTATAATTAACAAGCCTTATAGTTACACGGAGGAAGAAAAGAAGTTAGCTAGCCTTGATGCAAAAGCAATGCATGCTTTTTATTGTGCTGTAGACATAAATGCACTCAATCTTACTACTACTTGCACAACATCTCATAAAATTTGGAAACTTCTTGAAGCTACTTATGACTGCAGGTACGAAAGCAAAGCTAGCTACTCCAAAGAGAAGGATAATCTTCATAGTGATGCAAATGTGTGAATGATTGCATCAGGACTTAAGGTACAACACAATCCCTTATATAAAGAAGATACTGTATGCCATAACTGCAGAAGATCAGGCTGCATAATAGAATATTGTCCTACTACTACTAAAGTAGAGAATCACTGCGAACGATCAAATAAAGAAAGATCATCATCTCACAAGTACGCCAGTACGAGCATATGGTGTGAAAGCGAGACAAGCGACTCTGAAGAAGAAGAGAGCCCTCGTCAAGCTACGAATTTATGCTTAATGGGTACAAAATAATTATTTTTATGAAGAGAGTGAATTCTCTTATGATGAATTATCTATGCTCTCAGTGATCTATTGGAAGAACACAACAAAGTATTAGATAAGTATAAGCAAGCTAGAAAGGATATTCTATCCTATAAGCATGAGAATGAAAAAGCTTACTTGCTTATTGAATGATGCTAGCAATACTTCTACTTCTGATTATTCTACTGAGATTTTTACACTTGAGTTCAGATTGCATGAGGCACTTGAATCACTACACCATAATAGGCAATTTGTAACACAGTTTTTTTCCAAATAGTAACGGTTATTAACGTTACAATATGGTAACAGTTATAACCGTTACTATTAGCAAAAACTGTTACTAAAATTATGATTCTATAAATTTTATAAGTTTTATATTATTTGTAACAATAAAAACTTTTACAAATTTATAACTTAGGTCACATGCAAAACATGTGCCTCAAAAAAGTGTTACTGGCTTACAAAAGAAAAAAAAGAGTCCCAAAATTTCTCGCACTCCATTCCCGCACTCGGATGGTTTCCCCCTTCCCCTCTCTCGACATGTGACCGCCGACCCTCTCCCTCTCTCTCACGATCTCTTCGATTACTGGAGAAGCAACGAAGGTGCGCCTCTCATTCTCTCTCACGATCTCTCAAGATTTTAGTTCTATTAGGGTTTTGATTTTCTTAGGGTTTTGGTTTTTCTTAGGGTTTTTCTTAGGGTTTCGGGTTTTGCTTCGATTACTGGAGAAGCAACGAAGGTAGTTCCCTCATACTCTCTCTCTCTCTCTCCGATTTTTTGGATTTGGTTGATTTTTGGTTTTTTTATTGTATGTTAAACTTCAAAAATATGAGTAATCTGTTCAAAAATATGAGAAAAGTGTTACTGGTTTTTTTATTGTAATGTTTTTTCATTCCCTCAGATTCAAAGAATGATGTCAGGTTTTTTTATTGTATTGTCTGTCATGATGTCAGGTTTCAGATTCAAAGAATGATGTAGAGCAGGCATCGAAACTTAGTAATTTACTTGCCCGACCTGCCTCTTCGACTGGATCTTGAACCGTACACGACGTACACGTTCCCACATTGTTCTTTACTCCTTGGTAGTAAAAAGAAACATCATTATATTATCATCCAAGCTTTTCCCATTAGAATAGAGATGCTAGCAGGAGGAATCTCCATAGAAGAATTGATGATTTCCTTATCTGACCGACTGTCAACCTGATGGCAATGCTCTTTGTTGGTGCAAAGTCTTGATAAGGTAGCTGTGAGCAAGAGTGACCTTTGTCGTATATCCTGAAATACTAGTTCTTAGGTAGATAAATCCACCTTTTTGGTCATGTAGTTTAAGCTCACGGAACCAAGGAGCATGTTACTTGAAGGACTCGGTACAAAAAATATGTCAAAGGTTGGCTTTCTAGGTTCATTATCAATTGAAAATTCAAAGAGACTATAATACTTTTCGTTCATTTCCCACTTGAACTTTTATATTTTTAAATTTTTGATTTGAGCATATCGGTACTAGAACGATGTTAGGAACCATTACAGAGAACGATGTTAGGAACCATTACAGAGAACGATGTTAGGAACCATTCACATTGTTGTGGAAATTTAGAGGAGAAAAATAAATATTTGGGTTGGTGAGAGGAACCATTTTCCCTCCTATGTTCCTTCCTCTTGGGAACCAAATTTCTTTCCTCCTCATTTTTTTGGCATCCAAACAAAGGAAATGAATCATTTTCCTTTCCAAGGCTCCAATTCTGCAAACCAAACGTTACTTTTCATTAGTAGGCTCGCACTTCTAAACGGTTGGAGAGATGGAATGATGTGTATATATTTTTATATATTAAGCCATTCTATTTTAGATTTTCAATTGTACGATTAAACCGTTTTCAAAATGATATAAAATCTTACTAATATTCATCTTTTTCGTTTGTTAGGTTGATTGTTTGAGAGAGGATATAATTTTTTGCTATCATGTCAAGATCGATTCCAAAAGGGTGGATAAAAATTCCACATAGAAATAAGTCTGAGTACAAAGAGGGGGTTTAATTTTTTATGGAATTTGCAATGAAGCACTCACTCCCCGGACTTACAACATGTAGTTGCCCCTGTAAAATATACAAAAATGCAAAAAGAGCTTCTTTTGAAGAAGTTAGAAGGCATTTGATCATTAATGGTATGCTTCCGACATATGATGTTTGGTTTCTTCATGGGGAAAAGTCGGGCATAGATATGACAGTAGGTCCTAAACAACAATTTGTTGAAGAGGATCATACCCATAATCAAGTTCTAATTGAAGATACAGGGCATCGATATGACGGGGATGCGTTGGAGATCTTGGTTGATGATGCTTATGGTGTACACAATGAGGCTCCTGTTGGTGAAGGTGGTGGTGCGAATAATTCTCAAGCAGATACAGTGCCTGAAACTTCTTTTGCTTATGGTCTTGACCATGTCGACAAGTATTATGAATATAAGAGAATTGCAAGCGAGAAATTATATCCTGGTTGTGAAGATGGACACACAACTCTATCTGTAATTGTAGAGTTGCATAACTTAAAGAAGAAGTACAATTAGTCGGGAAATAGTATGACAGAATTGTTGAAGTGTTTGACTGGATGGCTTCCTAAGGGGAACACACTCCCTCGCAAGTATCCCATAATGAAGCAAATGATGCGAGATTTAGGAATGAAGGCAAAGTGCATCCATGCATATGAAAATAATTGCATGTTATATTGGAAGGAGTATACAGATGCAACTTCGTGCCCTCAATGCCAGACGCCTCGGTTTAAAGTTAAAGAAAAAACGAAGCCCGGAAAGGTTAGGAAGGAATCAAAAGAACCGAGAAAAGTTTTGAGGCACTTTCCTCTGATTCCAAGATTGAAGAGATTATACACAATACCATGGATTGCTAAAAAAATGCAATGGCACAAGGAAGTAGAGCCTTCGTGGGACTTAATGCGACATCCTTGTGATTCAGCAGAATGGAGAACACTTAAATGCAGGTGGCCGGAGTTTGCGGATGAGGGACAGAACGTTTGGCTTGGTATAGCGACCGATGGATTCAATCCACATGGTGTTCTATCTGTTAATTATAGTTGTTGGCCTGTTTATGTTATTCCATACAATTTGCCACCTTCATTATGCATGAAATCACAGTTCCAGATGATGTGCTTATTAATTCCTGGGCCGAAAGCACCAAGTCAAGATATTGATGTTTTCTTGCAACCCCTTGTAGATGAGATGAAACAACTTTGGAAAGGAGTGTCTGTATTTGACATGGACAGACGACATACTTCCACTTTGAGAGCAATGTTATTATGGGGGATCCATGATTTTCCAGTATTTGGGAATTTATCAGGTTGTGTAACACATGGTTACAAAGCATGTCCTATTTGTGCTACTGAGACGGAGTCTGAGAGGATTGGCGGAAAGAACGTGTACACAAAGTATAGAAGATTTTTGAAGGATGATCATCCATTCAGATCAGTCAAATGTGGATGGTATAAGACTGGAGAGGACAGACAACCTCCGCCACGTTTGAATGGATTGGCCCTTCTGCAAAGGCTTGACCGCATCAACTATATACCAGGTAAATTAGTGAAAGGTTTGGGCAAGAAGCGAATGGCATTTGAGGGTGTTGGTGGTGGTGATGATGATGATGATGATGGTAATTATGATGCCAATGAAGAAAGACCAGCGTGGTATAAAAAGTCTATTCTTTTTTCTTTGGAATATTGGCAATCTCATAAAGTACGATATTGTATTGATTTGATGCACACTGAGAAGAATGTTGCTGAACATTTACTAAATTTGCTTTTTGATAAAAAAGGGCAACAAGATTCGGGTTACGCATTGGACAATGCTCAAAAGAAGCAACTTTGCCTAGTCTTAAAAGGCTTAAAGCTTCCATCAGGATTTGCATCTAACTTGATCAATCTTGTTAGTCTTCAACCACTCAGTTTGCATATAAAGAAGTCACATGACTACCACATCATCATACAATATTTGTTGCCAGTCATGCTTCAATATGCATTTCCAAATAATCGTGACCTTAAAAGAGCCATTATGCAAGTATGTCTATACTTCAACATATTGTGCTCAAAGATCCTAGATCGTAAGCATGTCCAAGCTGCAAAAGATATGATCGCTGAGGCATTATGTGTGTTGGAGCATTATTTTCCTCCTCACTTTTTTGACATCAGTATCCACCTAATGGTGCATCTTGCTGACCAAGCTCTACTTTGTGGACCTACGAGATATATTTGGATGTATCCATTTGAAAGGTGAGATGATTATCTTGTTGTAACGTTATTGATTTATATGAAAACTAACTTGTTTAATTACTCTATTTGATAAGGTCTATGAAGGAGTGCAAAGACATTCCTAGTAATAAGCGTTATGTTGAAGGGTCGATTACCGAGGCGTATCTTATTTCAGAGTCTGTTAGATATGCCATGGAGTACATGCCAAATCCACGTGATGGTAATCATTGTTCAACTCACGCATCTTATCTAGTTGAAAATGGTGATGATGTGTATGAGCGCTCTATTATAGAGGGTAAAATGATTAAGTTAACCGGGGTACAATGGAGACAAATTCGAAGATGGATAGTTTTTAGATTGGAAATACCAAAACTAGCAGAGTACTACAGGTATCACTCGTCTTTGGAATAAAGAATTGTTAAAAAAAATCTTTTCTATTTATATTTTATTCAGTTTAAATGATTTTCAGTTTTTATCGTTCGACTTTGGAAACTACGTCCCGTGGTAACACTAAAGAGGCCGAAGTAGTGATACAATCCAAATTCATTGATTGGTTGCACAAAAAGGTGTGTATTTAAATTGTAATATATGTCTCATTTACTTGATGTGGTGTTAGTTAATTGCGATTACTTTATTGCTTTACTAGTTAATTGAAGAACAATGTATGGATGGAGAGCTCTGGCGATACATTAGTGGACCAAGTCGGCAAGCCAAAGCATATATTAAGTACAGGGTCAATGGCTACATCTTTTCTCCCCTGAGTTACGACGACAAGGTTGCAACACAAGATAGCGGCGTTTGCATGGATGCAATCACCACATTCAGGGCAAGTTCAAAAGACCAAAACCTTAAGGATGATGATACTACTTGGTATGGGATCATCAAAGAGATAATAGAGGTTGATTATTACGACTTTCAGCATGTTGTGTTTTATTGTAATTGGGTGAATGTTGGAGATAAGACTAATGGTTGCAAGTTATGCCCAAACTCTAACTTGTTGATGGTGAATTTAAAAAAGTTGAAGAGCACTGATGGGGAGTATGATGAGCCAGCAATTCTTGCATTTGAAGCAAGTCAGGTTTTTTATGTAACAGACATTCAAAATTCTGATTGGTCGGTTGTTCTTCGCTCTCCAAAGCGAATGACTGATGAGGTTGATGGGCTGAATATACCAGAAAATTTCCAATCATGTATTATGGAACAACCTAATTTGGCTCCACTATTAAAATGCATTGGGAAAAAATGAATATAATACAAGTTTGTTGCTATTTTTGGCATTAATTGACTTTTGTTTCCAGACTTTATTGTACAACTGACTGAGTTATTATATTTTGGTTTGATATCTGCAGTATTGTCTCTTTTCTTTTGGTAATGTTGTCAAGTTTATTCACTTTGTCGGTCAGAAACTTATTTCTTCAGGCATGGTCATAATACTCAGCTCATAAAGCTTTTACTTGGAATGAAATGATAGGAACTACCAGATTGAGAGATGGAACCAATAGAGAAGATCTACCTTTGAAGTATCTCAGAATGTCAAATTATAAATGGAACTGGAGTTTGTTTAAAGTTATTACTTTGAAATATATTAGCAACCTCGCTACCCCTGCTTACTTACCCCACCCCAACTGCTACACCATTAACCTCGCTACCCCTGCTACCAACTAACATGTTTTCCTATAACTAGGAGACTTGCAGTTCATCAATTTATGGTAGGGTCCTATACTTATGTACATGGGTGTACCCTTGTTAGTATGGGCTGCTACCTGCAGATTAGATGGGGCATGACTTTGCCTGTGCATGAGTGTGTGGCTGTCTTTATATATTTCGAACTGCAATTGGGTATTGGCAAATATGCATTCCTAAAACAGAAGGCAGAGGACATTTTCCCTACTTGGTGTTCAGCAACTGCATCTTTTTCTTCTATTTTTCATTTGTATAGCAAAATATATATATATATAGCTTACTCTTACTAAGCCAGCAACCAACAATTTGCCTATTAGTTGCTGACAAAAAGCACAAATTAATACTTGCATAAGAGAAAATTCAATGTCATAATCATTAGTATGTCCCTTATTTATGATTTATTCCATTGTAACTTTTATCAAATTGCATAAGAGAAAATTCAAACTCAGTCTTAGTTTTTAATTTGTATTGTCTACAAGGACCTAAGACCAACCTTGATTAATAAAGCAAGGTACCCAAATGGACAGAGGGTACAGGTATGTATCCATATAGGAGGGGAGGCCCATGCTTATTTTGAATAGTTGAAGGACTGTATCAGGATTTAGATAGGCTAGAAGAAGGTCTTTTTGATTTGAACCTTATCTAAATATTCTTGTGAGGACTGGGAATTTAAGTCTTTAGGGCTATGTTCTGTATCATGCAGTGATGTTGTTGCAGAACAATTATTGAACTCTTGACACTATGGAGAGTTCAACAGTTGAGCTGCAGTAAACTCACTGTCCTGTTGTTAACAGTCAAGTATAGCTGTAGAATTTGCTAACTTACTCTTCATACCAGTCATGGTATGTATCATTCCCTGCTTGTGTAATTTTTCAACAGGCATTAGATTGGCCATACTCGAATGTTTAAGGATTTTACTTGAGTATGTTGATATGGCAATATGGGGATGAGGGTCTGCCTGTTAGCAGACCTACAGTTAATTTTGACTCTTGATCACAGGGATTAATTGGACTGATGATTGCAGTCCTATAAGTTAAGTTTAATCTGGTGAATTCAGGAGCAGTTGACTAGTATTTCAGTCCATGATTAGACTCTAATAGGAGATAAATTGATTGTTTTGGACTGATTAGGTTCAGACAGTTTAGGAGTTTTATATGAATGTCATGACTTATCATTGAATGAAGATGTATACTAAATGGTACCTGGGATGTCCAGGACCTGATCTTGTTCATTACTTCATGAGAGGGGCTTATAGCAGCCTGATGATTAAGTGCCCTGTTCCTGGGAGTTTTCCTTACTGATTTCCATGTGACTTTCAATGTTGAATACTATGATATTTCCTACTTAGTTTTCTTATGAACCTGTTTTGGCATTCCTAGTTATAATATTTTTAGTGTGTTAGAACCTGAGATTTAAGTCCAGACTTTTGCAAGAAATCTGAGAACTAATGGGATGGTGTTTAGACTAGGATTGTAAATCCCCCTATGAACTACAAGTTCTCTTGTTACTTTTTAGTCACTGGCATCAGAATTTGAGACCATGAGAGTTTCAATTCTTAGGATTTGAGCTCTCAGGAAACTGAGAACAGGAGTGTTTATTCCCAGGAATCAGGAATGAATTTAGTATAACCTGGGACTGCATATCTCTTTTTGTGGTTCAATTTGAATCTAAATTGAAGGGGTCAGTATCTCAGTTTGGTTTGGAGAATTTCCAGGAAATTTCTGAGTTCAAATTTAACTGAAATCCTGAGACTTTAGCAGTGTTCAGGAAACCTGGACACTTGAACTCAGGAAGAACCTGAACCACTAGTCATTCCTGTGTGAACCTTAGATTCTAGGAATCATTTTCACATATTGTTCTGAGAAGCCAAACCATATATCAATTTCTGATTTATGACAGGAGCCTAATAGTATTTTGTATTCCAAATAAGTCCAATTCTAGATTTTTCATTCATGGGGATAAGGTTAATTACTCTACTTTTACTTAAGTTTAATCTAACTAAATTGACCTACCTGTAGTATTGTTACTCTCCTTGTATGCTACCTCTTCATTTTGATATTGTTATTGCTCTAATTTGTTGATGAGTGCAGAATGTCATCCAATCCTAGTGGAACACAAGCCCCCCCTCTATCAAAAGACAAAAGATACTTGATCCATATTGAAGCAAATGGTGTAATTAGAGGTAAAGACGAAACAAAATGGAGTAGTAGATGTGGAAAATATATTCGAGCTCACATCCCAATTGGTTATGATGACTGGAGGAATGTGGATAAGGTGTACACTGACGCTCTTTGGAATTCGTTGATGGTAAATCACTCTTTTTTACTTCTTTACATATATTTTGAGCATTTTATGTAATTATTTCAGCTACTTAAAGGATGCCTTATATGCTTTATTGTTGTTGTGGCAGACGGAGTTTGAATTCAATATTGATCCCATCCTTGCTCGACCACTATTGGAAGCAAAATTTCCACAATTTTTAAGGACAATGAAGTATCACCTACGAGCTACAATCAAGAACAAAGAAGGCATATACTTATCGAAACCTCTAGCACTAGCTCAATGTCCTGATGATATTGATAAAATCTGGTGGGAGAAGTTTATCGAGAATGAGTACACTCCAAAGAAGATTGAGCAACGCAAGAAGAATGCTGAAAACAAGGCCCAATGTAAAATCTCCCATGCTCTTGGAAGGAAAAGTTATAAAAGAGTATACGAAGAATTGGTGTGTATTATACCATAATTTACTCCAAAAAAGATTGATATTGTTATTTTCTATGCTCTTGGAAGTACTGTTTTTAATTCCTACTTGTACTTGTAGGAGGAAGAACATCCCGCGGAGGGTGTTACACGTTCAGAAGCGTGGAAGAGAGCCCACAAAAGTAAGGCTACTGGAAATGTGCTTCCATGCGCATTGGAGAAATATGTAAGTACAAAAATGAGGTTTCATATTTGTATAAAATGAGGTTTCATATATGTTCAGCTTTTCAAATCTTTTTAGCCTTCTTAAACTCATATTTTTCTTATAACATGTCAAATCACAGAATGAATTAGAAGCAGCAGAAAAGAGGCAAAAAGAAGTTGCAAGTGCGAGTGGTCATGATGGTGTGTCAAGCCTAGAAGACCTTGAGACTGACCCTATTGCTGAAGTTTTTGGAGTCGATAAAAAGAGTCGTTGTCGTGCAGTTAGCTCCACATCCTCGGTGAAGCAAGTAAAAATTAGACAAGCAGCAAAGGCAATAGCCAGCAAAAATACCAACCCAGAGGTTCTCCAAAGGTTGGATATTGTTGAGGTTATGTTACGGGAATTGCTCGCTCATGGCGACGCTACACATCAGCCCCAAAATCCAACTTTTGCTTCTGGAACGCCCGAGACAGAAGGGGCGTCTAACTCCGTGCATATCAGTAAAACTACAAGAAATTTGAATCCTGTTTTGAATACCGTCGGTCGTGTCCCTAGTAACAACAATAATAGTCATGTTGTCCATGGTAACAAAAATAATGGTCATGTTGTCCATGATAACAATGATGGACCGGCTCATGGAGGAAAACAAAATGTTATTTTACTTGGACGGGAACGAGAGGATGTAGCCAAGAGATTTATAGCATCTCACACTACCTGTCATAGAAGAAAAGTGCAAGATGATGAGAAAATCGTTTATGTGTCCGAGGTGATAAAGCCAGAAGCAACAGTTTATGATGGTCCACAAGATGGAATATCTTTTCTTTGTGAAATAGCTGATGGAGGTTTTCTTGTTTGGGGAGCCAAACGGCTCAGGTATTTGTGACAACAGGTATATATATACAAACGATAAGTATGTGTTGATAGTAAAGTGTTTATGTGATTATATTGATCTTGAGCTTCCTTTATGCAGTATGGAGCGCTTCGGAGGAAGGTTGGTGGTGTACTTTTGGAGGTACACTAAATTTAATGAGAAAATATATTTCTAGGCACTTAATACTATTTAATGGTCAAGTTATTGAACAGAACACAAGATGATTGGTAAAGGTTAAGGACAGGCTTGGGCAACACATGGGTGCTTGAACCATATGGTGTATGTCAGGTGACATTGCCTGTGTTAATAGCAATTCTCTGCTATAAAGGTCTGCTAACCTTTTAGGGACTGGACCTTAGTATCCCTGTCTTCAACATATTGAACTGAAACCATCCACACTCCTATTATTCTAGGCTATGCTAGTTTCAATATCATACATGTTGAGATTGGTGAAACCATCCACACTCCTTTTAGGGACTGGACCTTAGGGACTGGACCTTAGTATCCCTGCCTTCTAGGCTAACCTTTTAGGGACTGGACCTGGTGATGTAGTATTCTAGTTTCAATATCATACACAGCAGGCTTGAAGTGAAATAAAGAAGCAAAAATGGGGGAAATGATGGGTAGTATTTCTTTGAGTCATCGAAGAATTTCCAATAACAGGTTTTACTTGAGTTTCTTGATTTATCTTTTGAGTTTCAACTGATTTATATCTATAGCCATTGTTTCAATTTTTATGTGATTATTCGATTGATTTCATCAGAAGTATGTGATTATTCGATTGATTTCAAAAAATTGTATGTACAGCAGCATACAATTTGCTGCAATTTCAACTAAGTGCAATTTTCTGATTTTTTATAGCGAAAAAGTTGACGTTGAAGTCAACAATCGGCTATAAAACTTTGTCAACGTTGTTTGTCCATGAATTAATTTTGTGTTTCATGAAACAAATCAATTGGTTTGAATAGGTAGTATAAAAATACTAGTAGCAATTTTAACAAAGTTAACACTGAAACATTGCTACTCTAGATGGATGTATCTGCAACTTGACTGTCTTCTATCCCCCCAGTACAGATTGGCTTTGTATATATTTTTACAGAACATGCAATTGGATCATGTTCATTTTAGAGATGTCTTGGACAAAATCATAGTAAGTTTTGCAAATTCATATTCATAATACTGGATTTTTTTTTCTCACTTCACTTGGGGGTCAGAGATGTTGAAATTTTCATGTTCACACAGTTTTATCTTTCTGGTCACAAACACAAAGACACGAGATTTACGTGGTTCAGCAAATTGTGCCTACGTCCATGGGAGAGAAGCTATTTATTTATTTATTTATGCTGCTGTACATACAATTTTTTTTTTTACAAAACATACTATTTCTTCCTCACATCAACAACCATGGTTCAGAGTCTAGCCCATTACACGAATGCAATCTTTTTAGCCAACACATGACTTTAATCTTATTGGACATACTGAAGCGGAAGGAGGGGCAAGAGCCTTATTTAAGCTTGATTAGGGCCACTTGTTGGAGGTCTTAGTCATGTCATTAGTGTGTTAGATCGGTCTATTGGTGGCTGGTGTAGGGGTCCTTCCAGTTTCTTTGTCCTTTTCTTTGACATGTTGAGATTGGCTAGATATATGCATTACCGTTTCCAGTCTTCATGATAGGATTCTACAAAAGCAAATTCCATCGAGTACAAAGGCTGAAAGGGCTTGTGCCTTGTTGAAATGCTCAAGTTCTTAGCCTTCATGACTGATAATGATCTAGGCTATAAGAGTCAAATTGGGATGCAGAACATGCTGATATGGGTGAAGATATGATATGGACACCAGTTTTCCATGTCCATGCAAGATAGCTCCTGAGAAGAAAAAACAAGCTATAGACTATAGTATTAGTCATAGCTCCTGAGAAGAAAAAACAAGCTATAGACTATAGTATTAATTAGTCATCAGACGTGTAGTCCACAGCGGACTGGAAAACAAGCAAACATCAAGTTTCTTTGTTTGTGTTGTGTCAATATAACTTCTTAATCTTATTTGACCGTGTACGTAAATAATATGATTGAACAGTGATGTTTTCTTTCTTGTTTTTTTTTGTCGTCATAGGAGAACTATCAAGAATATAATGGAATATGTCTGAATTCAGTACAGGTTATAAGATATTGGTCATTTCTTAATCTCAGAAATGGCTCCCAGCTAGGAAGCAGAACACTTCCTTGCACCATGCTTGTGTTGTTACTTAAGATGCTAGGAGCTGATACTGACTTGAAGATACACAAGGGGACAAAAAATCAGTGACATGTCTGTATCACTATTGTGTTAGTGTCAGTGCAACATAGGCTCCTAGTATCCCTCTCCCACCTATACTGGAAGGTTTTCTTGATTGTAGAGCTTTGATTGTTGATTTCACTTATTTGGGATTGAGAGATGGGTAGAGTAGAGATGTGATTTGGTAGACATCTTATGCATAGGTAAGTTGGTTGAAGGTTTGGTTTCTGCATTCACATCAGTTCAACGGCGAATGTCAGAAGAATTTTTTCCCCAATATTTTGTTGAAGATAAGTATGAAAAAAATGCTGTTGAGGTTTATGGGCTATGGTATATAATATATTTGTTGTATATTTATTGCCGTAAAAATTTTTGTATGATATCTAAAGAACTCGAGTCGATTCACATTTGTAGGACATGGATAAAATACATAAGGAATAATATGATTGCTTTTAGCAACATAATCGATTCAAAACATAGCATAAATTGCGTACTCTATATATACGCAGGCTACAGGTTTCGACATATATACCACTCATTCTTTCTTTTAGATTATTTGGCATGGTTGGCATTGTAGATGTCTTTGTGGAGTTATAATTGGATACCTACCGTATATTAAGTTTCAACATGGACCCATTAAAACTTCTGCACTCTTGAGCAAAACAATGATGTAGTTATTGGACATGTAGTGCCATGGTGGATTGTGAGACCATTTTTGTAGTTTATATTTTCTATAGATGTGCAAAGAACATGTGCTCACATGTATTTATATTTTTCCTGAAACTTCTTTTACTAGTTTGCATGCTTTTTAATTGGATACTTCTTTTACTCTTACATGCAGGAATATGTACAGTTTTAGCATGGATGCAAGCACTTTCATTCTTCCTCAAGAGAGCCTCGTCTTGATTATCCAAAAACACAAGAGTTTGAAATGTTTTGTGGTTTGCTTTATGCATCTAGAGCCTTGTTTTGTTGTCATTGAAACCAACAATGGAATGTTTCCTTACTAAAATATTAATGTATGGATGCTATTGAACATCCTGTGGTTTAGTTGCTTATTTTTCAAATATTATGTGGTTTAATTACTAATTTGAATGGTTGAATTGTTATTTGAAATTATGTGGGTTTGTTTCTACTTTGGAATGGTTGAATTGTTATTGCAACCTCATGTGGTTTAGTTACTTGCTCGGAATTGTTATTGAAAATTTTGTGGTTTAGTTATTGGTTTGGAATGGTTGAATTATTATGAAAGTAAAATATTATGAAATTGGATATGTTGTTTATTGTTTAGTTACAAGTTGAATGTAGTTTTTTTTATTTAAATAGTCCAATTGTAATGGTTATAACTGTGACAATTAGTGGAGAATAGTAACGAAAAAAATATTGTAGTCACAGTAAAAACTGTGACAAAACAAACTAACTGTCACATTAATAACTGTGACAAATGGAATATTTGCCACGGTTATAACTGTGACAAATAGAATATTTACCACGGTTATAACTGTGACAACTGGAATATTTGCAACGGTTATAACTGTGACAAATTGAATATTTGTAACGGGTATAACCGTGACAAATGGAATATTTGTAACGGTTATAACCGTGACCAATAAAATTATTTGTAACGGTTATTACCGTGACCAAATAATAACCACGCCCCACTAGTAACGGTTATTACCGTGACGAAAAATAATTGTCACGGTAATAACCGTGGGTAATTGCCTGTTATGGTATAGTGAATGTATTGAGAAAACACTCAAAAAAATGCTAATCTTAAGGAAGAATTAGAATCAGAAAAGAAGAAGTATTCTGTTGCTTCATATAGTATTGATTCTCTTCCTACTAAATATGATAAGGCATGTGCTACCTCTAAAAAGTTAGAGATTAGATTAAAAAACAAGTAATACCTACTACCCAATCAAAGTTATGTCCTATGACTGTCACGCCCCAGAACCAGAATACTAGAGAGCGGGGGCGAACATAGCCAGCTACGTATAATGAATTGGAATCCACCTCACTATACGGTCACGGCTGTCTAGATATATGAGGGTTTAACTACAAGCCAACAGTCTCTTATGGTCAAGAACAAGCCAAGCAAGCAAATAAATGTTACAAGATGTAAGATCACCAAATATACAATAGTAAGGCGTCCCAAATATTACATATTCAGCTGATCATGAAGTTAGTCACAAAATGTCGGGACTAGCAAGAGTTTAGTCATACATGATCAACCCTAGGATCTGTCAATCATGCTATAGTCCGTAGGCAGACAGTAAGTAAAAATGTACACGAGCTAACACGTGCTTGTCGGCTAAACGCCTCAAAAGAATAATTTTACAATAGAGTGGGAGAGCCAAAATAAATCCACTCGTTGCCAGAAATCCGTCTAGTGGTCACCATCTGGCTGGAAAGTCGGTAGATCCTCTGGAGCTGCTCTGGTATCTGGCCATACAAAACCAGCTGGGTCAGATCCCAGAAAGAGCAAGTGCCACAAAGGAGGCTTCACTTAGGAACTAAAACCAGCAATTAGCACAAGAATATAATTACATAATAAAAGACAGTAATTAAAAAAAAGCATGACAGGTGATATACGATGAGATAACCATGGGACTATTCAGATAACCAGGTTACAACCCGTAAACCAAACAAGGACCGGGGTTGTAACCCTTCGTCTGAACAGAACTTGGTTTCTCCCACCATTTATCGGCAAGATAATATAAGAAATCAGGACATGTGACAATCTTGTACAGGATCAAGACAAGACTAGACTGATTAAACTCCATCCAACATTTCACGGCCAAGCAATAAGTACGACTTAATACTTTATCTAACTAGGGTTATCACAGGCCTAGTTACTAGCAAGATGCAACGAGATTCTTCCACAGCCACAAGCCCTGCAGACCATCCAGGTTATCCAGGTCAAAAATTAAGGGTTAAATTCAGGTGGGTACCTCGTCCAGGAAACGCATGTACCCTTAAGTAGCTTGAAGGGTGCAACACATGACAGTGTGCTGGAAATGTGCCCTACTCGACGGCAGGCTACAGATCCCAGGCGCGCCCAGGTAACGGGATTGCATGTAGCTGAGAAATCTCTTCATGACTACTGTATTATTCTAGTTATTAGCCTTAGTCCATTTCAGTAGGTACTCCTGACCGTGGTACTCAGGAGTCCCATCTTAAGCATGATGTAAGACAAGACTGGTTCATTTGTACAAGCACAATCACCCACGGTGTCCATGTCATTCATACTTGTCATATCAAGTAGCCGTCGCAACAGTTTATCAAGGTATATCACGTCAGGTTACTTATCAGGAGTACGCCACGACGGGCCACTATCATGTCAGGTTACTTGTCAAGAGTGCACCACTATGGGTCACTGCCGTATTTGGGTTAGAAGTGCAGGGTAGCATAGTTCAGGCATTAAATCAAGAGACCCAAGTTATACTGTGTGTTACAAGGCATGAGCATAATAGCAATAATAATATTAAATAACCAGGCGAGACACGGGGAGGGAGGACCATGTGGCTCAAAGAAATGAGTCCATGCGGCTGAGTCGATGTGGGTTCATGCGACCCAGAATTTCGAGTTCATGCGGCTAAAAAGGGGACAAGAGCTTGTGCGGCTGGGAATGAAGGGCCTTATGCGGCTGGCGGAAGATAGGTTCATGCGGCTCAAAGGGAATGAAGCCTATGCGGCTGGGAACGGACTAAGTCCCAAGCGGCCAGGGGAGAAGGCCTATGCGGCTGGCGGGGATGTGGATCCTTGCGACTCGTGGGGAGCGGGTCCATATACGGCTGGAAGTAAGTAGGGGCATATGCGGCTGGAGGAATGAATACGCATGCGGCTAGAGGGACGGGTGCACATGCGGCTGGGAAGAGTCAGCCGCATGCGGCTAAGTTCAGATGAGTCAAATGCAGCCGGATTATCATGCGGCTGGAGAATCGTATGCGGCTAGGGAGTGACTTGTCGCATGAAATTGTCATGCGGTCAGGTCCATGCGGCTGGATCCTGTTCTTTTTCTCTATTATTCCGAGAAGATGAACCAAGCAACCATGGCTTCCAAGCTTCATGAAACCTCCATCTAGAGTCCAAATCCGAACTTCCATAGGTCAAAATAGGGTAGAACAAAATTCTCTACAACATAAAACTATCAAAACTTGGAAATAACAATGTTAAATAGATCAAAACCCAAGAAATCCAAAAATAAAATAAACTTCGATCTACAAGCAATGAGCCATGGAAATTAGAAATGCCAAGTACTAAAGTGCTTTAGAATGTTACAAGAAAGAAAATGGAACAATAAATCTTGAGTTCCTCTATGAAGCAAGATGCACTTGCCTAAGCTCTCCACTCTCTCTCAGGTAGGTGAAGAGTTAATGGAGGAGAAGAAGAAAAGTAATGAAGAGAGAGAAAGAAGTGGGGGTTAATAAATGGTAGTGGTGGTGGTAGGTAAGGGTTCACCCCTTGGTCCATATTGAACCAAAAGCAACCCCAAACCAAACTAAGCCAACCTAAACCAAGATGAACCAAACAATAAAATACCCAATAAACCAGGCAAGGAGACATATAATATAAGATAAAATACGTACACGTATTCCAAATACGTAATACGAGATATGGGCATTACAATTCTACCCACCTTAAAAGAATTTCGTCCTCGAAATTTAATCAAGTGGCTAGAGATGCAATGACAAGCCATACTAATCACAGGCAAGCTATAACTAAGCAATCAATCAAACAATCAATCATGTAAGCAAGGAATTTGAAGGAAGAAGGAAGAATGTAGACATCCTGCTAGGAACCTCTCGGTCGGTTCTGAATCTGAGCTTGGACCAGGGCATACTGCTGGGGTCTCTACTGCTGGAATACTTGAGCCTGAGGCGGCAATGGCCTCGGAGGCTGGTACTGCTGCTGCACTGGTGCTGGTGCTGGTCCCCTTACCGAGGGACTAGTCTGGGCCGATGATGAACTGGCCCTATTCGGACAGGACCCTATCTTGTGATCCGGAGTCCCACAAACCAAACACAATCCCTGAGCTCTGCGACACTCCGAAACAACGTGTCCTGGCTTTTCACAATGAGTGCAGCCCATTGCAGAAGACTACTTCTGCTTCTGTTGCTGATGGGACGTGACCGGCGTCACTGAGGCCGCCTGCCTCAGAGTTCCAATTGTCAAAGCCCGGACTGCCAGGACTGGTGCTGACGACTGGGTCATCTGACCGTGAGATCGCTTCCTACCTCCGAACCTGTCCACGATCCTATGGGAGGTATACTCGTGCCTCCTGGCCGCCCTCAATACCGCATCGAAAGTCTAATGCTCAAACTGCTCCAGTGCCAGCAGAATCTCTAAGTGGAGTCCCTGCTGAAACTATTAGGCTCTATCGAACTCGGTCGCCACCAAGGTAGGAGCAAACCGACTAAGCCTGGAAAACTCGGTCGCATATCCGTCGACCGTTCTGTCCATCTGCTTCAAATTGGTGAACTTCGTCTGTAGATCTTATCGAGCTACAGCATCAAAATACTTGGTCTAGAATCTCTCTCTGAATACTGTCCAGGCAATAGGGGCCACTAATCCAATGGCCTGTACCGCCCACCAGCTGCGGGCAAGATCCAACAACTGTAGACGCACCACGGCCACCTTTTCGGCTTCTAGGGTCCTGGCTGCTTCTAGAATCACCTCTGTGTCCTGAAGCTATGCATCAGCAGCGATAGCATCTTCGCTGCCATCGAAGAATAAAGGGTTCAGGCGCTTGAAACTGTTCGCTGCACTGTTCCCATGATGTCCACCTCTGCATAGAGCATCTGCCACTGTCTGATGCAAGGTATCTCCTCGACGATCCTGAGAAGCTAACAATGATATGATAAGACCTACCAAAGTACCATCATCAGGCTCTGCAGGCTGAACTAGCTGAACTGGTGGCTCTGGACCCTCAGTAGGCATAACTCTGGAAGCTACTCCTGAACGCTGGGCTTGATCTCCTGGTTGCTGCTGGTCCACGGAAGGTGCTCCATCTTGTTGATCGGCAGGTCCAAAAACAATATCGCTGAAGAAGACGACATAAGAAACAATAAGGAAGGACCAGGACAGATCAACGATACAAGCATGTGATCAGGACAATAATTTTAGGAATTCAGAGGATACGAGCAGAGATCAAGGAAGAGTACTGATTGAGACATCTATTCGGTAAACCCTCACATATCTTGATTTACAAGACCTGCATGGGCCACCACTTAAACCATGTCACTTCCAGAACCAGAATACTGGAGAGCGGGGGCGAACATAGCCAGCTACGTATAATGAAATGGAATCCACCTCACTATACGGTCACGGCTGTCTAGATATATGAGGGTTTAACTACAAGCCAATAGTCTCTTATGGTCAAGAACTGTGAGACTCGTCTCACAGTATCGGTATTTATATACGGATACGTATTTTGCAGCGTATTTCATATTTTCATGGTTTCCGGAATACTTTAAATTTTTCCCAAAACTATAGGTTTTCTTCTTGATCGGCATACCGCCGGTATACCGGTGTATACCGACGGCATACCGCCCGGACATGTTTTCTACACTTTAGATATTTTCGGTTTTTGATATTTTCATGAATAGTGTTTCGGATATTTTCGTGAATAGTGTTTAGATATTTTCGTGAATAGTGTAGATGCACTCTATTATCCAATGGACAATTGGTTTTGTTTGAATGGCCATGATTGACCTAGATTTTCACACGGATCATGATCCAACGGCTAAGATTAATTCCCCCCTTATATATAAACCACTTCACTTTCTCTCTCCTCTCTCTTTTCATTCTCTTCACACTCTCTTCTTTCCTTCTTCCTTTCTCTTCCCTTGGAGCTTGCCAAGAGCTTGACCTCGAGGTCTAGAGTGTGGTTTCGTGCCCCTCTTGGTGGTGGAGTAGAAGATTAGGCTTGGAGCTTAACCTAGGCAAGTACATCTTGCCAAATTCTTGAACAATAGTAATCTATTGTCATTTTTGTTTTCCTTGGTGTTAAATGCTTAGAATTTTTCTAAACTCATTTTGTTAAATGTGTTTTCCTGATGATTCTCGTATATGTGCATGTTTCCAAAAATTTATTTAAACAAGATTTGATTTTCTGTTAAAATCCAATAGTGACTTAGTAGAAAAACTTGGTATCAAGAGTGATACTAGTGTTACCATCATGGATCTTGGTCACATACGCATGTATGAGGTCCTTACCTAGCTAGTATACATGGATTTTGAGTTTGGTGGCAATCGGGACTCGTTTCGGTGTTCCGAGAACCCCTGTTTTGGAGTATTTTGAGATATTGATCTATCAAATCTTTGAATTTGTGAAATCTAATAGTTCCATGTTGTAGGAAATTCAATTCTATGCAATTTTGACTTTTGAAAGTCCGAATTTCGATTTAAAATGAAGATTTTATGGCCGAAACAAGTTTTGGCAATTTTCTGAATTTCGTTGCTGTTTGAAAAACCGGTATACCGCCGGCATGCCGCAGTATACCGCCGGTATGCCGTTTTTGGCACCAGAAACTTACTGTCTTTAGTCCGGTATACCGCCGGTATGCCGCAGTATACCGCCGGTATGCCGTTTTATGCTGTTTTTGTTCGATTTTGCCCGTTTTGGCCCATTTTTGTCCGCTTTTGATATTTTCTTCGACTGTAATGATTTCTTAACATGATAACATGATCTTTCTCAGTTGAATAATGATTGTACACACTATGTAGACTTGATACTAGCACATGTTCAACCTTTTATGAAATGTACTTAGCCTTCATTATTCTTCTCCACATGCCATGATATGTCTTTGGATAGATTCTTTCTTACAAGCTATGATAATTGTTGCCATGCCTTCTTGCTTACTTGATAGTGACCCGTCATGGTGCACTCTTGAACATGTCTTTTTCTTGCTTACATGATAGTGGCCTGTTATGGCGCACTCTTGATTCTAGTACATGTCTAGCTCCTTGATAGTGGCTCGTCGTAGCGCACTCTTGTCTTGATATTGTCATGTCTTGTTGTGGCTTATTGTAGTGCACAATCTTGCTTATCTTGTCCAGTCTTGCATGTCTCATGTCTAGGATAGATTCTGCGGATTGCCACACCTAGAATCCAACAAGAAAAATGTTAAGGACTAAACTACTAGCTTGATTACCTAGATCATTGGAGACTTTCCCGGTTACCTGCTATCCCTTTTGATCTTGGCCCTATATATATATATACTTGGGATTTGGAGCTATCTGTCATGATGAGCACTCTTCCAGCACACCGTCGAGTGGGGCACCTCTTTAGGACACATGTATCTTACTGCAGTGTGTCTGCTATACTTCTTTTCTTTTTGCCCGGATCATTCAGGTAGTAGCAGGCGGGTAACTGGACTTGGATTTCTCAAACTTGCATGTGTTAGTAACTAGGAATGTGACAACCCTAGTTAGCTAAAGTATCAAGCCGTACTCATTGCTTGGCCGTGATTGATGGATGGAGTCCATTCTTGTCTAGTCTAGTCTTGCTTCAGTTTATCTTATTGTAGTACTTAGCCTCCTGTCTTTTCTTACATGCTATTCTTCCTACTACATGCTCGGCCTTACCATATGCTCACATGTCCAGTTTATTTACTTGCTATCCTACTTGCATGTTACAGTTTCCTTCGTAAACACTGTGGTACCAATTTAATATTCTAGTCTCGTTTACTGCTTATCTTAGAAATGTTATGAATTGCATGCTGGTTTTAGTTCATAAGTTTGGCTTCCTTTGTGGTACTTGCTATTGGGGTTCTGACCCCACTGGTTTTGCATTGACCAGATCTAGTTGAGGAGCCCGAGGATCTTCCGGACCTTCCTCTCGATGGTGACCACCCGGAGCACCAGGGGACTTGAGTGGGTGTTCTTTCTCTTACCCACTCTCTTCTGTACATATTCTTTTGAGGCGTTTAGCCACCGAGCACGTGTTTAGCTCGTGTTTTGGACTTGACATTTGGCCTACGGGCTTAGACATGATGTTATATTTCTAGACTGCAGCTAGAGCTGATCATGTATTACTTAGTCTTGCTAGTTCTCCATTTTGTATTACTAGCTTCATGATCATCTATATATTATAGTTTGGGACGCTTTACTGTCTTATATGCATGATGATCATATTCTTGTACTTTACTTCTTGTCTGAGACTGAGATATCTAGGATTATGTGACCTAGGATTGACTGTTGGTTTGTAGTAGTAACCCCCATCTATACAGCTTATACGTTGTTTCGAAGTACCGGAGTACTTTGGTATACGTAGCTGGCCTTGTCCGTCCCAACTTGCCAGTATTCTGGTTCTGGGGCGTGACATAGGTTTTAGTGGTGGCCCATGCAGGTCTGATTTATCAGATATGTGGGGGTTGCTGGTAGTTATCTCAGTCATAAATTCTTCTCTATTGATATCCTCGATATTACTCTTTACCTCTGATTTTTGTCCTGATATCTGCTTTGATCGTTGATCTTTCCTGTTCCCTCGACCTAATCCTTGTGTCCTTAAACTTTCAGGGGCACCGTTCCTGGTCCTTCTGATCGGCCTGTTCGGGCTTTGCCGATGGCAGGTCAGCATCCCTTAGTTTCACCAGTTCAGGAGGAGCATCCTCAGCATTCGGGAGCAGAGTCTAGAGTGGACCGAAGGGCAGAGTCGCCAGTTCCTCCTGTTCAGCCAGCAGTACCAGTTCAGCCAGAGCAGCCAGAGGGTGTTGTTCATGCACTGGTGGATGTTCTGAGAGATTTCATGGCGTCGTACCAGCGTCAGAGTGATGTTCTCACCCATTCTGTCCAGACGGCTTTGGACAGAGGTGGTGCTCAGGTCTACAATTCTGCGAGCAGCTTCAGGCGTCTTCATCCCCCGTACTTCTATGGTACAGAGGATGCTATTGCGTCTGATGCGTGGCTTCAGGATACTGAGGCCATTATGGAGGCAGCAGGCATTCCGGCTATGGAGCGTGTGGCAGTTGTCAGGTTGCAGCTCTTGGATTTGGCCCGCGACTGGTGGGCGGCTCAGGAGGTATCTCTCGGAGCACCAGTAGCCTGGGCCGATTTTAGCGAGAGGTTTCAGACTCGCTATTTTGATGCGGTGTCGCGTTATGATCTGCAGCAGAGGTTCATTGGCTTGCGGCAGATGAGCAGGACCGTCGACGGCTATGCGTCAGAGTTTAGCCGGCTCAGTCGGTTTGCCCCTTCTTTAGTGGCGACCGAGTTGGACCGGGCGAGGAGGTTCCAGCAGGGGCTTCATCTGGAGATCATACTGGCAGTTGAGCAGCATGAGTTCCAGACTTTTGATGCAGTGATGAGGGCAGCGAGGAGGCATGAGTACACCTCGCAGAGGATCGTTGATAGAGTCGGAGGTCAGAAGAGGCCTCACATTCAGAGGGGATCTTCTTCCCAGTCGTCAGCACCAGCTCCAGCAGTCCGAGCCTTGACGATTGGATCTCCGAGGGGACCGGTTCCGGCGGCTTCCTTTCAGCAGTCGTCTCAGCCGCGTCCTCAGCAGCAGAGGCAGTCTTCTTCAGTTGCTTGTTCCCATTGCGGGAAGGGAGGACATGTCTTATCAGAGTGCCGTAGGGCACAGGGCTTGTGCCTAGCTTGTGGAGCACCGGACCACAGGATAGGGGCTTGTCCCAGGAGGAGTTCGGCTGGATCAGCATCCTTCCAGCCAGCAGTTCAGCAGTTTAGAGCACCAGCGCCGGTTCAGCAGCAGCAGGCCCAGAGGCCATTACCGACGCAGTCTCAGCAGTTCCAGCAGAGGCCTCAGTAGTATGCTCAGGCTCAGGCTCAGAGGCAGAGGGGTCCAGCGACCAGAGTTCAGGGTCAGGCTTTCACGCTTTCTATGGCGGAGGCGCTAGCAGCAGGGGAGGTGGTCGCAGGTACCATTCTTGTTCACTCTCATTCAGCTTCAGCTTTATTTGATTCTGGTGCTTCGTATTCGTTTATATCTGCACGATTTGCGACACATATTGGTGTAGAGCCAGAATCTTTACCTGTAAGGATGAATATACTTACTGGTAACGGTCTAGTAGGAGTAGACCGAGTCTATGCCTCGTGTAGAGTCATAGTATGTGGGAGAGAGTTTCCCGCTAGGCTGATAGAGTTTCCTATGGGCGATTATGATGTCGTCCTAGGTATGGATTGGTTGAGTGCTCGACACGCTTCGATAGATTGCCATGCCGGCAAGGTTATCTTTCGTGTTCCGAATGAGGAGGAGTTCTCATTCTCTAGAGGCGAGGTGGAGTCTTCACCAGCGGTCATGTGGATGGCAGTAGCCGAGGAGGTTCAGTTGCCTAGAGTAGTTTGCGAGTTTTCCGATGTGTTTCCCGAGGAGCTTCCGGGTATGCCTCCAGTTCGGGAGATTGAGTATTATATTGATTTGGTTCCGGGAGCAGAGCCAGTGTCAGCGAGAGTCTACAGGATGTCTCCTTCAGAGTTGTTGGTGTTGTATCAGTCTATTGAGGAGCTTAGGACCAAGGGATTCATTCGTCCTAGTGGATCGCCTTGGGGAGCTCCAGCCCTTCTTGTAAAGAAGAAGGATGGTTCATCGCGTTTGGTCATTGACTATCGTCAGCTTAACGCGGTGACCGTGAAGAACAAGTATCCCTTGCCCAGGATAGATGACTTGTTCGACCAGCTTAGTGGAGCGGCTGTGTTTTCGAAGATCGATTTGCGGTCTGGGTACCATCAGATCAGAGTCAGAGAGCAGGATATACCCAAGACGGCATTTAGATCTCGATATGGCCATTGGGAGTTCCTTGTTATGCCTTTCGGAGCGACCAATGCGCCAGCGATTTTCATGGATCTCATGAATCGCATCTTCATGCCCTACTTAGACCAGTTTGTGATAGTGTTTATTGATGATATCTTGGTCTATAGTCGGACTGAGGCAGAGCACGAGCAGCATCTTCGCGTGGTTCTTCAGATTCTTCGGGACCATCAGCTTTACGCGAAGTTCAGCAAGTGCGATTTTTGGCTCGATCGAGTCTCTTTCTTGGGTCACATTATTGCCGGAGGTGGTGTTGAGGTGGACCCCAAGAAGGTTGAGGCTATCGAGAGTTGGCCAGTACCTCGTACAGCTTCAGATGTACGCAGCTTTCTGGGATTAGCAGGCTACTACAGACGGTTTGTGGCAGACTTTGCTAGGATCTCCGCACCCTTGACACGGCTGACGTGTAAGGATGTGTGCTTTGAGTGGTCAGATGCTTGTCAGGTTTCTTTTGAGAAACTCAAGCAGAGTTTGATTTCAGCTCCTATTCTGACATTACCCGTCGGACCAGGTGGGTTCACGGTGTATTGTGATGCGTCAGGCCGGGGACTTGGTTGTGTTCTTATGCAGCACGGTCGAGTGATAGCTTATGCGTCTCGGCAGCTACGGGACCATGAGAAGATCTATCCGACGCACGATCTTGAGTTGGCCGCAGTTGTGTTTGCCCTCAAGCTCTGGAGGCATTATCTGTATGGTGATCGAGTGGAGATTTTCACTGACCATAAGAGCTTGAGGTATGTGTTCACCCAGAGGGATCTGAACATGCGGCAGAGGCGGTGGCTTGAGTTACTGAAGGATTATGATGTTGATCTTCAGTATCATCCCGGGAAGGCAAACGTCGTTGCAGACGCTTTGAGCAGGAGACCCGGGGTCTATTTCTTGACGGAGCAGCGTCATATTCTGGAGGATCTTCAGGAGATGGGCATTGAGGTAGTACTACCTGGCGAGGCAGCTATGATGGCAGGCTTGCAGGTTCAGTCTACCATTGTGGATAGGATCAGAGCAGCTCAGTCAGGGGATGCCAGGCTTCAGCAGCTCAGAGCAGAGTGTGTGGCAGGGCGCAGAGCAGAGTTGTGCATCCATGAGGATGGGACACTCCGATTTGGGAGTCGTCTTTGTGTGCCGAGTGGAGATATTCGACAGGAGATTATGTCGGAGGCCCACAGTTCTCAGTACTCTGTTCATCCTGGAGGGACGAAGATGTACCGAGATATTCGTCAGTATTTCTGGTGGAATGGTATGAAGAGGGAGATAGCTCGGTTTGTCTCTCGATGCTTAGTTTGCCAGCAGGTCAAGGCTGAGCACCAGAGACCGGCCGGACTTCTTCAGTCGTTACCGATTCCGGAGTGGAAGTGGGACCATATTACCATGGACTTCGTGACTGGTCTTCCTAGAACCCCGACTGGTAGAGATGCCATTTGGGTTATAGTGGATCGACTCACGAAGGTTGCCCACTTCCTACCTTTCAGGGTTGGTCAGTCTACAGAGCAGTTGGCCGACTTGTACATGAGGCAGATTGTCAGATTGCATGGGGTGCCAGTTAGCATAGTCTCAGATCGGGATTCCAGATTCACTTCTCATTTCTGGCAGAGTCTTCAGCAGAGTCTGGGTACCCGTTTGAGTTTCAGTTCAGCATACCATCCTCAGACAGATGGTCAGTCGGAGCGTACGATCCAGACCTTGGAGGATATGCTTCGATCATGCATTCTTGACTTCAGTGGTTCTTGGGAGGATCACTTGCATTTGGTGGAGTTCTCTTACAACAATAGCTTCCAGGCGAGCATTCAGATGGCTCCTTTCGAAGCTTTGTATGGTAGGAGATGTAGGTCACCCCTAGCTTGGGATGACATTGGAGAGAGGCAGCTGCTTGGACCAGAGATGATTGCTCAGTCAGTTGGAGTAGTCAGGCAGGTCAGAGAGCATCTCAGAGTAGCTCAGGATCGACAGCGTCATTGGGCAGATCAGCATCGACGCCATCTTGAGTTCTCTGTCGGCGATCACGTATTTCTTCGGATTTCGCCTACCCGTGGTGTCATCAGGTTTGGCGTACGGGGAAAGCTTAGTCCTAGATTTATTGGGCCGTTCGATATTCTCGAGCGAGTAGGAGATGTATCTTATCGCCTTGCTCTTCCACCGTCGTTGCGTGAGGTACATGACGTGTTTCACGTATCTCAGCTACGTCGATATGTTCCGGATCCGAGCCATATCCTAGATCATTCCGAGCTGGTCGTTGGTACCGACCTATCGTATGAGGAGAGGCCCATATCCATTTTGGACCGGAGGGAGAAGATTCTCAAGAACCGGACTATCCGATTAGTTCGTGTTTCCTGGGATCATCACTCACCGGGCGAGTCGACTTGGGAGCGCGAGGATGATATCCGAGCTCGTTACCCGTATCTGTTTGGCTCGTGAGGTATACTTATTTCGTATATCTATGTTCTACCTTTTAGTATGATTGTAGGAATACATGATGTTGTTGCTTACGTATGTTTAAATTGCTTTCACATTCTTGTACATTACTCTAGCTGGATTTCATGTTTTATGAGTTTTCCATCTTGATCCTGATAGCCTGTTTTCTTGGATTTCTTGCTTGCTTTTGATTACCTTTAGGAAATTCCGAGGACGGAATTTTTCTAAGGAGGGGAGAGTTGTGAGACTCGTCTCACAGTATCGGTATTTATATACGGATACGTATTTTGCAGCGTATTTCATATTTTCATGGTTTCCGGAATACTTTAAATTTTTTCCAAAACTATAGGTTTTCTTCTTGATCGGCATACCGCCGGTATACCGGTGTATACCGACGGCATACCGCCCGGACATGTTTTCTACACTTTAGATATTTTCGGTTTTTGATATTTTCATGAATAGTGTTTCGGATATTTTCGTGAATAGTGTTTAGATATTTTCGTGAATAGTGTAGATGCACTCTATTATCCAATGGACAATTGGTTTTGTTTGAATGGCCATGATTGACCTAGATTTTCACACGGATCATGATCCAACGGCTAAGATTAATTCCCCCCTTATATATAAACCACTTCACTTTCTCTCTCCTCTCTCTTTTCATTCTCTTCACACTCTCTTCTTTCCTTCTTCCTTTCTCTTCCCTTGGAGCTTGCCAAGAGCTTGACCTCGAGGTCTAGAGTGTGGTTTCATGCCCCTCTTGGTGGTGGAGTAGAAGATTAGGCTTGGAGCTTAACCTAGGCAAGTACATCTTGCCAAATTCTTGAACAATAGTAATCTATTGTCATTTTTGTTTTCCTTGGTGTTAAATGCTTAGAATTTTTCTAAACTCATTTTGTTAAATGTGTTTTCCTGATGATTCTCGTATATGTGCATGTTTCCAAAAATTTATTTAAACAAGATTTGATTTTCTGTTAAAATCCAATAGTGACTTAGTAGAAAAACTTGGTATCAAGAGTGATACTAGTGTTACCATCATGGATCTTGGTCACATACGCATGTATGAGGTCCTTACCTAGCTAGTATACATGGATTTTGAGTTTGGTGGCAATCGGGACTCGTTTTGGTGTTCCGAGAACCCCTGTTTTGGAGTATTTTGAGATATTGATCTATCAAATCTTTGAATTTGTGAAATCTAATAGTTCCATGTTGTAGGAAATTTAATTCTATGCAATTTTGACTTTTGAAAGTCCGAATTTCGATTTAAAATGAAGATTTTATGGCCGAAACAAGTTTTGGCAATTTTCTGAATTTCGTTGCTGTTTGAAAAACCGGTATACCGCCGGCATGCCGCAGTATACCGCCGGTATGCCGTTTTTGGCACCAGAAACTTACTGTCTTTA
This sequence comes from Iris pallida, assembly GCA_029216955.1. Lineage (NCBI taxonomy): Eukaryota > Viridiplantae > Streptophyta > Magnoliopsida > Asparagales > Iridaceae > Iris > Iris pallida. The sequence goes on along the minus strand of JANAVB010011000.1, from coordinate 1,435,046 downwards.
GTCCGGTATACCGCCGGTATGCCGCAGTATACCGCCGGTATGCCGTTTTATGCTGTTTTTGTTCGATTTTGCCCGTTTTGGCCCGTTTTTGTCCGCTTTTGATATTTTCTTCGACTGTAATGATTTCTTAACATGATAACATGATCTTTCTCAGTTGAATAATGATTGTACACACTATGTAGACTTGATACTAGCACATGTTCAACCTTTTATGAAATGTACTTAGCCTTCATTATTCTTCTCCACATGCCATGATATGTCTTTGGATAGATTCTTTCTTACAAGCTATGATAATTGTTGCCATGCCTTCTTGCTTACTTGATAGTGACCCGTCATGGTGCACTCTTGAACATGTCTTTTTCTTGCTTACATGATAGTGGCCTGTTATGGCGCACTCTTGATTCTAGTACATGTCTAGCTCCTTGATAGTGGCTCGTCGTAGCGCACTCTTGTCTTGATATTGTCATGTCTTGTTGTGGCTTATTGTAGTGCACAATCTTGCTTATCTTGTCCAGTCTTGCATGTCTCATGTCTAGGATGGATTCTGCGGATTGCCACACCTAGAATCCAACAAGAAAAATGTTAAGGACTAAACTACTAGCTTGATTACCTAGATCATTGGAGACTTTCCCGGTTACCTGCTATCCCTTTTGATCTTGGCCCTATATATATATATACTTGGGATTTGGAGCTATCTGTCATGATGAGCACTCTTCCAGCACACCGTCGAGTGGGGCACCTCTTTAGGACACATGTATCTTACTGCAGTGTGTCTGCTATACTTCTTTTCTTTTTGCCCGGATCATTCAGGTAGTAGCAGGCGGGTAACTGGACTTGGATTTCTCAAACTTGCATGTGTTAGTAACTAGGAATGTGACAACCCTAGTTAGCTAAAGTATCAAGCCGTACTCATTGCTTGGCCGTGATTGATGGATGGAGTCCATTCTTGTCTAGTCTAGTCTTGCTTCAGTTTATCTTATTGTAGTACTTAGCCTCCTGTCTTTTCTTACATGCTATTCTTCCTACTACATGCTCGGCCTTACCATATGCTCACATGTCCAGTTTATTTACTTGCTATCCTACTTGCATGTTACAGTTTCCTTCGTAAACACTGTGGTACCAATTTAATATTCTAGTCTCGTTTACTGCTTATCTTAGAAATGTTATGAATTGCATGCTGGTTTTAGTTCATAAGTTTGGCTTCCTTTGTGGTACTTGCTATTGGGGTTCTGACCCCACTGGTTTTGCATTGACCAGATCTAGTTGAGGAGCCCGAGGATCTTCCGGACCTTCCTCTCGATGGTGACCACCCGGAGCACCAGGGGACTTGAGTGGGTGTTCTTTCTCTTACCCACTCTCTTCTGTACATATTCTTTTGAGGCGTTTAGCCACCGAGCACGTGTTTAGCTCGTGTTTTGGACTTGACATTTGGCCTACGGGCTTAGACATGATGTTATATTTCTAGACTGCAGCTAGAGCTGATCATGTATTACTTAGTCTTGCTAGTTCTCCATTTTGTATTACTAGCTTCATGATCATCTATATATTATAGTTTGGGACGCTTTACTGTCTTATATGCATGATGATCATATTCTTGTACTTTACTTCTTGTCTGAGACTGAGATATCTAGGATTATGTGACCTAGGATTGACTGTTGGTTTGTAGTAGTAACCCCCATCTATACAGCTTATACGTTGTTTCGAAGTACCGGAGTACTTTGGTATACGTAGCTGGCCTTGTCCGTCCCAACTTGCCAGTATTCTGGTTCTGGGGCGTGACAAGAACAAGCCTAGTGTCTTAATCACAAGCAAGCAAATAAATGTTACAAGATGTAAGATCACCAAATATACAATAGTAAGGCATCCCAAATATTACATATTCAGCTGATCATGAAGCTGGTCGTACAAAATGTCAGGACTAGCAAGAGTTTAGTCATACATGATCAACCCTAGGATCTGTCAATCATGCTATAGCCCGTAGGAAGACAGTAAGTAAAAATGTACACGAGCTAACACGTGCTCGTCGGCTAAACGTCTCAAAAGAATAATTTTACAATAGAGTAGGAGAGCCAACATAAACCCACTCATTGTCAGGATTCCGTCTAGTGGTCACCATCTGGCTGGAAAGTCGGTAGATCCTCTGGAGCTGCTCTGGTATCTGGCCATACAAAACCAGCTGGATCAGATCCCAGAAAGAGCAAGTGCCCCAAAGGAGGCTTCACTTAGGAACTAAAACCAGCAATTAGCACAAGAATATAATTACATAATAAAAGACAGTAATTAAGAAAAAGCATGACAGGTGATATACGATGAGATAACCATGGGACTATTCAGATAACCAGGTTACAACCCGTAAACCAAACAAGGACCGAGATTGTAACCCTTCGTCTGAACAGAACTTGGTTTCTTCTACCATTTATCGGTAAGATAATATAAGAAATCATGACATGTGACAATCTTGTACAGGATCAAGACAAGACTAGACTGATTAAACTCCATCCAGCATTTCACGGCCAAGCAATAAGTACGGCTTGATACTTTAACTAACTAGGATTATCACAGGCCTAGTTACTAGCAAGATGCAACGAGATTCTTCCACAGCCACAAGTCCTGCAGACTATCCAGGTTACCCAGGTCAAAAATTAAGGGTTGAATTCAAGTGGGTACCTCATCCAGGAAATGCATATATTCTTAAGTAGCTTGAAGGGTGCAATACATGACAGTGTGCTAAAAATGTGCCATACTCGATGGCAGGTTACAGATCCCAGGCGCATCCAGGTACGGGATTGCCTGTAGCTGGGAAATTTCTTCATGACTACTGTGTTATTCTAGTTATTAGTCTTAGTCCATTTCAGTAGGTACTCCTGACCATGGTACTCAGGAGTCCCATCCTAAGCATGATGCAAGACAAGATAGGTTCATTTGTATAAGCACAATCGCCCACGGTGTCCATATCATTCATACTTGTCATGTCAAGTAGCCGTCGCAACAGCTTATCAAGGTATATCATGTCAGGTTACTTGTCAGGAGTGTGCCACGGCGGGCCACTATCATGTCAGGTTACTTGTCAAGAGTGCACCACTAGGGTCACTGCCGTATTTGGGTTAAAAGTACTGGATAGCATAGTTCAGGCATTAAATCAAGAGACCCAAGTTATACTGAGTGTTACAAGGCATGAGCATAATTGCAGTAATAATATTAAATAACCAGGCGAGGCACGGGGGGAGGGAAACCATGCGGCTCAAAGAAATGAGTCCATGCGGCTGAGTCAATATGGGTTTCTGCGGCCCAGAATTTCGAGTTCATGCGGCTAAAAAGGGGACATGAGCTTGTGCGGCTGGGAATGAAGGGCCTTATGCGGCTGGCGGAAGATAGGTTCATACGGCTCAAAGGGAATGGAGCCTATGCGGCTGGGAACGGTCTAAGTCCCATACAGCCAGGGGAGAAGGCCTATGCGGTTGGCGGGAATGTGGATCCATGCGGCTCGCGGGGAGCGGGTCCATATGCGACTGGAAGTATGTAGGGGCATATGCGGCTGGAGGAATGAATGCGCATGCGGCTAGAGGGACGGGTGGACATGCGGCTGGAAGAGTCAGCCGCATGCGGCTAAGTTCAGATGAGTCATATGCAGCCGGATTATCATGTGGCTGGGGAATCAAATGTGGCCAGGGAGTGACTTGCCGCATGAAATTGTCATGCGGTCAGGTCCATGCGGCTGGATCCTGTTCTTCTTCTCCATTATTCCGAGAAGATGAACCAAGCAACCATGGCTTCCAAGCTTCATGAAACCTCCATCCAGAGTCCAAATCTGAACTTCCATAGGTCAAAATAGGTTATAACGAAATTCTCTACAACATGAAACCATCAAAACTTGGAAATAATAATGTTAAATAGATTAAAACCTAATAAATCCAAAAATGAAATAAACTTAGATCTACAAGCAATGAGCCATGGAAATTAGAAATGCCAAGTACTAAAGTGCTTTAAAATGTTACAAAGAAGAAAATAGAACAATAAATCTTGAGTTCCTCCATGAAGCAAGATGCACTTGCCTAAGCTCTCCACTCTCTCTCAGGTAGGTGAAGAGTTAATGGAGGAGAAGAAGAAAAGTAATGAAGAGAGAGAAAGAAGTGGGAGTTAATAAATGGTAGTGGTAGTGGTAGGTAAGGGTTCACCCCTTGGTCTATATTGAACCAAAAGCAACCCCAAACCGAACCAAGCCAACCCAAACCAAGATGAACCCAACAATAAAATACCCAATAAACCAGGCAAGGAGACATATAATACAAGATAAAATACGTACACGTATTCCAAATACGTAATACGAGATATGGACATTACAATGACGCATCACACACATGATAGGACACGATCAAAGAAAGCACGCAAAGCAAATACTACACATCATCATGCTTTCTATTACAAGTATCAACACACATCATATCACACAACTACACGGTCTCATACTGCTGCACAGAGCACTAATGTTAATACCTTTGGTCATTATTGCGGTATAAAAGGACACATTTCTAGTAAATGTCAAACTAAAAAACTTGTTGATATGAACTTGTGCAAATGGGTTCCAAAAGCTAACAAATACGAATCCAAGTTTTGGATACCAAAGTTTTTGCCTCTCAGTGCAGGTGAAGCTTCTCATATCAAATAGTATCATGGAACATGTTGGTGATTGCAAAGCTACAAAGGTCATCTTTCAAGCAATTGTACCAACATAAGTGTGGTCACTAGAACCACTTTAGTTATGCTGCCAAAAGCAAAGGGTATCGAGTCTTCAACAAAAGGACTATGATCATCGAAGAATAAATGAATGTCATCTTTGATGAACTAAATCAACAGACGATTGACGATAATAATGAAGTCATCAGTACACTAAGCAAAGTACCTGCAGAACCAAAAATTGGAACAAGCTACCTTGAGAGTCTGTCAAAAAGAATGAAGTTTATGGCTGATCATCCCAAGGACTTGGTAAGGAGATCACCAAGGGTGTAAGTACTCGTTCCTCTACCAGAGATATAGCTTCTTGTGTTGCATTTGTTTCACAGCTAGAATATAAAACTATTGAAGAAGCATGTATCGATAATTATTGGTTAGATGTATGAAAGAGGAATTAAACCAATTTGAACGGAATCAAGTTTGGAAACTTATTTTCAAGACCATTGATCATCCGTTCTTTGGCACCCGCTGGGTATTTTGAAACAAATTGAATGAGAATGGTTTAGTCACTCGTAACAAGGCTCGACTCGTAGCTCAAGGATACAACCAAGAGGAAGGTATTGACTACGATGAGACCTATGCCCTAGTTGCGATATTAGAATCCATTCGCATGTTATGTGTATTTGTATATTTTTATAATTTTAAACTTTTTCAAATGTACATAAAAAGTGCATTTCTTAACGATTTTTATAAAAAAAGAAGTTTATGTAGCTCAACCTCCAGGATTTGTTGATTTCAAAAACCCTGACTATGTATTCAAGCTGAAGAATGCCTTTTACGGTCTAAAACAAGTCCCTCGTACTTGGTACGATTGTTTAAGCTCTTTCCTACTTGATAATAATTTTTCAAAAGGTAAGGTTGACACTACACTTTTTATAAAGCCTTTAAAAGGAAATCTTCTTTTATTTCAAATTTATGTTGACGATATTATCTTTGGATCTACTGATGAGTCACTTTGTCAAGAATTTTTCAAGTGTATGCAGAATGAGTTTAAGATGAGCATGATAGGAGAACTCAAATTCTTTCTTGGACTGCAAATCAAATAAACCAACAATGAGACGTTCATCAATCAAGCCAAGTACACAAAAGATTTGCTAAAAAAGTTCGATCTGGAAGCTGTCAAACCTCGTGGCACCCCAATGGCAACTTCAACCAAGCTTGATGCAGATGAACAAGGCAAACCTGTCGATATACGTAAGTATCGAGGTATGATTGGTAGTTTACTTTATTTAACTGCTAGTCGCCCTGATATAATATTTAGTGTTTGCTTGTGTGCACGTTTTTAAGCTAACCCTAAGGAATCACACATGTGCGCAGTTAAGCGCATCTTTCAATACCTTAGAGGCACTTCTTCTGTCGGCTTATAGTATCCCAAAACTACTTCCTTTGACTTGATCGGTTATTCGGATGCTAATTTTGCTGGATACAAAGTAGATAGAAAAAGTATTAGCGGCACGTGTCATTTCCTAGGTAAGGCACTAGTCTCTTGGTTTAGCAAGAAGCAAACTTCTGTCGTATTATCGACTACTGAGGCTAAGTATATCGTCGAAGGATGTTGTTGTACACAAATTTTATGGATGAAGCAAACCTTAGAAGACTTTGATTTACATTACACACACATACCCATTTTTTAACACAATACTAGTACTATCAATTTGACTAAAAATCCTGTATGTCACTCTCGCACTAAGTATATTGAGATTCGACATCATTTTCTTAGAGACCATCAAACAAATGGAGATATAAATCTAGAATATGTAGACACAAAGAAACAATTGGCTGACAACTTTACAAAATCTTTAGCGAAAGATCGATTTAATTGTTTACGTCGAGAATTAAGAATTTTAGATATCAATAATATTAATTAATTTTATTTTATAAATTAATTTTTTATTATACAAGAACTGTTTTTGAGATAAGCCCACAAAGGGACTGTCTGTCACCACGACTACGGTCGAAGCGAGGCGGTACTTAAGCGTTCTCCTGTGAACCTCCATTAGCTGGGACAGTACCCCTAAAACTAATCTAAGACAGTCACTGCGTAACAAAATTTAATTTATAAAATAATGTTAATTATGTTAATTAAAATTTAAAATTACTAAATTTGGAATTAAATAATTAAAAATGAATGATGAGTATAAAAGTGGCATCTATTTCTGTGCAAAATACCTCAATAGAACTGCAGGCAAACTTGAACCGAATTCGGCCCGAGTTCTATTGGTGTCGGGTATTTTAAGTCAGAACCAAAGTGCCCCCCTTTCTATTCATCTCCTTCCTCCTCCAAATAGAACAACAACCGCGCGAAAGAGCCACCAAACCCTAGTTCTTCCACCATCGATTTCTTCCTATCCCTTTGAAGTTTTTATTCCAAACTTTGGATTCGTGCGTGGAATCTCATTCTCTTCTAAATACTTGATTTCTAGAAGGTATAATCTCTTCCATCTCTCTATTTCAATTTCTTAAAAATTCTATATTTTCTTAGAAATCATGTCGAGAATTCATAATCCCTTCAAGAGAAAGAAGACGACGGCTAGTGAAGAAGCCTCCTCTTCGGATCCTACCCAAGGATCTCTCTTTTCGCCCGACCAAACGGACGACGGGGCATTCAACGAGTTTTTCTTTTAAAACTCTTGAATAATCATTATTGTGGTATGCGGATTTTCAATTCGCAACATATGTCCCAGTGCACCGATTAAGTGGACGGTCTTTCCGTCACACAAATCCTATTTTTAGACATTGGGATTGCACAACTTTGTCACTCATTCTTTTCCTGTTTCCACTATTGCTATTCGGCTATTTTACTGCAACTTCATCTTAGTCGATAATACTTATTATGTTAAGAGTCGTGTTGTTGGCATAGAAATTCAATTCAATAATGATGACTTAACGAAAATCCTAAACATTTCAAATGAAGGTGCTCTGCTAGACGATATTATTGTATTTGAATTTCCAGGGGACACGACTTTAAACAGTTTTAAGAACCAACTTTGTGCTCCTGATCGTGTCCGTCCCAGAAAGTTTGAAGCTGCTCATTTGAAGTTATTCTTTTATGAGTTACATCACATTATCTATTCCACTATTCTGCCAATATCCACTTCCAAAGACGATGTGACCACTCTTAAAATGTCTTCACTTTATCATATTCGTAACAGAGTTCTATTTTCGGTCCCTAAGACGATTATCCAGATAATGGGTAAAAATCATGAGAGGAACAAAAAAACTTGTCTATGCGATGATCCTTCCTATCATCGTTCAGCACTTTGAGATCGATTTATCTTCTTGTGCTCGTGACTCAGGGCCCAAGTATCTTCAGCTCTCTCGTCGTAGCACAATTATCCTTCCTTCTCCTCCTATTGCACTACCTCCTCTACCTCAGGATTACCCTATGACATTTGAGGGTCTCCACCGGTACATGTTTGATATGCGGTATGCTCAGCTAGATAAGAACAACCCTTTACAAGCGTTTGTTACTGATGTATTGAGGGAATGCGATCGAGTTCCTAGATGCTAGTCTATTTTAGGCGCTTACAAACTCCTTTACGGATCTGTGTTTTGCCCAGACTGGTCCGCATGTTAGTTCTCTTCCACGAGATCCTACTGTATCCGGCTACCGCTATGATGATGAGACGATTCATCACTTCTTTGAGCATGGTAATGCTTATGACTGGTACCGTGGTTCTGGTGCTACTACATACCCTTCTTGTGGAGCTGGCACTTCTGGGGCTGGTCCTTCTGGATATGATGGCGATGCTAATCGTGATGATGATGATTCTATTTAGCAGCTAAGGATTTGATCTAAACGTTACTGGATTTTGTCTAGATGGTATCTGATTAGACTCCACTTTATGTCTATGTGTTCTTGGAAATGCTCCGATATTCCAAGATAGTAGTACTTTTATTTTTTAGTACTTATTCGACTGTTTTTGAGATACTGGGTTGATGTATGCAAACTCTTTTTATTATGCATTTTTTATATTCAGGGTATATTTTTTTTTAGTATGCACTTCTGTATTTTATGCCTAGCACTATATCTAAGCTGGTGCTTCTTTCATAAAAATGCATGTGAACTTTATGTTATTTCTTTATATTATCTCTGTATTTCTTCAACGTTCGTCTTTATGCATGAATTACAGGGGAGCTTCTCTCTTTGCAATTATTTTGCTAAGTGACAACGGAGAGAAAAGGATCTAACATCTTTTTTTTATGATTATACCAAGAGGAGGCAGCATAGAATAGTACCTTACAAATTTTGATATTTTTGGTCAAATCAAGATGTTATATCGGTCAAGGTTTGTCAATTATCAAAATAGGGTAGATTGTTTATCCATTGGTTATGGTCAAACCTGATTTTAATAATTTATCTAACCCTGTCTCGATATAAGCGTTACTTGGACGATATGCTCAAACTGCTACTGCTACCATTTAAGACTTGAAACCGTCTTGCCATTGAGTCTGTATTGTCATTATCAACGTATTTTTCATAATTTATTGAGTCTAGAAATACAATGTACACCGAGTCGTACTAGCAAATAGGCTACCCATAAATGTTTTCAAAATACTTTTTTCATTTTAAAAACAAACCCACTTACAAAGGCCCAAACTACTTCCTAACTGCTTGACTTCTCAAAAAGTCCAAAACCCGATTTGTAAAACCCTAACCAAATCAATTATGGACCAACAGATTTCAGACCGGGTTTGGCCCGAGTTCGTTAGTGGAATGTTGGCTTTCAAACTCAGTCTCCCCGCAGTTACAGATGCAACGGCTATCTGCCGAGATTCTCTTAAAGAATTATGCCCGAATTCTCCCTTTGGAAAACCTATTAATAGAGAAGAATTTCTACCACTTTAATACACCAATTCATTCTCTTTTCTCTTCTCTCTAAGCCTACTACGGTCTTCCAAAGCCTTCTAAGCTTTCATTTTCAAATTCTAAGCCAGTTACAATCCTCTAGTCGATTTGCCAATACGGTACGGTCTAGAAGTTTCAGAATGATTATAATCAGAGGCTTGATTGAAGATAGACACTTCACAATTAAAGTTGGTCGAGTGCTTCGGATCAAAGCTCGTGTTGTAGAAGTTGTAAGGTCTTCGCATGAAAACTTGCATTTTTCTATAGTGGATTTCAACTGAAAGCTGGAGTTCTTCCGACTGGATTAATCCTCACAAGAGGAAAACCAGTATACATCCTTGTATTTACATTTGCTCTTTGCACTCTATTTTTACATTTCTATATCTGTGATATATTTCTGTGATCTTGCTATTAACAATTTTTAATAGCTAATTTTCCACTGTCCACTCTATTCACCTCCCCTTTAGAGTATAGTGCTTTACATCTCGTTCCTACATTTGTATATTGAGGCCACTAGTCTTGAAGGAGTCTATGTCGATCCCACATTTAGCCAGATAGCCCATGCGTATGAAAGTTACCCTCAACTACTGTCACTTTCCGTTCCCATAATGCATATTTTAATACGTGTACGGCTTGAATATATTTATTTAATATTTATCCTGCATTTTTTTATAGTTAATTCTTTAATTTTATGCTAATTATTTTTCTGTATTTTATTTTCTACTTTTGCTTTGCTCTTGGGTTCGGTTTGGGTTGGTTTATTTTCGGATTTTGGTGGTTCACCATGAACCCGACCAACTCCCTACCTACCATCATTCCATTTAAAGCCCCAACCCCTTTCTCTCTCTTCATTACTTCTTATTCTCATTACTCATCTTCTTTCTCATAACTCTCTCCACCTACCAAGAGCTTAGGCAAGTACATCTTGCTCCACATGAGAATCCATTTTTTATGGTTCATTTATCTTCCTCTCGTGATCCTATGATAGTTTAGAACTTAGCATTTTGTATTTTGAAGTTTTATTTTTAGTAGATCTAGAAAATGCTATTTTTCAAATTTTGTGGGTTTTGATCTATCAAACTTCCTTATTTTTAAGTTTCGTTCGTTCCAGATTGTGAGATTTGTGTTATACGCCATTCTGACCTATGGATCCTATTTTGGGCTTAGATTGAAAGTTTCATAGGAATTTGAGTTCTGGAAATTCTTACGCCCACGTTATACGTGCTCGCGTAATATCAAGCTCTACGCCCACGATCATTCGTGTCAGCGTGAATTCGGATTATGCAAGTCTACTCGGGCTTGGCGTATTCTTTATGCGTACAAGTTTTACGCATAACATTATTTTTATGCATACCCATTTACGCGTAACGTCATTCCTTACGCGTACAAGTTCACGCGTAACGATTATTTTGTTTACGCGTACAAGTTTATGCGTAACATCATTTTCTTTACGCGTATTGATTCACGCGTAACCGCATACAAGATCCATGCGTAAACTCTGACTTTTTACGCGTACAAGATTCATGCGTAAACCTTGACTCTTTACGCGTATGAGTTTTTACGCGTAACGTTAATCTTTACGCGTACTCCTCTGGCTTGGCGTAAGACAAGTTTTTACGCGCAACTTTATTCCTTTATTGAGCGTGCTCCTCTACGCGTAAGCTTTATTCCTTCATGCGTAAACTTCCCTCACGCGTAAATTTTCTTTACGCGTATTTCATTGGGCGTAATCTTCTGGCTTGGTGTAATTCATCGAGCGTACTCCTTGGGTGTACATGGCATCTCTTACTATATCCTTACGCCTTTTTGACATGAACTCGATATAATCATGATATACTAATATTTTAATACATATTGGGGTGTGGAATGTGCCATGTGTCCCGATTGGTTTATGGATACCCAGTATGACTGAAATTTAACCCTGAGAGTTATAGACTCGACCATACTAAATACTAGTTTGACTTTCATGTCTTGGCACGAATTGACATTGATTGTTACCTTGACTAAATGATTGATCATACGTTCCTAGTTGGAACTAAAGAGACTGGCTAGTCGTCTTACTGAAACTGAATGAGACACGTTCATATTAACTATGAACCATTACAATCGACTAGCCGATCCCGAATATTGGCATATGGACACGTGCAGACTTCAACTGATTTTCTACAAAAGCGGCATGTGTACTTTACAGTTAAGGCATGATTATTCCGTGGCTAGGTTTGATTGTTGCATTACGCTATGTAAGACCTATAACCTAACCGCATGGGCATCGTTGTAGAGTTGTGCATATCGTACTTTGTACGAAAGTACTCATTCTGAATGACCATGATCCATGGCATGAGATTTCAATTAACATAGGAACTACTAAGTTAAATAAAATAACGATTGCATGAAGAGAATGGATTCGTAAGTTCTTACATGGCAGCCATTCTTGGGACAATTAGTGCCCAGACATGCTGCTGGTTCCCACAGATACTGCAAATCTGCCACACGGGGAGAGAGCAATATCTGCTTATATTTATTTACTGTATACTGATGACGGACGTCCTGCTGGGACTCGTCTAATTCATGACTGGCGTAACTGATTATTGGGTAGACTAGCCTTGCTTGCACATTATAAGAACTAAGGAATCCCTTATTGCATATTTCCAGGATAACTTGAAACTTACAGTTAGCAAGCCGTAGTAGTTGTATTACCGATTAAATTGATTTGTTTGTATACTGTACTTACTTCGTTCACTAACTGAGATGATCAGAATGTCAGGACATGACGGGTCAACTTCTGTCCTTGTTTGGTTGGAAAGTTGGTTTGAAGTGTCGTGATGTTGTATGAACCACAGCAGCAAACGGAGACTTATTTATCATATTCTTACTCTTACCACTGGTTTTAATTCTCATGTCGTGCTTCCTTGTGGTACTTGCTATTAGAGGTCTAACCTTTCTGGTTTTGCATGGCCGGATTTAGAGCCAGTTCCCGAGGACTCAGCTTACTTCTACCTCCAAGATGGTCAATACTAGAGGGATGATCGCAGGAGGACACGAGTGGGTTCTTTACTTTCCTGGTCATTTTGCTACTTACTTTACATTTTGTCACTTGGCACCGACATGTTAGTCGGACTGTCTTGCACTTACCTTTACATAATTATAACTAAGTCAGACTGCAGCTAATAACAATTGTGTATACCTTGCTATATCATCTGGCTATGTTTTGTTTAGCCAGAACTCAAGAACATTTTGACTGAGCGTTCGGGACGCCTTACTGCTTTATCTTACATGTTCTCTATTATTGCTTCTTGTTTGAATGATTGAGACAATAGATGTCAAGTAACCCTAGTGAGACTTCCATGTAGTATGCAACCCCCTCGTCTTTTAGATAGCATTGATCATATTATATGGTATTCATCTACCCGTAATACATAGCTGGCTGAGTCACTCCCCCGCTCTCCGGTATTCTAGTTCTGGGGCGTGACAACTACATACACTTAGATAGTTAGAAACACCCTTTTAATATTGTTGTTTATTTCAGTTATATATGGCATGTTGTTTGTATCTTGCCACGTCCCTCTGAGGACCTGGTTTCTTCCAGGCTTGGACGATCAAGATTATCGACATGTGTACGGGCCTGAACCAGATTCTTTTGCAGCAGGCGAGGAGGTCACACCTTATGAGTTGTCATGATATCCTTAGTTGGAATTTCTTACTTTAGTTATTTTTGTTATTGTTCAAACTTGACTCTTGTTATCGTATTCTTTTATTATAGTCATTTGGTAGTGGATTTGTTTCCACCCGACTATTTATTTTCGCTGGATGGTTACTTTGCACTATTTATCTTTGCTTCTTCTTCTTAGGATTTTATTCATTACTTTCTATGTATGAGATTAGTAGTTGTTATATGTGACATGTCACTCCCTATTTTCGACATACGTATTTGTACGTATATTATATCATATATTTCCCATATTTTGTATCTCATGTTCATGTATCTTGTATTGATACGGTATCCTGCACGTGATTCTCGTACCCGTGTCTACTAGTAGACTTGTGTATCTTGTTATTGGATTTTTTTTGGTAGTTCGATGTCCCTATGGGTCGATCTGTTAAACCGCCGACTGAATGGGTATTTTATGTCATCTCGATCCCGAAGGACCATAAAGTCACCACTGTGGGTGATATTGTGCAAGCCTAAGTTGCGGTTTCACAAGGCTAAGACTTGTATAATAACAAGGTAGGCTGATTCGACAATAACGTAGCAGAACTTTAAAGCAAAAATTAAAGCAACGAATTATATTGCAGAAAACTAAATTGAACAAGTTTATGTAGTGCCCCCTCCGCGAAGGTACTATATAGTCAGAGAAACCGGTACTGGCTCGAGAGGAGGCATTCACGAAGATATTTCATCTGGGTGAGTGGATAAGGACTTCACTTTCTGATTTTTTTTATGCCTAGTAAAGAATCCATTATTTTGAATGTATGCTTGCGTAATGAACGAACTTATTATATGCTAAGTCAAGCTAAAATAATTTCATGCTTAAGTAGAATTCCACTACAATTGAAAGAACCATGTCATGCTTAATAAGAAGAAAAAGGGAATGTTTACATGTCCCTTTCATATGCGATGAAGAGTAGAGTTCCTGCTGAATGATTTAGAACTATTGTTATGCTTGCGTAAGTAAATATTGTTCATGTGTTCCCTTATCGAATACTAAAATGATAGAACCGTATGGAAGACACTTGTGCTATTAAAAAGAGCTTATACATCTTGTCTGTATAGGGAAAATAAGATAGGAGATATTGGCTCTGTAATATGGAAAGAATAGAACAAATAGAAATGATTGCTGATCGATAAACTATGATCGTAGAGTTTTATATGATAAAAGTTTCATTCATGCATTTGGTCTGGACAACTTGTGCATAAGGCTATAATATCTCGACCAATCTTCGGGGCACCAAAATTGTTCGACCTAGGAGGAGACATGAAACCCTGAGGCTAGAAGTCCTCGCGATCAGGGGGTGTTAGCCTATTAGTGAGATGGACTTATACGTCCCAACTGCTAATCATAGGGAGTAACCCATGGGCCATCGTATAAATAGGTGCCAATTAGTAAAGATCTGAACCCTGAGCCACAACTTTTAGTATGTGTGCATATCAGTAAAGAGCTGAACCGTGAGTCACAACTGCTGATATGTGCATGTATTAGTGCAGAGCTGAGCCTTGAGTCACAGTTGTTAATCGAGTTTCATGCATCAATAGAGATTATTGCAAGCCTAACAGTGCAGAGACGAACATGGAACTTATTGTACATATTTATTTTATTCTAATCCTTGTCTTGTGTAGGGATGGATTATCGACTTGGGTAAGAATCACTAAATAAGTGATGTTCTTTATTGATTTTATTCTTATCCTGAACTGCTCCTAAAATATAATTTATTTCACTTGAGATGTTGTTGTCCCGATTATCGATAGAGAACTGTATTACTGATATGCTGCTAATTGTTATTAAAAAACAGAGTGCTAGATGATATGTTACTGCTAATGTCCCGAATGAAATGATATGGCTCATGAAATATGATGTGCACATCAAGATAGATAGCATTACTATTTGCATGAAATTGTTCATATCATTTGTTTGAATAGAGAAATGGAAAGCGGCTTTTCGAATTCAAAAGAAGTAATCTGACTCCTATTTTGTACTACATGAAATGAACATATGTAAAAGATAGCAAGATCACTAATAATATAATATTTTCTCACATGAATACTTAATGATTGTTCTAGACAGTAAAGCCTTTGTCTTTCACCAGTACAACAATGTACTGATCCCCAATGGATAGTTCAAAGCGATAGTCAGACCCTCATCCTCTAGAGCCGAAAATTAGATGAAGATGCAAAGAGATAGTTTTCTATATAAATGGATCTATAGAATACCATCCATTGTAATTCTGTATAGCTCAAAAAAAGATGTAATCCAAGTATGGCGTGTATCAGAGAGAAATGGAGAGCTTTGTAATTGATTCAAAGTTACCATTAAGAGAGATTTTGTTCCTTATATCATTGTGTTCAATTTAATTTTCTACAATATTGTCCGCTGCTTTAATTTCTGCTTAAAAATTATGATGCGTTATTGTCAAATCAGTCTATTTTGTTATTGCACAAGTCTTGGCCTTGTGTAAGCACAACTTAGGCTTGCACGACATCACGTCCAATGACGACTTTACAATCCTCCGGGATCGGGACATGATATTTTAGCACCTGACTATGGTATGGAGCATTACCCCATCTTAGAGTAGTGTGATACCCCTTATCCTTGTTTGTGTAGATATGCTTATTGCTATGCTAATGGATATTGGTCTATGCTATGGCACATGTTACTATGTATTTATTATAGCCATAGATCAATCACTAGGATAAATTGATTAACTAACTTATGCAAATGTATTTGCTTTACTGGTTTTATAACAAGATAATTATGCATGAGACTATCCTAGACATGTAGAATACCCATTAACATTGCCATAGACCGTTGCTAGGACTCGTAAGTTGAATGGAATGCCAGAATTTCCCAAAAATAGAGATTTTAGTATCAGACCGAAATACCTTATATATATATATATATATATACTGTTGGTATACCGTTTGAACCCGACTTGTCCAATCAGTCCACTGGCTTGGACCCATTCTATTACCCTTTGATTTCTTGTCTTTCATTGGATGGCTGAGATTGGAGGTGGGGGGCATGGATCCATGACTTGACCCTTATCCAAGGAATTTTCCTTTCCCCTTCTTTTTATATAACATCTCTCTCTCTCTCTCTCTCTCTCTCTCTCTCTCTCTCTCTCTCTCTCTCTTCCCCTCTTTTCTTCTTCTTTTCTATTTTCTATTCTCTATTTTCTCTTTCTCCGTCAAGCTTGAACCAACCCTAGGAGCTAGATCTTGAGATTTAGGGTGTGATTTCTGAATCCCCTCGGTGGTGGAGTAGAAGTTAGGCTTCAAAAGCTAAATCCTAGACAAGTACAACATGCAAAGAGGTATGGGTTTATATAAAAAAATGGACTTGCTCCCCAAGCAAAGTAGGGACAATCCTAAATTATCTCAAATGGGGAGGGGGTATAAGAATGGGGAGAAGCTACTAGGAAGTTTCCTAGGTAACTAATTACTGACTAATCTACTTTATTAATTAACTTATTTAATCTTCAAATTAGATAAACTTTCAGCTTGTAATTTTACTAACCCTCTTTATAGTGTCTTTTTTTCTTTCTTTAATTCTAAAACTTAATTCTATTTAATCAATATATCTTATATTAATACTAAAGTGATATTTCACTTAAATCTTTTTAGTAAGATACTTATTTATTATGAGATTTTCATTTATTAAAGTAAAGAGGAATAGAAAATAAATTCAGAAAATTATATAAATTGACAAACACTAGGAGTTACACCTTTGAAGAGGTATCGTCAGTTTGTTCGATCGATTGATGGACATAGCATTCCAGGACCTGACGATTTCCATGACTTTCTACACACAATATTGGTCAATTATCAGCCAAGATGTATTACAAGCTGTGATCTTATTCTTCCAAGGCTTCTCCTATCCATGACCAGTTTCCAGTACCTTGCTAGCATTAATGAATCCTAAATGTGATAATACCTCTTCCTTTGCTAAATATCGTCCTATAAGTTTATGCAACTTATCAAACAAAATTATATCCAAAGTCATTTCGGATCGTTTGGCTTTAGTCCTCCCTAAGCTAATATCTCCTAAGTAAAGTGGCTTTGTTCATTGTCGAAAAATTATTGACAACATCCTAGTAGCACAAGAATTGATCTCTTCACTAGGTCATGGTCAGCAAGGAGGAAACGTTCAAAGCAAATTGGACATAGAAAAAACATATGAACGTGTTGATTGGTAGTTCTTAATTTGGATACTTTAACGTTTTGGCTTTGACAACAACGGATATCAATTTGATATGGCGATCAATATCGAGCTATTGGTTTTCCAATATTATAAGTGGTGAGGTTGTGGGCTACTATTAGTCTTTCTATGGCCTACACCAAGGCGATCCCCTATCTTCTTCCTTGTTTATTCTAGCTGCAGTAGCATTAAGTCGAAACCTGAACATGCTAAATAGCAAGAGAAGATTCATTAGCTACTCCTTGCCGAGTGGTTGTCCTCTAATAACCCATTTAGCATATGCAGATGACATGCTCGTCTTCTCCTCTGTGTCAAAAAATCGATAGACCTCATCCTTCTAGTTTTAACGGATTACAAAAATGTGATTCAGGTGTGAAGAATAAAAGTAACATTATCACTGCAGGAGGTTCCTGCCACCATCCAAATGTTTCACTAGAACATTTAATGGGTTATCGGTTGAAGCATCCTCCCTTCTCTTACATTCGTTGTCCGATCGTGCATGGTCGACACAATGCTTCAATGAGGTAAGCCTATTATTATCAACGATGTTCTATACTCCATATTTGTGTATACTCTTACTGCATTTAATCCCCCCTCTAAAAGTTTTGTCTCATTGATTCAACTTTCTCCTCTTTTTTATGTGACAAAATGAGGGCATCCAAAAACTCCAATAGGCTAGCTGGAAGATGATTTCTCCTTGAAGTCTGCATGGAAGCTAGTAAAAGAAATTCGATCACAGAACCCCTTCTCAAGTTTTATATGGGAAAAGGGCATATTCATTAAAGGAAAATAATATATTTTTTCGCAGTTTGAGACCGCATACGTGACCGTAGGCTACGTAGCGGCCTCCAATTGGCCTTCTGGCTTGGATTTTAAGTGGGTGGGACCCGGTGATAGCAGGGGAGCCAATGTTTGGCTGTCACGTGGGCCTACGATCACGTTCCGACCCGAGAAATCGTTTGTCCTCGCATCGATTTCACCCGAATCTATCGTTCTCGTTGGGGTGTGATGCCGTACAAGTCTGAAGTCGCACTCGTACAAGACAAGATGACAGATTCTCAAAATGGTTGTCTCAATTCAGTACATAAGCAGCAGAAAAATGTGAAGACACATAAGAGTATACAAAAAAATTACTTTTATTAATTAAGCAGCAGAAAACAAAGGCCCTAAAACAGCCGAAGTGAACATGCCAATTAGGCTTACAATACACATGATCTCTCTAGCTCACAAAAAATTTCTTTATTCCATACATCATGTCCCATATAGCAGAATGCATCGTCTTGTAGGAAGAGCTTCTGCACACCCATCTGATTGATCGCCGCGACACTAATCAAACGACTCCAAGCACGAGCACCTGAAAATGATGCCTACAATGTGGCTCAGTACATTGTCGTGTACTAAAGAGTGAGGTAACACATTTGTCTGAACCAACACTAAGTAATTTTGTGAAGCATGCATCTTATTTGGTAATGTTTCTATTATTGCCTTAGGATCGGTTTCATGAAAAAATTTCAAAGCAGTAAAGCATGTATTCAGTTATCAATAACATTTGAAACACAAATATGTCAAGTATCGTATTCCTGCAGCAAACATTATTAGCCACACAATATTTATAAACATAGTGATCGTGCACATCTTCGCATCGTCCAAACATCCAAGCCAGCAACCGTCAACATTTCACAAACCATAAGGGTGTCAGGATCTATCTGTGCACCCGATTCTAACCTCTGCCCATCGGTCCTATCTATATGAAAGATCACGATATTTCAAGCCATAATGGACTATATCTCAATATAAGTCCGCGATCACTCCCCGTATGGGTTGCTAGCTCTGTATCCAAAGGTCCCAAACTTACTAGTATTGTGGCTTATCACATCACTGGCCGACCACAATCCGTCCTAATAAAGTGTACCACAAATATCAATCTCAATTCCCTCCTAGGCCGCATGATCCCGGTACTCCAGCGTAAACTCGTTCGAGAGATACCAAAACCCGTGTACAGGTTGTCCAAGTCCATTGACCATGCAATACGGATAAAGGTTAAAAAAGCCATACACTCACAAGCACCTTCTCAAGTCCAAACTCAATCTTTACCTCGACTCACATTATCATATTTTTATCTCAAGTTCCATCGACATTATGTCCCAACAGATCCGTGTTGATGCACGATGTCCCGTACGGCAACTCGTAGGTCCCGAACATCTCTATATTACATAACACATTCCATTCCTAAGTTATTTGTACAATGCAGTTCCGTGGCATCTATGCCACAACTGCATACTCTGACGCACGAAGTATATATTTCAATGTTACCACAGTTCCATGGCGTTGCGCTACAACTTGTCTAATTCGCTTAATAAGTCAAACGTATAGTCTCCATGCACAGATGCAAGCTCAACGCCATTATTCAATGTTCTAGGCCTAGTGTTCAATGTTCTCTGTGTCATACATTTGATGCACGCCTCAATGCTTCCTTTCAATTTTCTACCATTCATATCCTACCGCGACTTGTGCACTTGATGCACGGTCACCTCAATTGTTCAATGTTCAATGCTCTATCTTAATGTTCGACACGTACTAAGACATTTACATATTCGAACCACGCCCGTGGATTCAATACCGATACCAGCATGTAATGATACATTTTATTAGGCATGAAGGAGTATAGGAGAAGGGATAGAGCCCACTCAACATAAGCTATTCCGTCTATTGCTTCGCTGAACCGATGCGGCCCAACACCTTATCATCGTTGCACGATCATCTCGTCCGAGCTAACCATGCAAACACTTTGCGTTCCCTTGAACTACCACTAATTTGACCTATCGTGCCCACACTTCAACTCATCGCAAGGCGATACTCTGATCGCAGGGAACTTCACATATGCCTGCACATAAAACCAACCAAATTAATACCTCTTCCAATTGAAATCATGCTTCCTCGAAACAAACTCATACCTTATAGCATCGATCGACTCAGTGTAATGCACCATGCGGTGTGAGACATTACACACGTGGACAAAATATCATTTTCCTTCATTAAATGGTCCATCCACCTGTGGAAGACTCTTGGTCGTAAACTACCCAAGTGATGATATAGTTCAAGCTCTGGGCTATCACCTACCTTCATAGTGCCACTGTTTTGGCATTCCTCAGGAAGAAATGATATGTTACTTTCTATATATCTTCAGGGACAACAGCTAATATCATGTGGAGATATAATGAAGGACTATTTGGATTAGGCCTTCCAGCTTGAGCCTTACAAAAAAAAGGCTCATACACTGGTAGACTTCGCCAAGAGCTTCCTCTCTCAAGCAGGTAACGGTGGCAGCAATATTACGGGTTTTATAGAAGAATCGAAACAAGCATCGTTATCAAGGCTCTAGCTTCTCTGTCACTCGTCTTCAAGAGCCTTGTTAGTAATCACCCGAATAAAACTCGTATTATAAGCGAACTTTTCCGTATCTTTCATAAACGTATAAAACTTGCATACTTTTAACAGATCCAAATCAGTACGTAAATTATAAACATATTCTTTATAAATCATTAAGAAAATTGACACAAAAGACGCTGAGAACCTGTTTAATTAACCAAATTTGATAACATATTTAAGAATGTAAAGTTTTTAACCTCAATATTTTTATTTTTCGAATATTTGACCGAATTTTTGAACGTATTTTATTTGTACTGAGCCGATTTATACTCGCACCTTTGCCGTCCCGAATTTTTTCCGTTTGCATAATTGCTAACAAGGTTCAAGAGCAAGTTCACAAACAGATAAAAGAAATCTCTCTCGCTACATCAGAATCATTTTGGTCCTTTTCTAGAGCTCCTCGCCTCCTCTATGTCGAATGCCTCGGCCGCCAAGACCGCCATCTTTAGTCAGGTGAGGTCGACTCGGCGGGGAGAAGCGATGCAGATTCAGAGATGCTCAGTAAAATCTCCTTAACATGCCTACAACATTAATGCCTTCATATCGATCCAATGGCCCAATCCATATGAACATACCACCACCAAAGGCCTATTCTTTCACAAAGGGGGCATCAGTCAAAAGTTGGTGGATTCTTTCAAAAGCAACCCACGAAATCCAGCAACTTTCAAAAAGGGGGAAAAAAAGCAAGACTTTTCACGGAAGCAGCTGAGAGATGCTACAAAGAACACCACCAGAAGTCATATATGCCACGAAGACCCCCTAAGCCTTGGTAAGCTGGAGCATCATGAGCTACAAAAATATACACAACCCCGTCACATATATACACAGGCCACAGAAGAACACTACTCTCTCGACTAGGATGATTTCTAAGGTTCCTTTGGCGACCATTTTCTTTGCTATGCCAGACTAGGGGGGCAAGGAAGAAGAACAATTACAAAAAGCTACACTTCTTTCCCTACACCAAACTACAGAACTTACACTCTTGTTTACCAAAAGTTTCTTCCTTCACTTGATCGTGATAAAGCGATTCGTCCCGTGCTTAGACCAGTGTTCCTTGAGGTCCAGGGGCGTCGACAGATTGTGTCCCTCAGCCGCCATCCGGCTTAGAAGCCTCGTGAAGACGCTGCCGCTCATCTTCCGCCCTCCCATTCGGGAATGGCGCTTGTTGGCTACCACGGGCAGAGGGTACATGGATATTGTCGTGGTGCAGCACGCGGACTGCCACCCCCCGTTCCCCCACTTGTAGCACGGTTGGTATTTTCCGGTGCATGAGCACACGGGCACAGGCATGGTCGTCTCATCAAATGTGACCTGGTTGAGACCCAAGTCCTGATCCTTCCACTCCTTGTGATGCTTGACACCCTGCTTGTTTAGATCCTCTCCGCTTCCTCCGCCCTCAGCCCTCCGCTCGTTAAGTGGCTTGACAAAGGTTGCCTGCTTATTTAAATCCTCTCCCCCAGAAACTCTCTTGTTCCTTGTCGACTTTGGCGCTTTCTTGGGTCGTGTTGCAGCCTGGACATGGGGTTCTTGACCTTTGGTCTCCTTTCTTGGCCGTTTACTCTTCCAGACCTTTGCAGGAATTTCCGCAGCTTCTGAGATCGGATATGCCTCAGCTATATGCATCTCCCTTGAATGATCATACGGATCGATGGATATCTGTCGTGGAGACGACATATGAACATGCTGATGATGGTTTTGCTGGTGAATGTTCTTAGCTCCATGGGGAACAGCGCAAGCAGGAGGGCATCCTGGTCCGCAGCTCCCATTCATGGCATTCTCACGGGCATACTCAAGGGCTGCAATCGCATCATCACGTTCCATTATGGCGGTGTTCCGCTCAGCAACTGCGGCATCACATTGTAGGATTGCCATATCTCGCTCAGCCATGGCAGCTTTCTTTTCAGCGAGGGCTATGTTTCGTTCACGGACGGCATTGTCACGCTCATGCAGGAGCTTTATAGTGTGGTTCTCCTTCAATGGATACTGAGGCATCATCCACTGTAGTGCCATTAAAATAAGTAGCTAAGAACAATGCAACCAAGAAATGAAGATAGTAGTGCCATACCGTATCATGGCAAGTGATCTCAGTGAATTATGCAACTGTTTTGAAGTTAGAATTGTTGACAGACAAAAGAGAACTATGGAAAAAAAAAAACCAGGAAAAGAAAGCATGCTCACTTATCCTCAGGTTGTGAATGTCTTGACAGCTAAATGCTAGAGCTTATGTTAAGCTTATGTACTTTTAGGACCTTGTTGCCTGTATTGAAATTCTTATTGAAAAAACCAAGGGTTCAAGCATAAAGATTCATTTGAACATTAAAGTTTTCTCTATCACATTCCCATCTCTTTGAGTTGAGAACATTGATAAATTGTTTCAATTGGTAAGATCTCCATGCAAGGATGACTGTAACATCAGGTAAAATAAAAAATATAAAGATTAGCTAAAAGATACCACACATCAGTTTGTTTTATGTTTCTTTAACCATTTCTTCCTGAAAGCTATGGACTCGAGTTTAAATATTACAAACAAAGCTTTCAATTATCCTATCAACATCTCCATTTGAGTCCGAAAGGTATTCCTACACTGGCTTAGCAAAATAGATAGTCCAAGACTCAAAAGAAGAGATTGCCAAACAAACAAGTGCCCCAACTCTTAATCAAGTGAAAGAAGAAATGTTAACTTGAAGATAGAACTAGAAAATCTATTGTTAGCGGGCTTCCTGCGAGAGGGAGTAATATTCTAAGATTCTTGTTCCAGTGCAAGGAGAGCCAAGCAATCTGTTTGAATGAGTATCAAAGCTTTAGATGGAAGATACAGCCTCGACCCTAATAAGCAGAAATTTAATTTCTATTTATCTTTACACCCTTTGTTAGTATTATTTTCTTCTTGTTGTTGTTACAGTTGCCACTGATGTTGCTAGAATTATTGCTATTATTTTGTTGGCTAATAGCAAACAAGTTAAGACTTAAGACCTGGTTTAAGTACTTCACATAGAAAAAGATAAAGCAACAAAATGATCTATGTTAATGGCATCTTCTGCTACTTGTAATTCAGAAAACAAATATAATTACGAATAACGATGGCCTACACTGACTATCAATAGGATGCATAGGTAGTGAAAAATGATTTGGGAAAACAAGAATGCTACCAAAGATACAATCAAGTTTTTTTAAAATCCCTCATATTTTCAAGACATACTCTGACATTGTGGAGAGAATACCAAATGTTCCAATGAAGTATATATAAATAAATACCTGAGTCTGGAGTGATTTGTAGTGATCTGCCTTGTGTCTTCCATTTTCCCTCTGTCCATTGTCATCCATATCCACAATAACTTAAACTTTCAGCAACAAAAGAAACAGGTTCCTAATATTTGACGCAGATTGTGGAGAGTACTCGTTCACCAACCACACATGTTGGATAGTAAAGAGGTCAGTACTTTCATCCTTGTAAGGCATATCTTCCAAAAGAGGAGAAAATTTGATAAGCATCATGACAGGACTGCTTGGAGGGAAGCACCATTTGTCTAAGACAATTAAAAATTTTCCAGCGAAAAGAACTCATGAAGTTTAGATAGTTACCATTTTCTGTCAAGAAGTCAAAGTACAACTTTCCTTGAAAGGCATCAAAGCCTGAAGATGTAAAATCAGATGATGAGTAAAAAACTGCTAATTAAGGGAAAGCATAAACTAAATGACCCTCCCAATAAAATTGAAAGCAAGACAATACTAGGATTATAAGACATCTCAATATAATAAATCCAGGACGGGTAGTCATATAAGGTAATATGGGCCACAATTGATGCACTGTAATTTTTTATCCGTCTTTCACCTGTTGAGCCTATTCTTTAAAATCCTACCAGGTTAACACCTCTCTTGCGTGCGCTATCATTCCATCCATATTTATCATCTTAAACCTATTTGTTTCCTATAATACTGAATGACAACCATTTCTTTATCTCGATTGAAGATGAACCTCCAATGATACCAATTAAATGCATATAAAATCCAAGTCATTATTCAAAGTATAGAAGAAATAAATTCGGATATAGCACTTCCTTTCATTTAACTATTTAGATCAACAACATTATGTTTATCATAATTTACATTAAATTCACTTCCTTCCACCTCAATTCATCCCTCATGTCAGAGTTAGTTTATTAGGATAGCCACCTATATATCTTAACATCTCTATGCATATTTTTGCAATATATCCTAGTTAAATAACATATCTATCATCCGTTGAAACAAATCTATATTTTATCGATGTTGTTAATTCCTTTGTGATTTGGTTCCTCACACTCAGTATGTTTCCTTCTCTTCCTTGCACTTGTAATGAGTTCCTTCCTAATAGGATAGACATTGCATAACGAAAAAGAATACATGATAGATATTGAAGAAAGAAATGACACACTGAAAGGGAAAAAAAATGTAGAAACTCGAGACGCATGACAGCAGGAGTTACAGACCTCCCATTTTAATAATAGTGAAGTGAATATTACAAAAGATCCAGTCCTTTATTTCATTGTTGCCCGTCGTCTACATATCTTATCTAAAATAATCCCTCTCCATCCTTTGTATACACAAAGTGAATAATAAAAGTAATTAAAGTTATGAAAAAATATTTTCCTTTCAACATTATGGTGACAATAGTATCAAGACTATTACGTCAAGCCAAAGGGCATGTTGGATTGAGAAATTCTTCATGACCTTTATCTTAGTATAAGACTATTTAGTGGTTGGCCAGTTTTGCTGGTTGGCAGTCTGTCCAATGACAGAATATCCGACTGACTGGTGCCTTCGAGTACCTTGAAGGAGTAGGAATCAAGAGAGAAGAGAAGGAGAATGATGGATGCAGTAAAGGGCTCAACGGGAGATTGAGGAAGAGACACTTGACAGTTGCGGGTTGTTAGTGGTTGCGGTGATAGAGAAGATAAAGAAGATAATAAATAAATAAATAAACAAAGATTTTGAAATTATTATTGGTAGGCAAGGAACCATTTCTTTCGTCAGCCATCTCCAGATACATCACAGCTTTGAGGAACTTGCCTATAACACGGAATTGTGATATTATAGCACTCGGAGATTTTTCCATTTAACTGTAAGGGAAACATCCTGCAGCTGGCTCCAACATATAATATCTTGCGTAGAGCATCTTTAATACATAATAGCTATATATATATTTTATAACTCAAATTGCCTCAAATCATTCTTTTTAACTCCAAATACTACATATGCCACCAAGAAAAGATCTATAATATAAAGCACAGTGGATTTTTGGTCCGACCCATGTGCTTTGGTTCAACAATGATGAAAGGACTAAATTGCCCCTCTCTCTATAAGAGAGGAGGAGGTCCCATGTAGACTATTCTAGAATGGTTGATGTCTTGCCAAATATGTAACCCACACGACAAGGCACGGGCGGGGACTGAGTCCGGGGTGTCTCATTGATTCCGAGTCTACCGCTCCATTAGAGCCTTCAAACCAATGTTGCTCGGACACCAGTACGACACGAAACAACAAAGAAACCGTGACTCGAACGCGGCGCGGATTCGGTGCGTCCTGGTCTGTTTTTGGAGTGTCCGTGTCGTGTCCGACGCGGCAAACCCTTCACCAAACCTCCTCCATTAGAATAGTAGCAAAAGAAAAGGGCCACCGGAACTCCAAAGTTGCAGAAAATTACTCCACGGAACATCAAATCTACAGCAAAATAAAGCCCCCAAAAAAGAAAAGAAGCAGAAAAAAAGTAAGAGGGCGGGAAGTAGAGAGCAATGCACCTGAAATTCTCTCTGGAAGTGACAGAAGGAGAAGAAAGAGGGGGAGATGCGCAAGAACCAACTTCCCCCTGGTTCCCATAATACTCTTCCTCTTCAGAACCAAGTCTCAGGAAAAGTGGAGGAAGTGGGTTTTAATAGCTGGGAAATGGAGGAAGTGGAGGAAGAGAAGGGAAGCCAGCTTAGAAAGAAATTGTGTTCAGTAAATTTTGCACATAAAATAAAAGGTTTATTAAAAATAAATAGCTAGGGCCTTTTTTGACTTATTACGAGCTTAGGTTGACCCAATAACATATATATATATATATATATATATATATATATATATATATATATATATATATATGGAAGCGGATCAAAAGTCCCCCTTAGAAAACCCCCAAAAACCCCCCTCACTCTCGGCCATAATTTAATATTAATGTTAATATTAATATTAATGTTAATATTAATGTTAATATTAATGTTAATATTAACATTAAATACTAAAATTAACATTAAACTTAACATTAAAATTAATATTAACATTAACATTAATATTAATATTAACATTAACATTAATATTAATGTTAATATTAACATTAACATTAATATTAACATTAATATTAATATTAACATTAAATTACGGCCGAGAGTGAGGGGGGGGTTTTAGGAGATTTTCTAAGGGGGCTTTTGATCCGCTCCCTATATATATATATATATATATATATATATATATATATATATAAAACACAGTGGATTTTTGGTCCGACCCATGTGCTTTGGTTCAACGATGATGAAAGGACTAAATTGCCCCTCTAAAACTCAATTTTGCTTTTAGATTATAGACAACCCATTATTTTTGTTTCTACCACATAAATAAAAGGACAAGTTGCCCCAACTTCTCCCTCACGTTTATCCCAGCATCCCAACTTCTCCCTCACGTCCCTCCGAACGGCGGCGAAGGCGGCGGCAGCAGAGCCTCCCCTCCGCCGCGGAGAACTGGAACTCCAGCTTCGCCGTGAGCCTCAACCCGCAGCACGAACCGGAGCAGCCGACGGCAGCAGAGTCTCCCCTCCGCCGCGGAGAACCGGAACTCCAGCTTCGCCGTGAGCCTCGACCCGCAGCACGAACCGGAGCAACCGACAGCAGTGAGGTTACCACGGAGGATCTCCGGAAGGCATTCTTCGGCAGGAGAGAAGTCACTCGACCCTTCTCCAGGTGGTGGTCCAGTCGGATCAGTCTCCGGGAAGAAGAAGCAGCACAGGTGGAACGACCTTCGGCCGTCGAATCTGTTGTTCGTGTCCGTGCCATTATGGCACGGGTTATCCACTAGTTATTAATACAATGCAAAGCCTTCTTTTTACATGGTTGGTCAATACACTTGACATGTTTCTAGCAATTGATATTTGTATCTCAACATTGTATCTCTTCAAGTTTCACCTTAAGCACTCACCACACCCTACCCCCCCACACCCCACCCCACCCATTTGTTACACTGTAGTTAACTGGGGAGATTTAGGAAGAGCCGCTTGACAGTTGCAGTCGCGATTGTTAGTTGTGGTGATTGAGATAGGTGGAAGAAGAAGATGATGGTGATGACGACGTTTTTGTTACATTAATTAAAATTAAAAAAATAATTCAAGAGTTCGAAATTATTATTGGTAGGCAAGGAATCATTTCCTAACGACAGATACAACGTTATTCACGACAGCTTTAAGGAACTTGCCTATAACACAGAAATGTGATGATATAGCACAGGGAGATTTTTCCACTTAAATGTAAGGAAAACTTCCTGCATCTGGCTCCAATATAGAATTTCGTGTATTTAATACATAAATGGCCATAAATATCTTTTAACTCAAGTTGCCACAAATCATTCTTTTTAAATACAAATACTGCGTATGTCACCAAGAGAAGATTAGTAATACTATGCTAAGCCTTCTTTTTATGTGATTATACGTGGTTAGACAATACATTTGACATGTTTCTAGCAATTGATATTTGTATCTCAACATTGTACCTCTTCAAGTTTCACCTTAAGCACTTGCTACCCTGTAGTTAACTGAGTTGCTCATATATCCCTGACATGATCAAACTTTCAAACATTTACTCTTACCATTAAACTATCTTCATTGGTTTCCAATTTTCCCATTATGAGGGTAGAATTTTCACCGTTGTCTCTCCGCAACAGTACAATGGGAGATAATAAGTTCAAAACCGGAGAGTGGTTATATATGTTATACTTAAAGGAGAATTTCTATAATTTGATTTGGTTATAACTAAAATATTTTGGCAGAAAATACATTCACCTATCAAACTAGGCATGGTGAATCTCCTTTCTTACCGCTCCCTACTTTGCCTTTCTGCTTCAAGGTAGCAATTACTTGAACAAAAAAACAGCTCTAGATTTATTTACCTGAACTTCTAATTGAGACTTCGAGTCCATTAGGTTGCAAATATAGCATGAAGAAACTAAAGAAAAGAAAAGGAAAAGGAAATTGAAGAGGCTTTTCAAGTCCATTTCCTGTCTTTTGTTTTGAATACCAAAAAAGGGAAAGAACATGAATTGCACTTTTCCTTCATAACTTCTAGGATTTGAAATATATAAAAAAAATGATATAATCACAATGTCAAAAATGTAACCAATATTTCCCTCGACTTTTTTGTTCCCGGCCAGTTGGTTATGAAATGAAAACCAATATAAACATTTCTTTGAGATACTTGATTCTTTTTTATTCAAACAAACACCAGAAGTATGATTACCATGGAAATAATGTTTCCTGTAGTTTCTTCTTGCAAGGATATGGATCTCTAATTGGTAGACAAATAGTGATTCTTTATTCCTTTATGGCTAGGTGCATTATAGACTAGAGATGAGAATATGATCGGAAATCCGAATCCATTTATAAATCCCCTAAGAGGCTAAGAGTGTACTACTCTTAGAGGACAAGTGATCCAACTTCACCCGTCTTTATAAAACAAAGTAACGAGTATTAACTATGTTTTAAAAAAATGACTATATTTACTTCATCATATATTTGAAAGTCATCACTATCGTTAGTCTTACAAGGACATAAAGCTTGTAAACATTTGGTTCTTTATTAAGGATTGTTTTCTTCCCCTATCCCAAGCTAGGTTGTTGTATCGAGAGATACATATCATGTATCGATTCACTAATTATCATATTGTGTCGCGTATCTAAGATACATTTTTTCATAGTAAATGTTACAAAAATACAAATATTAACCATCATTCTTTGTCAACACTCTAGAGTTTTGGTGCACCGACAGGGACTTTGACATGGTAATAGAGCAACCCAGGAACGATGCTTCTCTAGCATGCCATTTTAAGCAGATTTCAATATATATATATATATATATATATATATATATATATATATATATATATAATTGTGTCTCGGCCCATGAAATCAGCCTTCAACCTGCAGGATGTGTTATGATAATATAAATATTAACCCTCAACCCTCACCAACACTCTAAAGTTAGTGTTGGTGTTGTGACTTGTGCGATAGTAGGGACTTTGACAATAAATTAGATTGGAGACTAATATAAAATATGCACAAGCATTAAGTGACACGTTCATCAAAAAGTTGATAACTAATAGCAAATATATGCTTTAGCATTACAAGATGGTTGTATCCATGACACTCGAGTATACCATCATTGTGTCAATAAGAAATTGACTCTTAGAAATCAGTTATTTGACATTACTAATGTTTTCTTAAGCATAATTATATGGGCACATCCAAACCTTATCATGGTTAGCCCTTTTTTTGGTTTATTTACAAGTTTGCCATTGAAGAAAGTGATCATGGCTATCCCACTCTTTGGTATAAAAGTCAATTTTTCTAATTTTGTTCTTCTTCTTCCTCAACTCAT
Source organism: Iris pallida (assembly GCA_029216955.1). NCBI lineage: Eukaryota > Viridiplantae > Streptophyta > Magnoliopsida > Asparagales > Iridaceae > Iris > Iris pallida. Next base: position 1,404,475 of record JANAVB010011000.1, on the reverse strand, counting down.
CCAAGAAGAAGAACAAGAACAAGAAAAAGAAGAAGAGAAAGAAGAACAAAAACAACAAAAATGAGAATTCTGGTGGGGTTTAAACCCTAATTTTCTTTCTCAACTCATTCTCACTATCTCCAAGTATAATAGGAGTTTAAACCCTACTTTTTTCCCCATTTCGAATTTCGATTTTCAATCGACGGAGAAGAAAAAAATGAGAAAAAAAATCCAAAAATTAAACCCTAATTTTTTTCTCATTTCCAATTTTGATGGCACCCAAAGGCTCCTCATAATGCACAAACCCTAATATTTGTGGAAACCATAATATTGATGTTCAACTAGTGTAAACAATGACTGCCCAATTTTCTGGCAGTCCTATGAACTGAATGGACTGCCAGAAAACTGGGCAGTCCTAAGTTACAACATGTGAAACAAAGGACTACCCATTTTTCTGGCAGTCCTTACTGTATGTTGGACTGCCAGAAGAATGGGCAGTCCAACTCACAACATGTGTAACTTTGGACTGCCCAACTATCTGGCAGTCCAGTCTCTATGTTGGACTGCCAGAAGAATGGGCAGTCCAAAGTTACACATGTTGTGAGTTGGACTGCCCATTCTTCTGGCAGTCCATTCAGTTTGTAGGACTGCCAGAAAATTGGACAGTCCTTGTCGACACGGAGTTTTCTCGTTCGTTCATACTTGGGTTTAATTTAAATGGGCAATTTCCTACTCCGTATGTAGTTTAATTCATTCAAATGGGCTACAAAGAATTGAAATAAACAATGTAATTGATGCTTGAATTTTTCAAATTAATTTCTAGGGTTTTGGAAATAAATTGAGAAAGAATTTGTGTGCTTGAATTAATTTCTTCAAAAGAGAAGGATAGTGGAGGAGAAGTGGAAGATGTTGAAAATTTAGGAGTTGTGGATGAGAAGAGGAAGATGTTGGGGATTGAGGAGAGGTAGAGGAGAAGAGGAAGAAGAATAAGAGGGGTGAGGATTTTGGAAGAGAGAAAAGGAATTTTGCAAATGAAGGGAAAAAATGGGTTTGGGGGGGGGGGGGGATTTGGGATAGCCATGATCAAAAATTTGGGCTAGCCTTGTGAAAAACAAAAAAATTGGGCTAGCCACAATCCGGGCTAGCCATGATCATATTTGGTTGTGCCCATATAAAAAGCCTTCTAGTTTCTAAAAAATGTACAATTTACATAAATAGAAAGCAAAAACAGAGAAGTTTTCTATGAGAAATTCAAGACATCGAAAAAAGAGGCATAAATATTGAAAATGGAAAATAAAACGTTCTTTTTGAGAATATCAGTTGCCTGAGTTGAAGTCTCCAAAGACGCTAGATGCCATCCCAAATATGTTAGTTATTGTCATTGGAGAAGCTGGAAGCCGATGAAAGACCCTAGATAGGAGACACTTCATCCAAAGAGTTTATAGGTAGAGAAGGTTGAATGTAACGAAATGTTATGAAGGTCAAAGGTTTATGGGTATCTGGTCAAGTTTTAAAGTTGTAGGAATACGTAACAAAAAATAATTCTAAACGACTTAAAAGTCAGGTTTAACGAGTTCAAATTCAGATTAAGCGGCAATTTCCATAGTGGATGATACACCATATCAGATGATATATCATGAGATAAATTCTCCCTCATATTGTTCAACAAATCATATCATTTATAAGCTTTCATAAGATATGCATCGTCTATCGTAAAATACAGCCTACATCTCATTTTGCAATCTCTCCATTAACCTTATATTTCAGTACATATTTTATGAGTTATCCTCTTTATTTTTCTTACTCCACAAATAGTTCTTTCTCTACTTATATTTATAAATTTATACGGTTCATCACTTTTCCTATGCATATACTTCTATACTTCAGATTTGTCATTTTGAAGTATTTCTTTTTTCTATGCATATACTTCTATACTTCAGATTTGTCATTTTAAAGTATTTCTTTTTTTAAGTTTGAATATAACGTATCAAAATTTCAATTTTGATTAAGATTGTCTGTTATTGATACACTCAGTTTGTACAAAAAATTAGTTCCAATTTACTTTTGCCAAATCAATAATGGTGTTCTTGTTGGTCTCATGTCAGATAGCGCGGGGTTTGGTATGCTCTCGGAACATGCATCTTTACAAGCATCTTACTTATAGACAATATTCAGATTAGGAAAGGCAATCTATAGTCATGCTCCATAAGATGGCATTTTGATGATAAGGCTTTGAGATCATCCTTATTGGACCAGTAGTTTCAATGTAGGATAAGATGGAGCAAAAGAAGATAACATTGGTTTGGTTTCTCCAATTTCACTTATCAAGTTTTTCATTTCTGGCATTTTGATGACAATGCTTATTTTGATCATTATCACCATCGTCATTGTACCAGTAGCATGAAATGTTGAATATGATCAAGAAACATAGGTTCAGTTGCTCATCCAATTTATATTCACATGGTCCTTTGAATTTGTATAATAGTTCAAAGACTCCGTTGACAAAGTGTACTTCTATTAGTAAACAAAGTCTCGAGAGCCTTCGTTTCTCCCTCAAGTCCCAAATGAGCACTCACTTGGTAAGCACTATTTGCATAGCCACTGCTTAGATAACAGCAGTTTCCTATTGCATCACGTTCTTCACAGCATAAAAAACTCTTTCACTAGCAAAGCATTTTTGGCACCCTCTTTATAGTATATTTCCAAAGCTGATGCACAATAGCTAACACCAAACCAACGGTTATTTAAATACCATCAAGCTTCTATCTTGCTGTCTACCAGTAGTTAAGAGTCCATCCTAACTTCCTAACCATAATTCCCAAAATTAAGAATGATTTATTAGATCCACCTATGTTATATTAAGCGTAAGGCAAGGCGAGGCGAGACGACGAAGCTGGCGCCTCGCTTAAGCGCGCTTAAGCGACGTTTAGTTAGCACTTCACCCATTTTTACCTATGGAGTCTCCTACATGTAAAATACTCTATATACACATAAATTTTAATATTTTTTCATTCACTCCTATTAGTATATGCATGAATAACAATACCAATTATCAATCAAACAAAGTAACAATATAAATACTATAATCAAAATGCAAAGTCATCAAAATACCATGGTCAAAATAGTCAACAAGCCACACAATGTATACATACTATATACTCATCAAAATACCATCAAACATAAAAGCTAAGTCTCCAAGTTCCTATTTTTTTCATGGTCAATTTTTGTTTTGTTCAGTTTTTTGATCCAAGGCGTTTTTTCCGGCGCCTAACACTAGGCGGGGCGCTGTTAAGCGCACCTAAGCGGGGCGCTATTAAGTGCACCTAAGCGACGACTGCTTTTCTTGGGTGAGATTTCCGTAAGCGAGGCGCCCAAATTCAAATTTTCGCTTAAGCGTCGCTTAAGCGCGCTTTTCACAGCGTAGAGATCGACTTGGGTGAATCGTCATGATCAACAAAGCTTGTGAACTTGTTCAGTTGTTCTTTCCCAACTCCAACCTACTTTAACACGCCAATAACGTCAATAACCCCATCTAATTTAGTGCACAAGTCATAAAGTCTTTTTGTTGGTATATTCACCTCAAGGTGATGTTATTTATTGCTTATTATCTAAAGTAGGGACAGTTGCTTTAAAACTTAAAAGCATATTTACTCCCTCCATTTCCTTGAAACTAGCAGATGTTAGCAAACTGCTGGCATCTCCTTACAACCTTAACTTACAGGATGGCATCAGCTTTATCCTTTTTATATGCCACATATATGTGATTTACTTTACTGATGAATTCTTCCTTCTCAATAGGACCTGTGTTCAACGTTCAAGTTCTTTCTTTCTTTCTTTTTTCCCCTTTCCCTCTATTCCAGCAACCCAACCTCCAACCAAGGACACAACTACTTATCATGACGTTTAGTTCTCATGTTGGCATATACTTCTTGGCACCACTTCTTGGTCCCCATCAGCCTCAAAGCATGTAAATTAACTTCCCTAAGAAGAATTTGTTTTATTCTAAGGTGTTTTTTGGGGGAATAAACCACTAGTCAGGTCAACTGTAAAACCGGAATACACAAGAATTACCCAGAATACACGAGAATTACCCAGATTACATATATTACTTACACCCCCAGGATAAAACTTGAGGCTGAAAGTCAACTGATACAGAAGTTAATCAAGCAGATGAAATATAAATGACGTTAGCAAGAAATTTTAGGACAGAGCAATCAAAGGGATAATAAGACTTGAGAAGTATAATGATGTTAATCTAAAAATGAAATAGTTGATGCCACCTAGTTACCGAAAGTTGCAATAACTGAAAAGTATGAAGAATTGGCGGTTTCACTTGCAAACCAAGCGACTAGTGGTCAAAGATATAACTAAAATATGTCACCCCTCACTATAATTGTAAAACGTACAAGCTAAGAAAAACATGTTCCATATATAAACAGATACAGATGACTGTAAAAAAAAAAAAAAAAAAACTGTAGCAACAACATTATTAAGATCTTGAATTGTTTATGAAGCATAAAAGTTAGCTCTCAAGATACATTGGTGTTCACACTGGATTCAATGCTTTACTACAGGATATATTATAACTCCAAAATTGAGTCATGTGCCACCTATAACATGTGGAATCTAGTCAACAGAAAGTGCAGCAATAAAACAAATCTAAACATCACAGACCAGATTGATCAGAAGACGGTTGCAGCATAACAGCACTGCATCGGCTATACAGGTGGAAATGGGGATAGTTTGCCATAAACCGGCCTTACATTTCTCAGAACACGAGACACAAAATCCAACATGAAAAAAGGTGCAAAATCAACATGTACCAAGGATCATGACAAGAATGCATTAGAAACTTTACTTTTCTTTATGACATATTAAGATATAAGTCCCTTAAAATGTGTCTCTATTTAAATATACTCCCAAAACCTATTATTTGCACTTTGCATCCCGGCAATGTTAGTTATTTCCACATAATAATCAATAAGATTTGGGGAACTATGTGGGAATAGGCACATTCAAAAGCCTATATCAGGAAACTATCTTTTACATCTTAGAAACAGCTATGCCTACTGGCCACTTTTTTATGGGATCTGAGCAAGATTGAACCCAATCCCTTACATGACATCAATGTCCACACTCTGCAGTAGCATCCTAAACATCAAGTTTCAGTTGTTGTATCAAACCAAGATAAACTACAGTTGAAGAAGATAAAGACATTATTCAACAGGTATGAACATGATGACAGACTTGGTTTTGTCTACATGGATCTTAAATTAATTCAATTCTAGAGAAATTGCAAGACATATTTGCTGTCATCCAGAGTTCATTTGGGGACTTCTCCCATGTCTACAGTCTTCTTATTTGCTTGGAAGTTGATTGGGTAGCTTCTTTACCACATAAAGTAAATAAGAATTACGAGGAATAACAGATTTGAGAAAGTCTCAATGCTAGGACTCAAAAGGTGATCATAGCCCCGCTAGTAGGAGCCGACCGGGGCGAGATAGTGAGGCACAACCCCCCAGTCTCCTCCATCGGACGGTCCCCCTCCTACATGATATCCTCCGTTCCGTCATCCCTGGATAGAGACTCCATTGCCCGTGGTGGGCCAGACACCTCAAGAGGTGAAGCAGAAGGCGCCGGCTGAGATCCCCCTACCGGGCATGAACTGTCCAGATGTCCGAAGCACGCACACTGAGAACAGGTTGGGGGAACCCAATCATACTCCACCTTCTGGGTAAGAACCTCTCCAGAAGGCACTTCATACTCCAGTAGACTCGGTAACTCCCCTCCAGCCCGGATCTCAACGAATATACGAGCATACATCAGCCTCGTCCGAAAGGCTGTAGCATCATCAGCCTTGATTGGGGTGCCCACCAAGCTGGCAAGTCGCAGCAGCAATGGGATATTCCAGAACCGAACGGAGAACTCAGGGAAGCGTATCCAAACCGGAAAAACATTCAAGACTTCCCTCTCACAGCGCAAATCTGAGGTCCACTCCTTCAGGATGATCAACCTGCCATCAAATGCCCACGGACCACCCTGCAGGATCCTGATAACATCTTCTGCCAGCCCAAACTTCACATAGTAGAAGCCATTCTCCCTAGCAAATATCTCCATACTACCTTTAGGCTGCCAGACGCGTGCCCTATACCCCCTGATCTGTCCATAGAATGGCTTGTTGCCCAGGACGTACAGCACCAGCGTGTTTTCCCAGAAGGCAGTCACCTTCTCAATCTCCTCTGCAGGGAACGAGGCCCGGAAGTTGCTCCCTACCTTTTTCGGTGGCACATACTCCATAGAAGTGGGGCTTTTAGGCCCCACCGGTGTGCAGATCTCAGCCCAGGACCGTCCCGCTGGAGGGAGAGTCGTTCCATGTGAGCGGGTGGCAACTCCAGGGGTAAGAGACGCTGAACCCTGACCTCCCCGGTCCACCACTTTGTCCTTTCCTTTTTCTGCCATGGTCGTCTTAGGGCGCCAGCCCACTATTCTCCCAATAGTCACCGCAGGGCCACGAGCCGACATCCTCAGCCCCGATCCCACGCCCGGTTTCCTCCCAGCAAAAGGGCGCATCTTTTGGAGACTCTGCGCGCCCCCTACCTTGCTCCCCGCCTTGGCCCCCCGCCGTCTCGTAACAGTCGTCCAGCCACCTCCCTCCATCTGTCCATCCGGAGATCCAGACCCGGATCCAGGTTGAAAATCCGGGGTTCCCGTCAGGTCGGGGACCCATCGAGCTCCCCCGGGCACTGTCATCGTCGTCGCCGACCGGTAGTACGCACCCCTGCCACCTCTACCACCGACAGCAGCCTTACCGCCGCCGCCCGTGGCTGTGCCGCCGACGCCTCCGCCACCAGCCCGCGCTTCCCTAGCGCCCGCCTCGCCGCCGTCGGTGTCGTTTCTGCCGATGTCCGCGCCGTCCCCGGCCGGTCCTCCTCCTGGCGTGCCGTCCCCGACCAGTCCGCTCCCGGCCACTACGTTGCCGACCGTAGGACTGAAAATCGAACGAACGAGCTCGAACAAATAGTGTTCAAGGTTGGTTTGACTTAACTATCGAACGAGTTTGATTCGAGCCGAGCTTGGACCGAGCCGAACACGAGCCGAATACAAACGGTTTGTATTATTTTACAGCCATAGTAGTAAGTATTTATAGGACATGTTGTATAGACTATCACACTATTTTTTTCAAGTTTTAAAGACTTTTTTTATTGAATTACTTATGTTCTTTACATTATAAATTTACCATCATATAAAGAACAGAAAAATGAATAAAATGTCTAAGACAAAATATATTTCTATCTATTAAAAAAATATATTACATATAGAAAAAAGTCCTAATATAAGAGACCGAACCGAGCTTGAGCCTGTTTGCGAACAAGATCGAGTCGAACAACCTATGGTCGAACTCGGTATCGATTAGTCCCCGAACGAGCTTAAATCGAGCTTGGACCGAGCCGAGCACGAGCCGAATGCGAACGGTTTGAATCGTTTTACAGCCCTAGCCGACCGACTCTTTGCGACTCGATCGGCGCTCCGCCGCACAGGCACCGCCCGCGCCGCCGCCGTCCCCGCCTGCGCCTGTGCCGCCCATGGCCGGCCTACTCCCGGCCGGACCTCTGCTAGGCGCGCCACGATCGGGCACCCGATCGCTTCCAGAGCCGCCATTCTATGTGAGTATATATATATATATATATATATATATATATATATATATATATATATATATATACACACACACTATCGTATGCACATGTGTTCGTTGAGAACGAACCGACTACTGTTCTACCTAGAGTATTGGAATTTGAACTGCCAACAGGTGAAATCCGCTCCCAAGTGGTGGAATACGAATGGGTACCTCCAGTGTGCGATCAATGCCATTATTTCGATAACATGAACACACTATGTTAGATAGTGGTAGAGGATAATGACATCGAAGTGGTAGAGAGAAATCAACAACAAACACAACAACTACGACAGCAGGAAGATACACACGACGAGGGAGGCATCAATATAGAGGAGGGAACCGAGACACTCAACAGTGGGGGCAACAATGGAGGTACAAGAGGTGACAAGGATGGAGGTACCAGAGGTGACAAGGATGGAGGTAACAGTGGGAGCAACAGCAAAAAAAGTAGGAGTTGATCAAAGGGCATCTGCGAGTACGCATATTGGGTAAACGCACGGCACTAGAGAACAAGAAAACTCTGAAAGAGGTACCGGCGGGACAAAACATCCCATTTGTGGAGCAACACGCCATGACTACAAGAAGCCAGAACTGGTCAGCATAGCAAGTGCGGGAATGTAATAATGGACAAGCAGCTATGTTTATCAATTACACTAGGAAAAAGCGACTTGCGGAGGTTACAGAGCCTGGATTGGGTAGTAGAAGTCAGTAGTTTACTTCACAGGAGAACAACCCCCTATGTAATGGCAATCCCAAATGGAGATGGTTGTTGAGAGATAAAGAGGACACCCACGAACCTAACAATGGGGAGGAGCATGGTTTGCTGACTTAACTCACTAATGACCTAGTGGTAAGTTTGGGAGGTAACCACGGTCGATCCAAACATCATTAATGTCTATTATGACCTAGAATACTAGTGGAGCAAATTCGCTGGGACGATGGCGAGAGATTCGAGCAATAATTAGACAAACACAATGTTCAATCACTATCATGTTGGAAACAAAAATAAAATTGGAGAAGAAACTAACCAGAAGGACACCTACCTTCTGGTCCTAGACTCATAATCTGCAACTGTGCGAGATGGCAAGAATTTGACAACTCTGGGACAATAGGACCTAGTCAGGGCATATCATCCACAAATCAGATTAGCTTATTGCAGGAAAATTTACTAATAAAGGAGGCTTCAAGTTCATTTTTGGGACGGTGTATGGACATAATTACAGACTAAGAAGAGAACTATTGTGGCAAGAAATCATTCACATTAGCGTCATAGCCAATTCTCAACTTCAAATCCCATTGCTCGTGAGTAGGGACTTCAACGCAATGTTGTTTAGCCATGAAAAAGTAGGGGGTCGAAGAGTTCCAGACGCAAATCTTGCTGATTTTCAACACTCTGATTTTCAACACTGCCTTATGCAACCCAATCTTCAATATTTAGAAAGAACGGGTCATATGTGGACATGGAATAATAATGCCATCCACAACCGCATTGTTTGCCAACTAGATCGAGCCAACCATGTTGCGTCTCACACCAGTGGCTCACGCCTCAATGCAGCATTCACAACACTGCATAAGTAGTCAATTATCCTTGGAGGAAAAGTATTTCTAACCATGCATTGAACAAAGTGTAATTCTTGGATCTTATTCTTCCTATAATGCATATATGATCCATCATAATTAAGAATCCAACATAACTCTTCAATTGACGTATAGAGGTTGTTTGGTATTTTCACTTTCATGGAACTCTAAGAAGTTCGAAGAACTTGAAGAAGCAAGTTTGAAGAACGTAGAATATACTTATTTCAATTTCCAACTAGGCTTTCAAAGAGAAGACTTAGTTCTTCCAATTATTTTTCGCTAAAAGTTTTTAAAGAGTAAGACTAATTACTTCTTTTTGAAAAGAGATTATTGCTAAGATTGTTTCTAATCAATTTTCAGTTTTGAACTTTTGATGAAGTTATATTATGGTTCTTAATTAATTTTGAATCTTAGTACATTATATATTATCTTACATATTTGTTCCTTAAAAACATTCCACCTTCCAGATGAAGGTATCTTGTTATGAACAAACCAACCCCCAAAGTAACCCCCCTACGTTTCCATTTTTGTTCTGCTTCCGAAGCATTCCACGTAACTACTGGAGGAACCCATTAGTGGACCCTCCACAAAAGAAGACTTCTCATGAATTCTTGTTCGTAAGGAGTGGAACTTTTCCAGGTAACCCAAGGGAGGGAAAATGACGTGGAGAACAAACAAGGCTCCCAAAAACATGGACTGGACAGGAATGTTCCAACGAGTTCCTAAACCAAACAAAAGAAGTCTAGAAAGTGGAACAAAGTTACTTTGCTTCCAAGAATTAGTTACTTTGCTGAATCTTCTTGTAATGGTCCAACGAGTTCAATAGATCTTCTAAAAACATATTTAAAAAAGTTACTTTGCTGAATCTTCTTGTATCGAACTAAATGGAACATAACTGCAACTTTTTTTCTTTTTCCTAACAATGGCTAGCAGCCTCAGACCATTACAGAAAAATTAGAAAGACTTATATTTGAGGTATAATTAGAAAAAAGGTTTCCATTGATCTCGTATGCAAGATGACCCAAAATATTTGAGATAAAGGCTTTGTAGTATTGATCTCGTATTCATCACCCAATTGTTTGCTAAACTGGGTGATGAGAAGAAAAATTATATATGAAAACATTTCTCTTAGTTGTAACCACATGAGGAATTGCAACCATTCTATTATTTTTTAGCTATGTATTAGTGGTTGCAACAATGTGATCTTGAACACTCCTAATAATTTTGGTGTGCTTCTATTTCTAATTAATCAATGGTGAATAAGGAGCATATACAAAAGATTTGAATCTCCTAATAATTTTGGCCTTTATTACTAGCTCCATAACAAAATACAGAAATTTGCATCACAGATGACATTCAAAGTTTGAGATAATTGACGAATATTTCCGAGTGATATCATTGATTCACAAGTCCGTTGGTTATGACTATAAATATAATTAGACAAATAGTTTCTTAAATATCCATTCTTTATCTAAAGTTTCATTGATTCACAAGTCCGTTGGTTATTTCCGAGTGTAAGTAGAATGGTTAATCATCTGACATATAGCAACATGACATGCCCACATGTCAAATTACGACATTTGAGAATGTTGTATGGATAAGCAAGTACAAGAAAAGTGACAAATGCATTCTAGATAATACATATATAGCTTGTACCTTTGTTATTATGAGAGAAATCGCATAAGAGGAGGGCAATTGCAGCAGAGACAAATGGTGCAGCAGTAAGGAATAGAAGGGAATGTAGTTGAAGCCATGAAAGTGGTAATAGGATGAGGAGCAGACTAATATTAGTGGATTAAGGCATAGGAAGAATAGTTGAATGGTACTTACGCTTAAATGACTGATAAATTCTTAATGGATAAAAAGGTTCCAACTTCCAAGCACTCTAACAGACTCCACAGTGCTGGATAAAGGCTTTCTTTTTGTTGTCATTCCTGTTTGTATAAGATAGTTATGGAAATGATAGTGAGAATCATTATTGCAAGTAATTTCTTGGTTACTCACTAGTGTTAAGACATGGAGAAGCCTTGCAGAAACAGGCCCACATGTCAAACTACAACTGTTTATGATACTCCCTAGTCATAATCTAGTCTGGAGAAGAGCTACAACAAGAAAGCAACTCTTGCTTGAGAAGAGCGGTCCTTGGTGAACCCTCCTATTTGAGGTGAGTGAGGTGCTATCCTTAGTTAAAGATATGGAATATATAATTGTACGGAACCCATATGGACTTTGGGATTGTCATTCCTTTTCACTCTTGGGTTAACGTGTTATAGAGATGAATGAAATTTCCCTACAGGAAATTACATCATCTTACCTTCTTGTGGGAACTTGGAGGTACTCTTTAATTGCATGAGCTTACAAAGGATAGGTTTACCTAACCTGCCAATTGGCCACCTAGGTTTTATGGCTGAAACTCTCATGCTCGTAGCTAACTTAGCTAGGAGTTTTGGCACCAACAAGATGATTGGCACCAAGTCGAAAACCGATCGTACAAACTGTATCAAATCTTTTATGAAGCTCTCTTATGCTCCATGGTCAACCCCATTTTGATGATAAACACGATGACTTAATCATAAGGGCTACAAATTTGTGTATACCATAGCATAAATCTCACATTACAGAGGCTGTTCCATATGGAAGAGCTCTCAAATTGAGCTCTCCCAAGCGCGGCTGGATGCAGGAATTTGGTCAAAGGGGGCACACACGCACCTGTTTTTTTTTGGGTTTCGGCGTCACTGTGATACTCTGAGGGAACATCATCGTCCATTCGGTCTATGGCAGTAGTGCGATGCGATGACCACATGGTATCTCGCGTTACGGCAGCACTGCGATGACGTAGGTACAACACGGTAGTGAGTTGCAGGCATCACTGATGTACCGAAAAATGCGGTAAGAAGATGGAAACCGCATTTAGAAAGCTTTAGGGTCACGAAACCTAACAAAATTGCAGTATAAACACTCAACATCGACGACAACAACAACAACAACAAAGCCTCTATCTCGAATGTTGGGGGGTCGGCTAAAATTGTTAAATGACACTGCAAAAAAAAAAAAAAAAAAACACCCTTTCGGAGGGGCTATACTAATATTTAATCAGGGGGGTTGCTGCATTGAGCAGGTGACACAAGACCTAGCAAAGTGAAAAGGTTTATGCACTGACTGAAAGCGCAACACAATTCCATGACTAAGTAACAGTGCACGGACACTACCATTTTTTTTTAATTTTCTCTTTAACCTAATTCAAAATGGGAATGGTGAGTATGAACCCTAGATAAATAAGAAAAAGTATTAAAAAAAATATATAGAATGGCATCAGATCCAAAAATTCCCCTCAAAGAATAATAGGAAATTGAGACAATATTCTATCAGAGAAAGAAAGAGAGAGAGAGACTCACTTCCGTAAGCCGGTTCGGAAAACTAATTTCTTCTAATGTATTAATTATGTTGTTTTCTTCCTCTTTGGTGTTGCTGTAACTGTAAGGAAGAGGATGACAGAAGAATTAAAGTAAAATCCCTTTTTTCTTTCACTAACCCTCTTCTCCTTCCTCCTCCTCCCCCTCTCTAAAATCCTTCCACATTTCCCATAGCACAGGACATGGGTGGGTCACGAGGTGGAGGGATTTTCATTAGCTTTGAGTATGGCTACAGTTGCACATCGAGCTGTGGTGTACTGGTAACACTACCGTGCACTGGAGGTGAGAGCCGGGTTCGAGCTCTCCCTCCCACGGAGGTGGCTGGATGGCGGTGGCCACGGCCTCCGGGTCAAGGTCGGATGGAGTTGTCCATCGGCTTTGGTTTTTAGAAGAAAAAAAAAGAAAAAGAAAAAGAAAAAGAAAAAAGACAGTATGGCTACAGCCTACAGACTAGCACAATGTGTGTGTATGCATGTGTGCACGCACGTGTTAAAACTAAGTTCGGTCGTTGCGGGAGCGGTTCCTAAAACCAATGTTTTAAACACCGGACCGATCGTCAAACCGAAATTCAACCGAGATTCAAATACTTGATTTGGTTTAGTTCATCTAGGTAAGATATTCATATTTATTTTTTTAGTTTGGTTTGACTTGATTTAATTTTTTAGTACATTGGTTTGATTTAATTTTATAATTAAGATCTATTGAAACCAAACCAAGAATCAAATGATCCAAATTTCACATGATAATTTTTTTTTTTGAATTTTCTTTAAAAAAAAAAAATTTGAATGGTTCAATTGTGAAACTTTGACCAGTTCACCGTTAGAACCCCGATTTTGAAAAAAATTAATGGTTCTTTAAAAGAATCACTTTTAGTCGGACCGGACCGGTCTTTTGGCATAAACCGGTTGGAACCGGTCTAACCGTTGGTCCGGTTCTTACAACACTGCCTAAAACCTTAGAACCTAACTCCATAGATTCGAAGGAGCACGAGAACAATAGCCTAATAAATATTTGGTTCGGTCCGATTTATGTGCGAATTCAGGTGCCCAATCAAATGGAATATGTCATTGATTTGATAATTGATAAGGTAAATATCTAGTCCATTCAATGTTAGGCATAATGAGTATAAGATGCTCGAAAGAAACTATTTTCATCCAATAAACTTTAAGTTGTATGAAGTTTCATATTTGACTGTTGCAGCGGGGTGACAAAAATTCTATTTCACTTAGGTTGATCTAGGCCAGAGGCTGACCTAAGTCAAGGTAACCATTCTTTGGAACACTTTAGTATTGCTCCTGTATCAAAATAAAAATAATGAATCAGAGCATAACAGAGTGGTATCAAAGCCAATTTCTAGAGAGGTGTCAGAAGTTGACGGTCAAATCAGAAAGTAGAGATGGACGCGAAGCCGGTGCGCATGGTAAACCTGAACGGTACCAACTATCATTATTGACGGAGCGAGATGAAGGATTTGTTGTTCGTCAAGAAGCTGCATCTTCCAGTATTTGCGTCCGAGAAGCCCAGTGAGAAATCCGATGAGGACTGGAACTTCGAGCATATACAGGAGTGTGTGGGTACATGCAGCAGTTCGTTGACGAGAACATGTACAACCACTGAGCATGCGAAGACGTTGTGGGAGAAGCTGGAATCTTTGTACGCAAAAAAGATCGGGGTAAACAAATTGTTCCTGATCCGGATGATGATGGGTACTCTGCGGTACAAAGATGGTGCGTCTATTACGGATCACTTGAGTGAGTTCTAGGGCGTGATGGACCAGCAATTCACTATGGGAGTCAAGTTCGATGATGAGGATCAGAGACTTTGGTTGCTATGTACAATATCAGACTCGTGGGAGACCGTACGAGTATCTATGATCGCTTCTGCTCCGGAAGGCGTAGTCAGTCTAGAGTTCACCAAGAGCAGAGTGCTGAATGAAGAGATGCGGAGACGTTCTCAAGGCACTTCATCCACATCCTACTCAGAGGCGCTAATTTCAGAGAGCCGCAGAAGGAACAAAAGCAAGGGCCAGGTGGTGGCAGAGACAAGAGTAGGGGCAAGTCCAAAGGTCGGTACGAGGACTCAGAGTGTTACCATTGTGGTAAGAAGGGCCACATTAAACGAAACTGTTTCGCTTGGAAGAGAGAGAAGAAAGGCGACAAGGGAAAGCAAAGTGAGAACACTACAACGACGGCCTCGACACATGGAGGCGATGTGATCATCGTAGGTGATGAGGTTGTCATGAAACTCGCCTGCGATGACAATTCTTGGCTGGTGGACTCAGGTGCTTCAACGCACATATCTCACAACAGGGCACTATTTGTCACTTACATGATAAACGACTGTGGAGTGTTGAAGATGGGCAATTGAAATGTGTCGAAGTCAGTTGCCATTGGAGATGTGCATTTGAGGACGAAGACGGGTACAGTTCTTATTCTCAAAGATGTCTGTCATGTTCCTGATATCTGTTTCAACCTGGTGTCGGTTGGAAGGTTAGATTACGAGGGTTTCTTTAATCTCTTCGAGAATGATCAGTGGAAGCTTTCCAAAGGTTCGATGGTGATTGCCAAAGGAAGCAAGATGTCTGGACTCTACTATATGGAGGGAAGCACACAGGGACACATGAGGTGAATGCAGTCAGTGATGCGTCTACCGAGTTGTGGCACATGCGGCTCGGCCATATCAGCGAGAAGGGAATGAGCTACTTGCTGAATAGAAAGGTGATTCCAGGGCTAAAGTCTACAAAATTGGAGAGATGCACGCATTGTTTAGCGGAAAATCAAAATAGGGTGTCTTTCCAAAGTCATCCAAGTTCGAGGAAGCCGGCGTTGCTCGAGTTGATTCACTCGGATGTCTGCGGTCCTATGAAGGTAAAATCTATTGGTGGTGCTTTTTATTTTGTGACGTTTATTGATGATTATTCCAGGAAGGTTTGGGTCTATGCCTTAAAGACCAAGGATCAGGTGCTGCCCACTTTCAAAGAATTTCAGGCCTCTATTGAAAGGGAGACGGGCAAAAAGCTACTATGTGATCGGTCCGACAATGACGACGAGTACACTGGCCCTTTGATGCTTATTGCAGAGAGTAAGGGATACAACACTATAAGACTCCATCAAAGACACCGCAGCTCAATGGTGTAGCGGAGCGCATGTACAGGACACTGATGGAGAGGGTACGATGTTTACTATCAGGAGCAAACTTGTCAGGCAGTTATTAGGGTGAAGCGCTTTACACAGCTACTTATATTATTAATTTATCTCCTAGTGCTCCTTTCCAAGGTGATGTGCCTGATAAAGTATGGTATGACAAAGAGCCGTCATACAATCACCTGCAAGTGTTTGGTTGTAAGGCCTTCGTACATGTACCGAAGGACGAGAGATCCAAAGTTGAGCCGAAGATGAGGCGATGCATCTTTGTCAGCTACGGTCGGGATGAGTTTGGCTATAGACTCTACGACCCCGTAGGAAGAAAGCTCTACAGAAGCAGGGACGTGGTATTCGTCGAGGATCAGACCATGACCAACATTCAGGATTCCGAGATGCCTTCTGAGGCTGAGGAATTACCTGAGTTAGAGTCATTTCGCTTCGAGCAGTTTCCAGAGGACATCATAGAGGATCCAGTTATGGGGGAGCCAGTACATGGAGTTGCTCCCAACCTTGATCATTAGTCTGCTGATGGTGGTCAAAGTAACCCTCAGGAGGATGAGTATGCCAGGGAGGTAGTTCCTAAAGGGCATGAGGCTATTGATATACATCCAACACCAGTGGTTTCGTTAAGGAGGAGCAACAGAGAGCGTCGACCATCTACGAGATACTCATCGGGTGAGTATGTGCTGCTGACTGACGGGGGAGAGCCTGAAAGTTTTGCAGAGGCCATGGACGACGAACATAGGTATGAGTGGATGGAGGCTATGTAGGAGGATATGAGTTCCTTACAGGCCAACTGCACTTATGATCTGGTGTGTTTGCCAAAAGAAAAGAAGGCTTTAAGAAATCGATGGGTGTTCAGGGTAAAACAGACAGATGATGCTACTCGCCCTCGATACAAAACGAGGTTGGTTGTTAAATGCTACGGTCAGTGAAAGGGCATAGATTATGATGAGATCTTTTCGCCAGTCATCAAACAGTCGTCTATTCGGGTGGTGCTAGCATTGGCAACCAGTTTCAACTTAGAGATTGAGCAGATGGACATGAAGACAACATTCCTCCATGGTGATCTTAAGGAGGAGTTGTACATGGAGGAGCCAGAGGGATTCTGTGAGAAGGACATGTCACACTTGGTTTGCCGATTGAGGAAGAGCTTGTATGGTCTGAAGTAGGCTCCGAGGCAGTGGTACAGGAAGTTCGAGTCGTTTATGGGAGAGCATGGTTATGTACGGACGACATCGGATCACTATGTATTCGTCAGGTACTTTGCCGAGGATGATTTTATCATTTTACTGCTCTATATTGATGATTTGCTACAAGTGGGTCAGAATGCTACTAGGATAGCGAAGTTGAAGCGCCAATTGGGCGCAGCCTTCTCTATGAAGAATTTGGGCACAGTGAAGACTATTCTTGGGATGGAGATCAGTTGAGAGAGAGAGTCCAAGATAATATACTTGTCCCAAAAGAAGTACATTCACCGGGTACTTCAGCGTTTCAGGATGGACGGATCGAAGAAAGTGAGTAACCCCCTTGTGGCTCACTTTAAGTTCACTGAGGAGCAGTGTCCATCTACCGAAGATGAGAAGGAAGATATGGAGTGGGTTCCATATGCTTCAGCTGTAGGGAGTCTCATGTATATTATGGTGTGTACAAGGCCAAAAATTGCCCATACAGTTGGCACAGTTAGCAGGTATCTTTCCAAAGGGTACATTAGAGTACGGTCAAGTGGATCTTACGATACCTTCAGTGCACTGCTGATTGGAGACTTTCTTTTGGTGGTGACGAGCCGAAGCTGGTTGGGTATACCGACACTGATATGGTTGGAGATGTAGACACGAGACAATCGGCTTTGGGTTATGTGATGATGTTTGTTGGTGGTGCGGTATCGTGACAGTCGCGGTTACAGAAGTGTATGGCCTTGTCGACGACAGCGGCATAGTATATTACGACGACGGAGGCTTACAAGGAGTTGCTGTGGATAAAGAAGTTGTTACAGGAAGTGGAGCTAAAGCAAGAACAGTATACTTTGCTTTGCGATAGCCAGAGCGCCATTCATCTTGTGAAGAACCAGACATTTCATAGTCGGTCCAAGTGTCACGCCCCACTCCCAAATACATAGGATTAGAGCATAACCTGGCCAGCTGATATGACCTAGAGTGAGCTGCCCAATTTAATGGACTCACTTAGGCGTACTACGCTGTAAGAGTAACTAACCAACATAGACAATCATCTAATTTCATCCACAGATAACATAAAGGAAGTACTGAAAGTAAAAACAGAGTAGTCTGAATGTCCAAATACAACTGAAAGGAAATACAAGTCTGGTGGAAACAATCTCACAGTACATCAAAATAAAAGTACATGAATGGAAGATAACTAGCTAACAGTATCAGCTAACTAGATAAGAAACTCTCAGCCCAAGTAGAAACATACCGAGGTTAAGGAAATTCCTCAGGGTAGACCTCATAGTCCTCAGCAAAGTCTCCAGCCTTAGCACCGGTACCGTAGATCGTCGAGTATGTGTGCTCGTCGGAATCTGAAAAAGAACCAGCTCCTCAGGGGACATAGCAAGATACAAATAGGAATATGCCATAATGTAAATACTGATAATAACATAAGGGGTGTGCTAACCAGTCTAAGTAAATGCATATGAAGACAATTTCGGAACGTATGGGTGGGTAGATAAGGGAATGGCATCGAAGCATGAGCCGATATAAACATACAAACACTAGTATACCTCCCGACCGTACCTAGCGCGCAGCTAGTAGCCACTGCCAGATGTATCCCCTAGTAAGTGTATGGCCCATAACCGGGTATCCATGCCCATAACCAGGTATCACTGAGGCTAGAATAAAGTAACAGTCTATCCCATACGCCTACTTGGTTGTCTTTTCCGCCTAGTGATGTACAAGTCGCATCCACGACCCAAACATCTGCTCTCTATGAAGAGTTAGCTATCTAGAACCATCACTACCCTATATGTGCCGTCACACGAGCCACTCGTAATGATGGCCAGTTAAGAGCGACAGCGCGTACCATGATCTGCTCTCACTCAGTGCCGTGTTGAAACATATGTCATGGTCAAGGAAGTTGTAACAACAACTCCGCAACTAAGGGCACGTCACCTACGGCTAGGTCAAGTGGGTAGTCCTAAGTGTCGATGCCATCATCGACTATGCCCGAGATAATTCTCGGTCTCTACTAACCAAGTCTACGCTAACAAGAGTATAACGATGTATATGTAAAACAGTAATGCAAGGCAAGGTATACTTGCCTTCAATCCCGCAATGCGCAAATAGTGCTCCGGTCCCTCCTGCCTCAATCACGCCGTCCAAGAGACCTACAATTACACAACCAAGACTTACGATACGGGAGAAGAACATCCATGACTACGTATCTAATCACACACAAGGTAGAGAGTACGTATAGGCACCACATTCCAATACTAAGTTACATTTATCCAAGAAGGTGCACAACCACAAGTTACATATGACAAGTATATATATGTAAGCAAAGAAATGTACGTACACTAGTCCTATATTTGAAATCACATATGTGTATATAAGTGTACATAGGTATATATACAAGTATACGTTTTGTGAAGGAAATATATATACAAATTGTATATATTTATAAAATGTGTTCACAAATGAGGTTACTAGGGTGTAGAAACATAGTTTTAGAAAGCCTATATATATAAGGGTATTTCATACACGCATGGAAAAGTAGGTACATATATGTATATGTACATTTGTATATATGGAAAGAGTATATATATATATATATATATATATATATATATATATATATATATATATATATATATATGGAAAGAGTATATATATATATATATATATATATATATATATATATATATACATATATATATATATATATGTATATATATATATATATATGTATATATATATACTCTTTCCATATATATATATATATATATGGAAAGAGTATATATATATATATATATATATATATATATATATATATATATATATATATATATATATATATATATATATATATATATATATATATATATATATATTTTTTTTATATATATATGGAAAGAGTATGTATATATATATATATATATATATATATATATATATATATATATATATATATATATATATATATATATAAAAATATATATATATATATATATATATATATATATATATATATATATATATATATATATATATATATACATATATATATATATAAATAAAAAAATATATATATATATATATAAATATATATATATACATAATGAGACTAGAAGTAATTATATATATGAAAGGTGTATGTATATATAAAGAGGTATACATTTATATTTGGAATATATATATATATATATATATATATATATATATATATATATATATATATATATATATATATATATATATATATATATATATTTATATCTAGATATATACATAGTGAAAGAGTATTTATACATATATATGTACATAATGTGCATAGAGTATATATGTATAGAACAAGTGTATATGGTAAAGTATACATATTTACTAACATTACATATTCATAAGCATGTCCATGGGTTCTTATAACAAAAGTTTAGGGATTAAATCTCTCCATTACATGTATACATCTAAATGTAAACACATACAACATGATGAACAACCATTCAATCCTTCACAACCCAAGATATAAAATGTATATATCTAAATCACACAACTAATATTTAACACTCATTTATATATATCAAGAAACTTAGACACATAAATATATTCAAAGGAAATGAAGAAGGAGAAGAAGTGTACCAATTGGAGGTAATGAAGGTGATGGAGAGGGGGGTGGCTGCCGCCGACCTAGAGGGAAGTACTGTCGGCTAAGGGGGCTGTAGTGGTCGACCTGGAGGAGGGAGAAGGCTATGATGGTGGTGGTGAAGTGAGGTTGATGGTGATGTAGATGATGGTGGCTGTGGTGTGGTGGTGCTCTCGGTTTGGAGGAGGAGGAGGAGAAGAGGTGATGGAGATTATGTGGCTGTGGTGGTGGTGGTGCTCTCGGCCAAGGGGGAAGAGGGACTGCTAGTGGTAGCTGTGCTGGATTTGGAGGAGGTGGTGAGGTGAAAATGATGACGGGGAAGAAGTTGACAGGGGAGAGGTGAAGATGAAGAAGAAGGAGGAAAAGGGGGTTCGGTTTTGAGGGAGAGGGAGAGAGAGAGAGGGTGTTTCCAAGAAAAAAAGGGAGTGATGGTGAGGGGTGTTATTCTTGGGAAGTGGGGGTGAGATGATGGTTAGTGTTTGGTGTTTTGTAGGGGTAGATGGTGTTGTGTGTTTGGGTAGGGATGAGAGGGGGTGTCATGGTGCTTGGGTTGGGTCCAATTGAGTTGGGTTGGATCATAATTGAGTCTAATTGGGTCTTAGTAATTAAAATGACTTAAATTAGCTATTTATAATCATGGATAAATAAATAGTACATGGGAACTCAATTGGATGGGCCACAAGTGGCATGTGTGTAGTGGGCTCAAAATGGGCCGTGTCCATTTCTTGGGTCGGCAAATTTGGGTCAAAATGGCATCTCCAATTCAAGTTGAAAGTAAATGTGACTCAGTGGGGTAAATCGAGATTGGGCCAAATGTCAGTAGATCATGCATGACAAGTTGGTTTGGAGAAAATGACTAGTCTTGTGCTCCTAATTTGAAAGTCATGGTAACGTGTCGACAATAATCAAAAATAAAAGTAGAAAATTATTAATAACTTAGAAAATCATAATTAATCATATTAAATTCCTAATCGCTCTAATTAAATCTAATAAAAATTTCATAGAGCTTACAATCTATCCACCTTAGAGAATTTTGTCCTCGAAATTTAGTCATATAATAACCAGCAAGATAGACACAACTGAACATAAATGCATGCATACCTAGCCCCATGAAAAGATGGAGAAAACGCTCGCGTATCGCATCCTCGCGCTTCCAAGTCGATTGGCCTGGTGCATGATGCCTCCAAGCGACACGAACTAGCGGGATGGTCTGACCCCGCAGAACCTTCTCTCTCTAGTCTAAGATCTCTACTGGCTGCTCCTCATAAGATAATCTCAGCCCGACAGTGATCCCCAAGTGGTCAAGGATGTGGCTAGGATCTGGCACATACCTCCTTAGATGATATACGTGGAACACATCATGAACACCCTCCAACGACTGCGGCAATACTAACTGGTAGACAACCTCTCCAATCCGCTCTAGCACATCAAAAGGTCAAATATACCTTGGACTCGGCTTCCCTCTTCCTCCAAACCTGATGGTACCTCCGGTGAGTGAGATCCTCAAGAAGACATGGTCTCCTTCCCTGAACTCCAGGGGTCGCCGGTGTGTGTCCGCCCAATGCTTCTGCCTGTCTTAAGCTGCTCTCAAGTGCCATTGGATTTGCTTCACTTTTTATACTGTACGGACCACCAACTCTGGTCAGAGTATGTGTCTCTCGCCCACATCACTCCAACAGACTGGGGAACGGCACTT
Organism: Iris pallida; assembly: GCA_029216955.1. NCBI lineage: Eukaryota > Viridiplantae > Streptophyta > Magnoliopsida > Asparagales > Iridaceae > Iris > Iris pallida. The sequence goes on along the minus strand of JANAVB010011000.1, from coordinate 1,382,176 downwards.
TCTGTCATACAACACTTTGAAAGGGGTCATCTGGATGCTGGCCTGATAGCTGTTGTTATATGAGAACTCTACTAGGTGCAAGTGGTCCTCCCATGATCCTCTGAAATCTAGCATGCACGCCCTCAATATGTCCTTCAGTGTTTGAATGGTGCGCTCTGACTGGCCATCTGTCTGCGGATGGTACGACGTATTAAACTTCAGTCAAGTACCAAGGCTCTCCTGTAGGCTCCGCCAGAAGTATGAGGTGAATCTCGAATTTTGGTCAGATACTATACTAAACGGTACTCCATGGAGTCGCACAATCTGCCTCATATACATCTCCACTAGGGCTTCTGTAGACTGCCATACTCTGAAAGGTAGGAAGTGAGCTGACTTAGTGAGTCGGTCTACTATCACCCAAACTGCATCCCGTCCACTCGGGATCCTCGGTAACCCTGTAATGAAGTCCATAGTGATATGCTTCCATTTTCACTCCGGTATAGGAAGTGGTTGGAGCAGTCCTGCAGACCTCTGGTGCTCAGCCTTGACTTGCTGACACACCAAGCACCTGGCTACAAAGCGGGCTATCTCTCGCTTCATTCCATGCCACCAATAATGCTGCCTCAAGTCTCTGTACATCTTCGTACCTCCTCGGTGAATAAAATATGCTGAATTGTGCGCCTCCGTCATCAGCTCCTGACGAAGCTCTCCATTGGAAACATAGAGGCGATCTCCACACCTCAGAGTCCCATCCTCATAAATGCGTAGTCCGGTCTGTATACCGGCTTCTGTCCTCTGTCGAAGTCACTGAAATCTGGCATCTATCAACAATGCAGCTCTGATCCTCTCTACTAACGAAGACTGCACCTGTAGACTAGCCAACTGGCCATCTGCTCCTGGTAGTATCACCTCGATCCCCAACTCTCGTAGCTCCTCCAGAAGTTGGGGCTGAGTCGTCAATATGTACGCCATAGGCCTCTTGCTCAAAGCATCTGCTATGACGTTCGCCTTTCCTGGATGGTACTGTAGTTCGATCTCGAAGTCTTTCATTAACTCTAACCACCATCTATGTCTCAGATTCAGCTCCTTCTGAGTGTAGACGTACTTTAAGCTCTTATGGTCCGTAAATATCTCTACCCTCTCTTTATACAAGTAGTGTCTCCAAAGCTTCAGGGCAAAGATAATCGCGGTAAGCTCTAAGTCATGGGTTGGATAATTCTTCTTATGAACCTTCAGCTGCCTCAAAGCATAGGCTACTACCTTCTCATGCTGCATCAAAACGCATCCCAATCCCTTTCCGGATGCGTCGCTGTAGATCACGAACCCTCCTGGTCCGGACGGAATAGTCAGAATAGGTGCTGTGGTAAGGCGCTTCTTCAACTCATTAAATGCCACCTGGCACTCCTCTGTCCAGATAAACTCCTGCTCCTTTCGGGTCAAACGTGTCATCGGCTCAGCGGTCCTCGCGAAGTTCTCTACGAACCTCCGGTAATACCCGGCAAGTCCGAGAAAGCTTCTCACCTCCGAGACATTGGTAGGGGTCGGCCATGTCTCTACGGACGAGATCTTCGCTGGGTCCACAGATATACCCTTTCCTGAGATGACGTATCCGAAAAAAAGATACGGTCCAGAAAGAACTCACATTTGCTCAACTTGGCATAGAGTCTCTCGCTTCTCAACGTCTCCAACACAATCTGTAAATGCCTTCCGTGCTCCTTGTGGCTCTTCGAGTACACCAATATATCATCGATGAACACGGCCACGAATTGATCCAAGTACTGGTGAAATACTCTATTCATCAGATTCATGAACACAACATGAGCATTGGTCGAACCAAAAGGTATCACCAGGAACTCGTAGTGACCATAACGAGTCCTAAAGGTCGTCTTTGAAATGTCCTCCCTCCGTACCTTCACTTGATGGTAACTCGATCTCAAGTCGATCTTTGAAAACACTCTGGCTCCAGTCAACTGGTCGAACAGGTCGTCGATCCGAGGCAAGGGGTACTTGTTCTTGATGGTCAGTATATTCTGGGCTTTGTAATCAATGCACATTTGGACAGTCCCATCCTTCTTTGGCACAAACAAAACTGGGACTCCCCAAGGTGAAGCACTCGGTCGGATGAATCCTATAGTCTGCAACTCCTCCAGCTGAAGCTTCAACTCATCTAGCTCCTTCTTCGCCAACCGGTACACATTAGAAGAGACCGGTGCTGCTCCTGGTACTAGCTCAATGAAAAACTCTACTTGTTTGTCAGGTGGGAGACCTGGCAACTCCTATGGGAAGATGTCCATGAACTCTGCAACAATCGACGGTAGTGCTGTCTCCATCGCCATATAGATACCGACGGACCGGCCTACTCCTCGCTCTACGGTCCCTCTCATGAACTCAAACTCCGAACAATCTGGCGGTCTGAAGATGATACTGTTTGCCATTGATTGTAAAAGTACAGAACAATTTTATAGAAGGACTGAACTTAGACTCACAATACAAACTCGCTCGTACAAAGAAAGCCTAGGGACGAAAACCTAGGTACAGCAATCTAAGTACGATTGTTTATTTTTGATTCTGGGGGATGACGGTAGAGGCTCGGGAAAGCGACGGCAGCTCTGCCTTACTCCTTGGACGATCGGACGTAGCCTTGGCTCTGATGAAGAAATGCTCTCGGAATGTGTGGGGAGACTCTTCTGTGCGTGCCTTTTTCTCTATCTGTATCCAGTCTGGCTCTTCTCTCTTTTTGCGCTCCTCTGTGCTCTTTTTTCTCTTCTTTTGTAAGGAAATGACACCTTGCTATTTATAGAAGTAGATGTGATCATTAGGGTTTGCAATAATTTCCTCTTAAAAAGTCGGCGGTTTGGGGATTAATTACCATTTTCCTTGATCCTGCTTTGTTGGCAATTAATCTGGGCCGTTAATCTTGATTGCAAAAAATCTGACGGTTAATGTAGATTGCGCCAAATCCGTATGGGCAATTAATGTTGATTGCCACGAATCTTTAAGAATTGTTATGATAAGCTCGGATCTCTCACCACGTGTTTAATCTGCTTGATTGTAATAAATTTGATTTGATCCGGGTAATTATGATGATTGCACTAAATCTGGGTGGATAAATCTTGATTGATTTGGTGCCATATGTCCAACCATCATTATGCAGCGAGCCGGGGGGAACTGATCCTCTGCCATGTATTCTAACCGCGAGCCACAGGGACAGGGTGTCTTGAAAAAGCTGCATGAGGGTGGTTTCTCAGGATTTGAACCGCATGAAGGTGGCAGCCGCATAGGTATGGCCTCCAAATCTGAGCCACATGAGGATGGCTTCTCAGAATTTGAACCGCATGAAGGTGACAGCCGCATAGGTATGGCCTCCAAAATCTGAGCCGCATGAGAGTAGCAGCCGTATGGGGTGGCCTCTCAGGATTCGAGCCGCATAAAGATGGCCCCCATAATTCGAGCCGCATGAGAGTAGCAGCCGCATGGGGGTAGCCTCCATCTGAATCGCATGCGGCTGGCCATGTGTCAAAGATGTATGGAAGACTTTGGGATTTGATGGATTTGTGCCAGCTAATAGAGATTTTCTTCGTTTTTCTAGGAGCAAGCCTTTATGTCAGAGTCATCATTGCAGCTTTATGTCAGAGCTGTCAGTTCTCCTTTATGTCAGAGCCGTCTTGTTGTGTCAGAGCATTAAATGAGGCCGCTGCTTGATGGCCAGCTGTATGTGGCATTGAATGAGGCCGCTGCATAGAACCGCATGGAGCTAGGGGATTTCTGAGCCACATGAAACTCTAATAAACTTTTGAGCCGTATGGAACTCTAATAAACTTTTGAGACGCATGGCACTCTAATGAACTTTTGAGCCGCATGAAACTCTCCTAGTCTTGAGCCGCATAGGATTTTCTGTTTATTTTCATGCTTCTACAAGACCCCCTTCAAAGTTTTCAATTTAAAAAATTAAAATACTTTGAATAAGAAGCATGACTATGTTCACTTAAGCTCTCCTGGCCGCATAAGATATTCTGGCCGCATGGACTTCTTAGCCGCATGGCTTTCCTGGCCGCATGGACTGCCTGGCCGCATGGACCGCTCTGGCCGCATGGATCACTTCTGGCTGCATACTATCCTTTCTGCCACGTAGGCGCCATTAATTGCCCTTGATTCGTTTTGATTTAGAGCCGTCTTTTGGGGGAATCCCAAGAGTTGGTTCATTAAATATTTGGATTTTGGGCTTTGATGAATCTCCTTTATGAGAGGGGACGAAATCCTAGGAGTCGGTTTTGCCTGCAGCACACGACCCGAAGCGTTCATCGGTCCACGTGTCCCCCCCTTTGGCCTCCTATAAATAAGAGTAATTTAGAGAAAGAAACTTTTTACTCTCTTCCTCAATTTAAGCTCTTCTTGCCCTGACTGTCGTCCTCTTCTTCTTCTTCTTCTTCTTCTTCGATCAACGATGGCCCCCAAAGTTTCCAAGGCTGCGGCGAAGGGTAAGGGAGTGGCCTCTACGTCGGTCGCGGTGCCTGAAGTCCACCCTGACGTCCACCCTACCACTGCTGGTAAGGATTTTGAAAGGATCGTATGCTTCGAAAACCCTAACAAAGATGGCTCTGTCGCATGTTTTATGCACAAGCCTTTAAACTGTTCAACTTGTGTGTGCCACATGTACGTCCCATGGCCGAGCCGCATGGAGGGTATACCCCATGTCCGAGCCGCATGGGAGTTGTCTAGTGGCCGCATAAACGCTTCACAAACTGGACCGCATAATAACCTGGCCATCTTCTAACTTTGTTTCTTTTATCTTTGATTCTTGCAGCGTCCCTGTCGAAGGCTGAAATCAGTGTGAAGGAGGAGTTGCTGCCTTCTTTTATCAAATACGAGTTATCGCTTGTTAAGGAGGAGGTGATAAAAAAAGAGGAACGAAAGGAAGAGCTGGAGCCTGTAGGGGAGGGAAACACTCCCAACATTAAAGTTGCTGTAAAGGAGGAGCCCCAGTCTGTAGGTGGTAATATTGGGAGTTTCGACCTTCCTTCTTCGGACGAGGATCTTACTCAAATAGATCCTTCATATGAAAAATGGTTGAGGGAATGATATATGTACCCCCACAACTAGGATTCGTGGGCTCCCATAAATGTCCGTCCTTTGTCCTGATATTTCTGTCTGTCTTTAGCTGTAGCTTGTGTTTCGCTTTTTTTTGGACATCAATGTAATCTTTTTCCTTTCTTGTCTGAATGAAACGATGGAGAGCTTTTCTGGCTTGCTCATAAGATGTAGTCATGTAACTGATTTTGAATGAACAGAATACATTCGCTCTATTCTTTTCTTGCAGTAGTTACCCTAATGGGAGACTTTTTGTGGACCTATTATCCTTGGCGTACCTTGGTTCTGGATATGGATAATAAGACGAGAGAGAACCCACATACTTACTCAGAGGTAATGAGGACGTGGTAAATATGAGGATTTCTTCGATGGAATCTTCCTACTCAGAGGTAATGAGGACGTGGTAGGAGTGGACACCATGAAGGGGTACATAGAACAACTCAGAGGTAATAAGGACATGGAAGTTCTATGTTAGGGGCGGTTCATTTTTGATGGAAGAAAAATAACTCAGAGGTAACATCGACGTGGTTGTTTCAGAAAATTTGTGGATCTGTTACCCTGTTTATACACTGAAAGTGCGGGTATTGGATCATGAGGAGGGAGCTCTTTTTAGGAGTAAAGTTCAGAGGTATGCTCATACATGACTTACTACATAAAAGATGCGATATAGATTCATCTGTAATGACCAGAGTGTGAGTTCAGCAGTACTTGCGGGTACATAACTCAATAATCTGGGAAATTTGGGGTCGAAATGTGAGTTCAGCGGTACCACGAGGTACATAACTTAATACCCTGGGAAATTTGGAGTCAGAATATGAGTTCAGCGGTACCAGGGGGTACATAACTCAACACCCTGGGAAATTTGGGGTCGGAATGTGAGTTCAGCGGTACCAGGGGGTACATAACTCAACACCTTGGGAAATTTGTGGTCGAAATGTGAGTTCAGTGGTACCAGGGGGTACATAACTCAACACCCTGGGAAATTTGGAGGATGTCATTTCAGACATAATACTTCTTTAGGAACTTGCCGTTGATGGCAACATGAGCAAGTCTCTGTTTTGTTTCGCGAGGCGATAAGCTCCATTGGAGAATACAGCCTCGATGATGAATGGGCCTTCCTACTTTGGCTGGAATTTGTCGGCAGTTTTGTGAGTCATAATCATCGGCCTCCGCACTGCCAGAACGAGATCGCCCACTTGGAATATTCTGATTTTAACCTTCTTGTTGAAAGCTCCCGAGATACGTGCTTGGTATAGCTCGATTCGTTGTTGAGCTAACAGACGCTTCTCATCTAGGGCCTCCAACTCTTGTAGTCGACGATGGTAATTATCATCCGTCGTTAGTCGGTAGGTGAGAGCAACACGGAGTGAGGGGATCTGAGTCTCTAATGGAAGAACTGCCTCACTACCATATACCAGAGAGAATGGTGTGTTCCCAGTGGCCGTCCGTACTGTAGTACGGTACGTCCATAAGTATTCGCCAAGCTTCTCATTCCAATCATGTTTGTGGGAAGACACAAACTTCTTGAGCAGTTTGATTATAGTTTTATTGAACGCTTCTGCCAACCCATTCGCTGCCGGATTGTACGACATTGAAGCAATATTCTGGATCCGGTGTTTGTCGCAGAACCAATAGAAGGCGTGGCTTGTAAACTGCGGTCCGTTGTCGTGGATGATCTTTCGGGGAAGTCCAAAGCGATAGATGACGTGATACTTGAGGAAGCTGATCACGTTTGAAGTCTTGACTTCTGCCAGTGGAATAGCCTCCGCCCATTTGGAGAAGTAATCTGTGATTACGAGTATGAAGCGATGTCCTCTGGACGAAGGCGGAGTGATCGGACCAATGATGTCCATTCCCCATGCTTCGAATGGCCAGGATACCACCGTTGGATGTAGAAACTCGGATGGTTGGTAAATGAAATCTGCGTGGACTTGACAGGCTTTGCACTTTCTTGTATAGTCTATCGCATCTGCAACCATCGTGGGCCAGTAATAGCCCATTCGGCGAAGGCGGTCTTGCAATTTTGGGCCAGGCTGATGGGCCTCGCAGACGCCGTCGTGAGCTTTACGTACAGCTTGTTTGGCTTCTGTATTTGACAGACACCGAAGCAATAATCCATCATATGATCGCTGATACAACATTTTTGTCTCTGTATCGTAGAAGAATCTAAGGGAACGTCTTCTGATAGAAGTGGCTTTCTTTGGATTCTCTGGCAGGATGTTGTAGACTATGAAGTCAATGAATGGCTGTCTCCAGTCTGGTGCTTCGTCAATAGTCAGAGCGGAGTAACTCTCCACACATTGAACATTATTCTTGGGACAGACCAATTCATGGCCTATTATGTCAACCAAGTGGTGAGCATGATTCGGAACCGCTAAGGAAGCGGCAAGGCCTGCTAGGGCATCGGCTTCAATGTTCTAGAGCCTGGGAATGTGTTCTATGAAGAACCCTTCCAAGGACGAGATGATGTCCATTGCTATTTGGTGATAGGAGATCATGTCTTTATGACGAACTTCGTATGACCCCGGATCTGGTTAACGATCAGCTACGAATCGCCGTATGCTTCCATATACTCTACCCCAGCTCTTTTACGAGTCGGAGGCCAATGACTAAAGCGTTGTACTCGGCCACATTGTTTGAAAAGGGCTCCGTGAGGGAGTAGGCCCGATTGATCACCAGCCCGGAGGAAGAGATCAGCACTACTCCGACTCCAGCGACGACGTTGCCTTTGGGCCCAGTTCTGGAAGCGCCATCGAAGAACATTCGCCAGATGGTATCATGGGAAACCGTATTTGAATTGGCGACCTCATCTGGAATCTCTTTGTCTATCCTGGTTGTGTCACTCCCGTTTTCCGTTATACGTATTTTCAGGATACGTATACGGATTTCTGACAATTGTCAGGTGGCCCGTATTTTTAATTATCTTGCTTAGCTTAGCCTTGGTTTAAATCTTGACTTGATCGGTTCAACTTGGTTCAATATGACTTGGCTTGGCTTGTTTTGGTTTATATTGGGTTGAGATGAGAGGGGTTGCTATATAAGTCAACTTCTTCTCTCTCCTCCATTATTTTGCATTTACTTCTTCATCTTCTTCATTTACTCCTCCCACCTACCAAGACTAGGCAAGGGCAACTTACTTCATGATGGATCTCAAGTTTTATTGTTCCATTCCCTCCCTTACTTTATTTTAAGCCTCTTTAGAACTTGACATTTTTGGATTTGATGGATAGATTCTTGTAGATCTAAGTTTGTAATATTTTCGGTTTTTCTTGGTTTTGATCTCTAAAACTTGGTTATTTTCAAAATCTAATTGTTCCATGTTGTAGGAAATTCGATTCTACCCAATTTTGGTTTTTGAACCACTTGATTTCGACTTCGTATGAGAAAGTTATGCCATTTTTATGTTCATGGGTTTCCCACACCTTTTGGTGCGTTGGGACGATGAACAGTGCTGCACGCAGTGTATTCGCTGTCGTACGCAACGTACCTCGTGGGAAATTTTTCCCTGCACCCTTACTTGGAGTTTGCCTAGTTGACACTCGCGACCTGGACCCCAGGGGAGGTTCAGGCAGCTGCTGGGGACGATACCTTGCTTAGTATAGATAGTTTAGACTGTTTTCCTTTTTCATGTTTAGTTGTTGTTCTTGATTCAGAGTTTGTATATTGTAGAGATGTTGAGACTTGTATTTCATTTCTGTTGTACCTCAGTTGAGGATTCTTTTATCTATTTTATCGTGCCGTATTCTATCTCTAGATTGTGATTGAGTTGTACCTCTGTGTTGGCCTCCTTATGGAGAGCATTCATATTATGTTCGTTATAGTTCATGACCTAGAACAGCGTTCTACCGCCGACACTGCGGCGTAGGATGGGCGTTGTGACGTTCTCGTACCCTCACAGTGGGTGCGGGTCGTGACACGTTTTTAGTGGTGGCCCATGCAGGTCGAGTTTATGTAGTGGTATTCGAACTAGAGTATCACTACAGCCTGCAGTAGAATTAGGATATTTGAGGTACTCAATCACATTAGGAAAAATTCTTAATCAGATTCCTTTTGTCTAAAATTGTTGCTTATTGACTCCCTTTGAATATAAACTGTCCTCCTTTGAATTTTTGCTTTATTTTCAGAAATTGCTTCTTATTTTGATCTGTTTTTATGATGGTTGTGAAGACACGATCTCATCGCTTCGGTTCGGGGGATACTATCGAGGGGCTGGCCACCTCTTGTCCTGTTCATCAGGGCCTCGAGACCGCAGCTCCTGTGGTGCCTACTCAGGTTGGCGTTTCTGCTACATTGGAGGTGCACCTCTATCTGTACAGAGATTTTCTTCCGTCATTTCTGATTTCTCTCAGCAGCGGTGATTCATACAGCATCAGCAGCAGACCAGGGGAAACTAGCAGGGCGAGCTATCGTTAGGACAGTCAAGGATGCACAGACCATTGGAGATCTTGTTGCAAGTTCCGTTCTTCTTGATTCCATTCCCAAAATTGACTTTTATAACTACCTTGAAATCGATTCCATCTGTTCCTTGCTGATTGATTAATTTTGTCATGTTGTTCTTTTGTTATGTTTTTTTTTTCTTCTGAGAAAATCATATGGGCTAGGTCACCTAAATCATGGGATCTAGAATCTTCGATAGTCGTGATAGTTGGCATAGTGAGGACATGTAGTCAGATTTTGGATGTATTCTTGGGTATAGAAATTTAAGGTTTTTGCCGTCGCATGCGGCAATGCGAAAATTTTAAATACCATAAACCTAGAGGTACGTACCTTAGTCAAGGACTCTGTGATTATCGTAGCCTTGCTCACTAGCATGATGAAGACTCTGGACAACATGATTTTGGACAGACGCATATGATTAACAGATTGTATCTTGAGAAGGTTTAAACATCATACCTTTTTGATTGTTATAAATGACTTAGGAGTAGGGATATTTAGTTTTGTAGAGCTTATTCATAGGTAGTTCCTTCATAGTATAATGGTATGATGACTTGTAGAGTGTCTGTACCCTAGAGGTGATAGTTAGCATTGGTGTTAGAATAGTAACCCATTGCAGATAATTCTCCTGTTATCTATAATACCAACCAGTTACACATAGGATGTTAGTATGCCTTACATCCTTGATGATTATTACTACTTTCCCTTACCTTTTCCAGTGAGGCACCCATGACGAAAGCCTGCCTTTGAGTATAGTTGTAGTTTCACCTAAGACCGAGAGGTCTATTTGCATAGATAGATTGCAGATGATATTGGCATATGGGATATATGTTAGTTGGTATCTATAGGACATTGTTGTATAGGGTTATAAACATGTTGTTTAGCCTATACTTGGTTCAGTTTTCCATTTCTGTTAAGTTCCCTTCGTGTTGAGTTCCTTTGTGTTGATCACCTTTATAAGCATTGTTTCAGACCCTTATAAGTTTAGTCTGCCTTAACCCTTAGTTGATCAGTTATGTATATATATAGATGATATACTTAGGATATATGTGATGGGTTGTTGTTCTTGAGCATATATATATATATATATGTGGTATTTGGTATTCATGTGCTTAGCTTGTAGGTATTTAGTTATAGGTGACTTGATAGGATTGGAAAGTTAAGAGCTAGTCTATTATAGAGTTTCTCTTTTGCTAAATTCTAGTTGCCAACACCTAAATAGCTAGCATAGGTAAAACCCTAAGAAGTTGACCAGTTGATGACCAAGTACTTGGATGTCGAGAAATTGACTAGTGATTGACCCTTGATTATGTTTGACCTAGAAGGGGGTGCGATCATCTTAATTTCGAGGACGAAATTTTTCTAAGGTGGATAGGATTGTAACACCCAGTTTTCCAGAAGAGGGTAATTTTGAAATTTTGTAATTATAATTATTATTTAATGGTATTTATTTCATGTTATGAATTTTAGTAATATTTAATTATTTTTAAACTATTTAAATTCATGACTTATGATTTGGTGTCTTGCTAGTGTTCATTTCCAGACTGAGGGGTATTTTAGTCATTTTTTGTAATTTTAAGAATTTTTTTGGGATTATTAATTATTATTTAAATTTATTAGAATTTATTGAATTTATGAGAATTTTTAGGAATTATTTGAGATAGTTTGAACAAGGTTGACTTTTGATTAGTGTTGACTTTGTAGACCTACCTAGAAGCTAACCCTAGTTAGTGGGTCATGGTTAGGTCAAGTGACTCTAGTCTAACCTAGCTTAGGACTTGGTTTAGTCATTTTGGCCAAGGATTAGGAAGTCACAAGTCATGACTTATGGTTTTAGAACCTTGATTAAGTTTAATCTACATTAGCCTTTGTAGCTTGGCCCAAGGCCCAATAGTTGACAAAACCCTAACCCTAAGCCTTAGTGGCCAGCCACACCCCTTAACCTAGGGATTCCCACCATATAAAACCCCTCCCAAATCTAGGGTTGCCTCTTTCTTAGGAAGAGCCCTAATTTCAAGGAGGTGAGTTTTGTATGTCATTTAATTTTTAGAGCTCCTTTCCTATTCCTTTTTCTTTCTAAATTGTTCCAATAGGTTCTAATATGACTATTATTGCTATTGTTGAGCTCTCATTTCAGTGTGAAGTTGTTTTGGATTGATTGGGTCATCAAGTGTAGAGCATTGAATAGGGAGTTTCTATTGAAAGTTCAACAAGAGGTATCTTCATCAAATTCCAATGAAATTTCTTTTAGTCTTCATGTATAGGGATCCCTAAGAGTCCCCCTAAGGTCTGGATAGGTTTCGTATCCAGTATCGGAGGATTCGTGTCTGTTCTGGACACGTATCAGAGCTAGGACTAGGTGTTCGACATAATGCCTCAAAGGGCATGTCGATCCAGTTGACCTGTTGTATTTGAATAGGAATAGACTTCTAGGGTTTGCTTAGAGGTTTCCTAGGTCGTATCGTGGTTTCTGTGTCGTGTCGAGTCGTGGTCGACACGTGCACGCGCGGGTTCGTGGCGCACGCACGAGCACTGTAGCTCCCCTGCTACCAGTGTGCTCGTACGGGCTGCACAGGATACGAAGACACCTGAAAATTGACACTGAACAAGGGGCAGTGTCTGTCATGACACTCCCCAAGTCTCGTGTCAGTTGGTGTCGTGTCGGACACGAAAACTCGTGTGCATGGGGAAGGCTGTGCGTGTTCAGTATTTGGTTTGGTTCTGTTGAAGATTCAAATCCTATTGGTTAATTCCTGTTTTAACTTGTTAAATTAGATCCTAATATATATTATATAATATATGTGGATTAGTTTACATGTTAAGTTAAGTTTGTATGTAGAAATTGGATTGGATTGGCAAATGAACTGTTTTCCTGATCCCTACCCTGACACCAAGTTTACTGGTGTGTGTGCAAATAAATTTCTTCCTGTTTTTGCTATGATTGTTCAATCAATTTCTATTCCCACATATCAATATAATTGTTAGCTCAGTCTTTACCATTGAGTATGGATTTTTAGTTGTGTGAATGAGTTTTTGGGCCAATGATAGATTCAGTTGCTAACTGTCAATAGAATGCTAATGTTCCTAATTTGTTTTAGTATAAAACCTGAGATTGTTGGGGCATCAATTGCTTTCCTGTTCTCTTCTTCAGAACTGAGTTTAAGTTCCAGTTTGATAAGACCTGAGTTGAATCTCAGTTTCAGTTTGAATGTGATTCCCTCCTTTCCTTCTTTCTTTGTTAACTTGATTTCATTGTTATTCGAGTTTGATGTGGTTCGTCTCCTATATTTTTTTTTGAATAACTGTCATTGATATGCTTAATGAATGAGTTGATTTCCTTGCCTATTCCTGAGATTACCCTGTGGTTCAAAACCTGAGATTAACCCATGTCACACACATAACCATATAATGTCATATTGATTTCCAGTTTCATTCAAAACCTGAGATTGGTTTAAACTGTTTTCTTTGTCTTTTTCATTATTTGATTGTCTGCATATACATGCTTTTCCTGTCTTATGATGCTCACTGTCATGCTCACACACAGTCTTCTCTTTCCCTGATTTTAACATTCCTGCACACCACTGTACACACACTGTTCTGTGTTTCCTATTGTTCCTTCACTGTTTTGAGATTTTACTGCACATATGAATCCTTGTGAATACTGGGATACACACACATGCTTCCCTCTTCTTTTCACTGATTTAAATACCTGCATAAACATAGGATCACTGCTGTACATTGACACACACACCACACTGGTTCCTCTCTCTTTCACTGGTATGTTCCTAACACATGTACACTGCCACTTGTTCACTATTTTGCAAATCCCTGTATACACTTATATGAACACTCTTGATTTCCCTTCCTTCACTGAATTTATTTCCTGTATAATATCACACTCTTTACTGTCTTGTAATGCCTGAACACTCTTGACACACTAATTGTTCCTGTGAGCCTATCACACACATTATCCTTTATACTGTTGGCTATATTCCTGTACACACACACAACCTCATGTGCCACACTACACACATTCCCTCTATATGCACATGTTAAGCACCCTTAGATAGGAATGTCTATTTGTGGTGTGAAATGCTTTATATACAATATGTAGACATGTATACTTGTGTGGTGTATGCCTATATGAATATACATATAGTATTTAGCCTAGAATGCATAGTGTTAATCAATATTTGTATCTATATATATAGTGTTGTATATGCATAGGTGTATGAGTACTTGAAATGTTGTGTGTAGTCTAGTATAGCCTTGTTAGAGCCTAGCATGACTTGTTAGACCTAGTTAGTTGAGTTTAGCCTAGTTTAGACAAGGTTGACCTAGTTTGACTTTTAGGGTTGACCAAAGATGACCAAGAGTTAACTTTGGTCTAGATTGACCTAGAATCATGTAGAATGCATAGTAGGACGCCATTTTACTATTCTTGACTTGTTGTGACTTGTACTGTTCTATAGGAGACAGACACCACTCCTCGGACAGTATATTCTCTTCAGACACTCAGGCTATCAGGCGAGTACATTCTCTGACCGTTTCATACTTGTATGGATTTACATTCTTGCTCTAGATTACTGTACTTGATGCTGACACGATCTTATCACGGATTGGTACTATATGGATCTTCTTCTGAGATGTTATCTCCTTGTATTCACTAAGTACATATTGTGATGTGCGTTTCACTTACATGTTGTATTTATTGAATACCCTTATCATTGTACACTCATTGTGCATATTGTACTCTCAGTATCACATTGAGCCATTGTACAAGCCATTGTACAAGTCATTGTACAAGTCATTGTATAAGGTAACGTAACTGAATTGGATCCTTGTGTATTGATTGGGAAGGGGAAGTAGAAATGGTTATGTGATCAATCGTATTGTATAAGAAATTGTATATGTCCATTGTACACCCACGTACAAAGGAGTCCCATTTTATTGTATAACCTAACCCGTTTACATAACCATATTGTGCTCTAAATCACAGTAGGCTTACAGTTCTTACTTATCATATTTAGATATTTCCTGTTATCAAATCTCTACTGTTTTTTATATACTTCTTTCTTTCAGCGTTTCATGTACTTTACTCTATTATATGCTTTATATTTCTTAACTCGTTATGAACTGCGTGAGATGTTTTGTGCTCGCTCCCGTCCTGACTGGACCTGTTGAAAATTTTACAGAGGATGATGAGGCACCCTGCACCCTTACTTGGAGTTTGCCTAGTTGACACTCGCGACCTGGACCCCAGGGGAGGTTCAGGCAGCTGCTGAGGACGATACCTTGCTTAGTATAGATAGTTTAGACTGTTTTCTTTTTTCATGTTTAGTTGTTGTTCTTGATTCAGAGTTTGTATATTGTAGAGATGTTGAGACTTGTATTTCATTTCTGTTGTACCTCAGTTGAGGATTCTCTTATCTATTTTATCGTGCCGTATTCTATCTCTAGATTGTGATTGAGTTGTACCTCTGTGTTGGCCTCCTTATGAAGAGCATTCATATTATGTTAGTTATAGTTCATGACCTAGAACAGCGTTCTACCGCCGACACTGCGGCGTAGGCTGGGCGTTGTGACGTTCTCGTACCCTCACAGTGGGTGCGGGTCATGACAGATAACCCTAGTTAGTTAAAAGTATCAAGCCATACTCTTGATTGGTCGTGATTGATTGGATGGAGTTTATTCCAGCTTAGTCTTATCCTGATCCTGTGTAAGATTGTGACATAACATGATTATTGATGCTTACCTTAATAATAACGATCGGGGGTCCAGTTCTGTTCAGGCGAAGGGTTACAACCCCGATCCTAGTTTGGTTTAAGGGTTGTAACCTGGCTCCCAGAGCAGTTCTGTGTCCTCTCTTCGTTTATTGTCTTATTGCAACCCTATGTCATGTTCGTCATGTTTTACCTTACCTTAATACCATGATTATTTATACTGGCCTCAGCAATAAAGAGCAGGGGTCCAGTTCTATTCAGGCAAAGGGTTATAATCCTGGTCCTTGTTTGGTTTAAGGGTTGTAACCTGGCTACCGGAGCAGTTCTGTGTCCTCTCTTTATTTATTGTCTTCACTGTACTAATAGTATTTGAGACGGGTTTCTATTCAGGTGAAGGGCTGCAACCTAGGTCCTTGTTTGGTTTAAGGGTTGTGACCTGGCTACTTGAATGGTTTCCTCGTACTCAGTTTACTGTTGTTATCTCTATTATTATCAGTTCTTTATTTATTATCTTTAATATTCTATTGTGAATTGTTGGTTTTAGTTCCTAAGTGAAGTCTCCTTCGTGGCACTTGCTCTTTTTGGGGTCTGACCCAGCTGGTTTTGTGTGGCTAGATATCGGAGCAGCTCCAGAGGATCCACCTATCTTCCAGCCAGATGGTGACCACTAGGCATAACCCTGGTAACGAGTGGGTTTCTTTTGTCCTCCCACTTATTTGTAAAATTATTCTTTTGAGACGTTTAGTCGACGAGCACGTGTTAGCTCGTATTGCATCTTTATCTACTGTCTGCCTACAGACTGTAACATGATTGACAAATCCTAGGGTTGATCATGTATGACTAAACTCTTGTTAGTCCTCACATTTTGTACGACTAGCTGCATGATCAGCTGAATATATAATGTTTGGGACGCCTTACGATTGTATATTTGGTGATCTTGCATCTTGTAACTTTTACTTACTTGTTTGTGATTGAGACAATAGGCTTGTTCTTGACCATAGGAGACTGATGGCTTGTAGTTAAACCCTTATGTATCTAGACAGCCGTGACCGTATAGCGAGGTGGGTTGCACTTCAATATACGTAGCTGGCTATGTCCGCCCCCGCTCTCCAGTATTCTGGTTCTGGGGCGTGACATGGTTTAAGTGGTGGCCCATGCAGGTCTTGTAAATCAAGATATGTGAGGGTTTACCGAATAGATGTCTCAATCAGTACTCGTCCTTGATATCTACTCGTATCCTCTGAATCCCTGAATTCTTGACCTGATCACATGCTTATATCGTTGATTTGTCCTGGTCCTTCCTTATTGTTCCCTATATCATATTCTTCAGCGACATTGTTCCTGGACCTACCGATCAGCAGGGCGGAGCACCTCCTGTGGACCAGCAACAACCTGGAGATCAGGTCCAGCATTTAGGAGTAGCCTCCAGAGTCATGCCTACCGGAGGAGAGCCACCATTCCAGCCAGTTCATTAGCTTCCCAGGATCGTCGGTGGTCTTAGGGATGGATTGGTTGAGGGACCAGTATGCTAGGATAGACTGCCATATCGGCAGGGTTGTTTTTAGCATTCCAGGCGAGCCAGAGTTTTTTTTTCCCGAGGCAAAGTTGAACCTTCTCCTCCAGTGTTGCGGATGGCGGTAACAGCCGTACAGTTACCCCGGATAGTCGAGGAGTTTCCAGATGTTTTCCAGAAGAGCTTCCAGGGATGCCGCCAGAGTGGGAGATCGAGTTCACCATCGACTTGATTCCAGAACAGCCCCAGTGTCAGAGAGAGTCTACAGGATGGCGCCATCAGAATTAGAGATATTGTATAAGATGATTGAAGAACTTAGAACCAAGGGATTCATTCGTGCTAGTGGATCGCCTTGGGGAGTCCCGATGCTTCTTGTAAAAAAGAAGGATGGTACGTCCAGATTATATGTAGATTATCGTACCTTGAACTCAGTGACAATCAAGAACAGATACCCTCTTTCGAGGATAGATGACTTGTTTGATCAACTCAAGGGGGAAGCAGTATTCTCGAAGATTGACTTACGGTCAGGATATCATCAGATCAGAGTCAGAGAGCAGGACATCCCGAAGACAGCTTTCAGATCTAGGTATGGGCATTGGGAGTTCCTTATTATGCCATTTGGAGCAACCAATGCGCCGGCTGTATTCATGGACCTCATGAATCGTACCTTCATACCTTATTTGGATGAGTTCGTGATTGTGTTCCTAGACGACATCCTGGTCTACAGCAAAAGTGAGGTGGAGCATGAGCAGCATCTCAGAGTTGTTCTTCAAATTCTCAAAGAGCACCAGTTATATGCCAAGTTCAGTAAATGCGAGTTCTGGCTCGATCGCATTTCGTACTTGGGTCATATCATCACCAGAGGAGGAGTGGAAGTGGATCCCCAGAAGATATTGGCCATAGAGACGTGGCCAGCACCTAGCACCGTCACAAAAGTTCAGAGTTTCCTAGGATTAGCTGGCTATTACCGGCGGTTTGTATTAGACTTTGCTCAGATTTCAGCACCATTGACGCAGTTGACCCACAAGGATGTGCAGTTTGCTTGGACAGCAGAGTGTCAGAGTTCATTCGAGGAGTTGAAGCGAAGATTGATGATGGCACCTATTCTCACGCTTCCAGATGGAACCGGAGGATTCTCAGTATATTATGATGCTTCAGGCAGAGGCTTAGGATGTGTTCTGATGCAGCATGGGAATGTAATAGCTTGTGCGTCACGTCAACTTTATGATAATTAGAGGAATTACCCAACCCATGACTTGGAGCTGGCAATAGTAGTATTTGCACTTAAGTTGTGGAGGCACTACCTATATGGAGATAGGTTGGAGATTTTTACCGACCACAAGAGCCTGAAGTATGTTTTCACCCAGAAAGATCTTAACATGCATCAGAGGAGGTGGCTGGAGCTACTTGTGGATTATGATGTCAACCTGCAGTATCATCCTGGGAAGGCCAATGTCGTTGCAGATGCATTGAGTAGGAGAGCCAGAGTTTATTTCCTAATACCGCAGCCGGAGTTGTTAGCGAATCTTCAGAAGATGGGTATAGAAGTTGTTCTCCCTTCCAGTGTGGCGTTGAAGGCCAGCATGCAAGTTCAGTCCACTATAATTGAGAGGATCCGGATGGCGCAATCAGCAGATTCCAAGCTTCAGCGACTCAGAGCAGAGTGTGAGGCAGGACGAAGACTGGAGTTATGCATTCATGTAGATGGTACACTTCGACATGGGAAGCGTCTTTGTGTACCCAGTGGAGATATCAGACATGAGATCATGACAGAGGCTCACAGTTTGCAGTATTCCATTCATCTCGGTGGTACAAAAATGTACTATGATATCCGTCAGCACTTTTGGTGGAATGGCATGAAGAGGAAGATTAGCCCGGTTTGTCTCTCGATGTTTGGTTTGACAACAAGTTAAAGCTGAACATCAGAGGCCAGTTGGACTTCTTCTGCCCTTGACAATTCCAAAATGGAAGTGAGAGCATATAACCATGGATTTCGTGACTGGATTACCTAGATCCCCGACTGGCAGAGATGTTATTTGGGTTATTGTAGACAGGCTCACGAAGGTGGCCCACTTTCTTCCGTTCAGAGTTGGTCAGTGAATGGCTCAGCTGGCAGAGATGTACCTCAGGCAGATAGTCAGATTGCACGGAGTGCCAGTCAGTATCGTGTCTGACAGAGATTTAAGATTTATGTCGTACTTTTGGCGGAGTCTTCAGAAGAGTTTGGGGACTCGTCTCAAGTTCAGTTCAGCTTATCATCCGCAGACGGATGGTCAGTCAGAACGCACGATCCAGACTCTTGAAGATATGTTACGGTCATGTACACTCGACTTCGGTGGTTCGTGGGAAGATCACCTGCATCTCGTGGAGTTTTCTTATAACAACAGTTTCCAGGCCAGTATCCAGATGACACCCTTTGAAGTGCTATATGGCAGGAAGTACAGATCACCTTTAGCTTGGGATGATGTCGGCAAGAGACAGATGCTTGGTCCAGAGATGATTACGCAGACAATCGAGGTGGTCAGACAAGTCAGAGATCATCTTCGAGTTGCCCAAGACCGTCAGCGCCATTGGGCCGATTCTCATCGACGTCCCCTTGAGTTTTCTGTCGGCGACCATGTGTTCCTTAGGATCTCGCCTACCCGTGGCGTCATTTGATTCGGCGTACGGGAAAAGCTTAGTCCTAGGTATATAAGCCGTTCGACATTTTAGAGCGAGTAGGTGATGTGTCCTATCGTCTCGCTCTTTCGCCGTCGTTATGTGAGGTACATGATGTCTTCCATGTATCCCAATTACGACGGTATATTTTATATCCGAGCCATATTCTTGATCATTCGGAATTGGTTGTTGGTACCAACCTTTCGTATGAGAAAAGGCCCGTGTCCATATTGGACCGAAGAGAGAAGATACTCAAGAACAAGACTATTAATTTAGACTGTGTTGCTTGGGGTCATCACTCCTTGGGTGAGTCAACGTGGGAGCGTGAGGATGATATCCGCTCGCGATATCCACACCTGTTTGACTTATAAGGTATAATATCTTCCTTATGCCTTATGCTTTTACTTTTACTTCCTTGCTTGCAGGAATGATTGCTTGATTGACTGCTAGTCATAGCTTGCTTATGATTAATATAGCTGGTCCTGACACCTCTAGCCTCTTGATTAAATTTTGAGGACGGAATTCTTTTAAGGTGGGTAGAGTTGTCACTCCCGTTTTCCGTTATACGTATTTTCAGGATACGTATACGAATTTTTGACAATTGTCAGGTGGCCCATATTTTTACTTATCTTGCTTAGCTTAGCCTTGGTTTAAATCTTGACTTGATCGGTTCAACTTGGTTCAATATGACTTGGCTTGGCTTGTTTTGGTTTATATTGGGTTGAGATGAGAGGGGTTACTATATAAGTCAACTTCTTCTCTCTCCTCCATTATTTTGTATTTACTTCTTCATCTTCTTTATTTACTCCTCCCACCTACCAAGCCTAGGCAAGTGCAACTTGCTTCATGATGGATCTCAAGTTTTATTGTTCTATTTCCTCCCTTACTTCATTTTAAGCCTCTTTAGAACTTGACATTTTTGGATTTGATGGATAGATTCTTGTAGATCTAAGTTTGTAATCTTTTTGCTTTTTCTTAGTTTTGATCTCTAAAACTTGGTTATTTTCAAAATCTAATGGTTCCATGTTGTAGGAAATTCAATTCTACCCAATTTTGACTTTTGAACCACTTGATTTCGACTTCGCATGAGAAAGTTATGCCATTTTTATGTTCATGGGTTTCCCACACCTTTTGGTACTGTTGGGACGATGAACACTGCCGCGCGCAGTGTATTCGCTGCCGCGCGCCCGCGCGCCGTGCTTGCACGCAACGTGCGCCATGGGCAATTTTGCCCGCACGCAATGCGCAGGTTGCGCGCTGCGCGCCCGCGCACTTCTCTGCCGTGCGTCCGCGCGCAATGTGCGCCGTGGGCAATTTTGCCCACGCGCAATGCGTAGGTTGTGCGCCGCGTGCCCGCGCACTTCTCTGGCTCGCGCCCGCGTGCTGCACTTGCGTGCAACGTGCGCCGTGGGCAATTTTGCCCGCATGCAATGTGCAACTTACGCGGCCGCGCGCCCGCGCACCGTGCTTGCGCGCAACGTGCGCCGTGGGCGATTTTGCCAGCGCAACTTGCGCGCAGGTCACTCCAAATGAATGTTTTTTCTTCTTTGAGCTATTTTGTAGCTAAAATCTTAAAAAATTCAAAACATGAAAGTTGTAGATCTTTTCTTTGGCTTCAAGAATGTCATTAGTTATTTTATACAAGTTTTTCTCATTCATCATAATGTAAAAATAGAACACGATAGTGGCCCGCTGTGGTACACTCTTGACAAGTAAACTGACATGATATATCATAACATGCTGTTACGACAGCTAGCCTGACATGACAAGTATGAAAGACCTGGACACCGTGGGCGATTGTGTTTGTACAAATAAACTGGTACTATCTTGCATCATGTCTAGGATGGGGATCCCTGAGTACCACGGTCAGGGGTACCTACTGAAATTGACTAAGGCTAATTAACTAGAATGATTCATTAGTCATAAAAAAATTCCCAGCTACAGGCAATCCCGTTATCTGGGCACATTCAGTGGACTTGTAGCCTACCAAAGAGTATGGCACATTTCCAGCACACAGTCACGTGTTGCATTCTTCATAAACGGACATTCGATCTGGATAATCGGATGGTCTGCAGGGCTTGTGGCTGTTGGGATAATCCCATTGCATCTTACTAGTAACTAGGCCTGTGATAACCCTAGTTAGTTAAAAGTATCAAGACGTACTCTTGATTGGCCGTGATTGATTGGATGGAGTTTATTCCAGCTTAGTCTTATCCTGATCCTGTACAAGATTGTGACATGACATGATTATTGATGCTTGCCTTAACAATAACGATCGGGGGTCCAGTTCTATTCAGGCAAAGGGTTACAGCCCCGGTCTTTGTTTGGTTTAAGGGTTGTAACCTGGCTCCCAGAGCAGTTCTGTGTCCTCTCTTCGTTTATTGTCTTATTGCAACCCCATGTCATGTTCGTCATGTTTTACCTTACCTTAATACCATGATTATTTATACTGGCCTCAACAATAAAGATCAGGGGTCCAGTTCTGTTCAGGCAAAGGGTTACAACCCCGGTCCTTATTTGGTTTAAGGGTTGTAACCCGGCTCCCGGAGCAGTTCTGTGTCCTCTCTTCGTTTATTGTCTTCACTGTACCAATAGTATTTGAGACGGGTTTCTATTCAGGTGAAGGGCTGCAACCCCGGTCCTTGTTTGGGTTAAGGGTTGTGACCTGGCTACTTGAATGGTTTCCTCGTACTCAGTTTACTATTGTTATCTCTATTATTATCAGTTCTTTATTTATTATCTTTAATATTCTATTGTGAATTAATGGTTTTAGTTCCTAAGTGAAGCCTCCTTTGTGGCACTTGCTCTTTCTAGGGTTTGACCCAGCTGGTTTTGTGTGGCCAGATATCGGAGCAGCCCTAGAGGATCCACCTGTCTTCCAGCTAGATGGTGACCACTAGGCGTAACCCTGTCAACGAGTGGGTTTCTTTTGTCCTCCCACTTATTTGTAAAATTATTCTTTTGAGACGTTTAGCCGACGAGCACGTGTTAGCTCGTATTGTATCTTTATCTACTGTCTGCCTATGGACTGTAACATGATTGACAGATCCTAGGGTTGATCATGTATGACTAAACTCTTGCTATTCCTCGCATTTTGTATAACTAGCTTCATGATCAGCTGAATATGTAATGTTTGGGACGCCTTACGATTGTATATTTGGTGATCTTGCATTTTGTAACTTTTACTTACTTGCTTGTGATTGAGACAATAGGCTTGTTCTTAACCATAGGAGACTGATGGCTTGTAGTTAAACCCTTATGTATCTAGACAGCCGTGACCGTATAGCGAGGTGGGTTGCACTTCAATATACGTAGCTAGCTATGTCCGCCCCCGCTCTCTAGTATTCTGGTTCTGGGGCCTGACATGGTTTAAGTGGTGGCCCATGCAGGTCTTGTAAATCAAGATATGTGAGAGTTTACCGAATAGATGTCTCAAATTGTGTGCTCGCATCAGGTCACATGGTTTATATGGGTTGCACTTTCCGCTGGATACGCCCAAGAAGGATTTTGTGGGATTCATCTTTAAATTGTGCGCTCGCATCAGGTCGAATACTGTCCTCAGATCATGCAGATGATCTTCCTTAGAGCGGCTTTTGACGGCGATGTCGTCGACGTAGCATTCCACCGTCTTGCGCAAGTGGTCTCTAAAGATGACGCTCATAGCTCTTTGATAGGTGGTGCCAGTATTCTTCAAACCGAAAGGCATGATTGTGTAGCAGTATGTGCCAATTGGTGTTCGGAATGATGTATGCTTTTCGTCATCAGGGAACATCTTGATTTGGTTGTACCCCGAGTAACCATCCATGAATGACATACGCTCGAAGCTGCAGGTGTTGTCAATCATGATGTCTGTGATAGGGAGAGGAAATTCATCTTTGGGACATGCCTCGTTCAGATTGTGGAAGTCGATGCAGATTCGAATCTTTCCGTTCTTCTTGAGGACTGGTACTATATTGGCTATCCAATCTGGATGTTGTTCCTTGCGGATGAAGCCGCTAGCTATCAATTTATTGACCTCAGCTTCAATGGCATTCATAATGTCGGGACGGAACCATCGTTGCTGTTGCTTGACTGGTTTTGCGTCCGGCCGAATATTGAGTTTGTGAAGTACAACCTCTGGGTTCAGTCCTGGCATGTCTTCGTAGCTCCAGGCGAACACGTCGATGTATTCTCTGACGAATTGTAGTAGCGATTCTCGCTCTTCGTCTGGCAGATTCTTGCTGACGAAGATGGGCTTTGGAGAGGACTCGTCACCGAGATCAACTTGTACAACCTCATCTTCGGTGGGAGGCTCTTTTTTTTCGAACCGCTTCTTCCATTGTGCATCTAGTTGTTGTGCCCACGGCTCTAACTCAAGAAGTTCAAAAATATCTTCATCTTCTTCGTAGACGTCGGCAAATGCCTTATTGACGGACCCGACTTGCCTGAACATATCCCCGATGCTAACATCCGAATCGGAGGTGGGTGATCCGGTTGAGTGTGAATGCCAGTCGCATTCCTCGTCTGAGCTTTCAGGGGTCCATGCAGGTGTAACGTAACCTAGCCCACATCTGGTTTTGTTGTAGTAATCTCATGGTTTCCCAGCCGGGATCGGCAATTGTAAGGGTAATCACCGTCCAGTGCTGTAGTTCAAACCTGGTGTAGTTTCCAGATTATACCCCTATTTTTGCATGAGGTACTTGGATCGGGAGCTATACAGATAAAGAGGCAGTCTCCCGGTATCGGGTTCGAGATCAACTTCTTCTATCCCGAAGGGTTGTGGATCATTCTTTCGACCGAAGACGATTGGATGATCTGCTCCTTCAACTATGCAGTAAGCGTCTTCCATTGGGGTAAGTTGCTTTACGGTGTAGACATTTGTCACCTGTGTGTGCAGGTGGGTGCCTATACCGCGTTCCATAGCATACATTGTACAAAGCTTATTAAGCTCGAGGTAGTTCAAAGATAGCCCTTTATTGATGAAATAATGTATCTTTTCTAGTGAGATTACATCATCTGCGGATGGAACGTCAGTGTGAGCAGCCACATACTTGGCCAGCTCTGGCTCTTCTTCAACCACCTCCTATGTCAATGTAGATTGGGAGGATGACTTGGGCAGCTTAATCATCAGAGGCTCCATGGGTGGAGCGGAACGTGGAGTTGTTGGCGTACTAGCCACCCCCAGTTTAGTGCTTGGTGCTGGACGGGGAGTTGTTGGCTGGCTAGCAGTCCCCGGCTTGGGGTTCGGCTGCCTATGTATTCGGGGAAGACGAATCATCGGCTTGACAGAGGGATTGAGCTTCTCTATTTGTTGCTGACTCACTCTAGGCAGCCTGATTGTCAGTAGCTCTGTCGTGGGTCTTGGCACTTGGCCAGACCTCGATAGTCGGATTATCATCTGGTCTTTCTGTGTAGAGAGGCTGATTGCGTCCTCACGCAGAGTGGCCGTAAGGGGTACATTTCTGCCAGGCTTGCGAGCTTGGAGGTGGATCGTTAGAGGTTCTTCCGATCCAGTTGCCGTCTCAGTTGGAGCTTGAGTATCTTCTTCGACAAGGTGCCTTTTTGACTTCTCGTACAAGCATGAGTCAGAGTTGTAAGATTCGACCCCTTTAAAGGGATCGATGTCGGCAAATTCTGTCCTCACGAAGCCATGCTTATCGACGTACTTGAAACATTGGTGCAGTGTGGAAGGCACAATCATGTAATCGTGTATCCAAGGACGCCCCAGGAGAATATTGTAGGAAGTATCCGTATCTATGACATAACATGTCCCTTCTGATTGAAGATCATCGATTTGGCATTTCAGACGAATTTTTCTGATCGGATAGCTTCTGCCTGAATTAAAACCGCTAATGGCGGTGCTTGTCGGCGTCAGGCGATGCATTGGGATGCGCAGATGGTGTAGCGGGCTCTTCGGAATGATGTTTATGGAAGAACCGGGGTTAATGTGCATCCGATCCACCTTGATATCGCCAATGTACCCAGTATAATACAGAGGGCGATCGTGCAGGTTGGTCTTGATAAGCATATCTTGCGGAGTGAAGACAATGTTGGGCATTGCGCATGTACAAGCGCTGTCCTGGTGATCTGCAGGCAAGGTCTCCCCAGTGAGATTGGATTGAGCCAGATATACGTTGACATTCTGGAGTGCCTCGCTCAGCGCGACGCGAACATCTTTGGAGAGTCTCAGGAGCTCGTATAGTGATAATTTGGCCGGTGTGTTGGCCAATTGTGCCAAGATGTCAAAGTTGTAGGGCCTCTCCAGTCCATGAGGCGTCTCTCTTCGGAGCGGCTTGTCAAAGCGAGTCTCCTTCGGCCTAGGCTTGTCGGTCGTCGAAGGCTGAGAAGGTCCTGGGGCATCAGCAGCTGTCGGCTGATGATCTTCAGCCGAGTTACCCGGTGGAGGTTGGGTTTGTGTGCCGGATCGGGTAATAACAGCAGTAGCTTCTTCGACCTCTGCCGAGATTGTGCGACATGATTTGACTTTCCCACTCTTCTTCTTGCTGGTGGAGGGTGGGGCGGACCGAGTCACTTCAGGTACCAGATCCGGATGGACCCACATGACCTCCCCTCGCGATGTGGTAAGGGGCACTAGACCAGCAGCCTAGTATCGGAGAGGTGGAAGTTTAGCGACTTCCATTCTTGCCCTGGGGACGGGCACTACTACATCTTGAGTCTTTGTCGGAGGAAAGCTGCCGAATTGTACTGAGACCATGTTGGCTGCTACGGTCACCTCTTCGAAATCGATGGCCAAGGCCTTAGAATCGATGAGATGTTGGATATATCGCTTCAGTTGGTAGCAGTCTTGTGTAGCATGGTGGACATAGCGATGATAGTGGCAGTACTTAGGACCTTCCATCTCTGTAGGACGAGGTTCACGTCTTGGAGGAGGAAGCTGAATTCGACCTCCTTGTATGAGCATGTCCAAGATGGGCTTAACATGGTTGTCTTCGAAGGAGTAGGTGATCTGAGGCTACTGCTTCTCTGCTGGCTTCGGTTCAGGCTTCGGAGCTGTGTAGGCCACCATAGCCTGCTTGCCCTTGTTTTCTCGATTGTTGGAGGGGTTACCACCATTATTGCTGTTGGTGTTAGGGCGTTTGCCCTTGTCCTCTTCTTCCGAGACGTGTAATCCCAGTTGGCGAGCTTTCTTCAACTTATCTTCTGCGCTAGTGGCGCTGATAATGAAAGTCTTCTAATCCTTAAAATGACTTTCGCCCATCCAGAGACTGATTATGGAAAGCAGCCTCTTTTGGCAAATTTCAATCAAAGAGGAATCAGGGTTACCGGAAGGCAACTTCATCGCGGTTTGACGAAACCGTTCGATATAGTTCCTCGTCAGCTCCTTTTCTTCCTGGACAACGTCCATAGGGTGGACATCGTCACGTCTTGTCCTACTTCGTAGAACCTCTCCAGGAATATACGTTTGAAGCCGTCGAAGGAATGGATGCAGTTGTCCGACAAGTTGCGGTACCAGTCAAAGACGACCCCTTCCAATGCTCTAATGAACAATCGCGTGAGGATGGCATCGTCATGAGGCAGGTGGTCGGTTGTGACTTCGAAGTAGGTAATGTACCTGCTTGTAGATGTTTTCCCATCATAAGGATTGATGTTGAATAGTTTATATCTTGGTGGGAAGGGCACATCTCTCCATGCAACAGGATACGGTTATCGTATCCTGAGGTCCTGGCAGTTTTCTCGGGCGTGGAACATAGCCCAGAGCTCCTGGACCTCTCTTCTTGCCTCCCTGGCCTCGTCTGCAGCGGTGGAAGCTAATATTTCAGGAGGATTATCACCCGGGTTTGGTGCGGCTGAGTTCGAGTCCGTATTGACCGCGGATCCCATGTTTGTTTGGCCAAGTATTCTTCCTTGCAGAGTTGGAAGGGCCGCTTTGATCTCATCTACGGACTTGACCAAGGTAAGAAGTATGGCTTCCAGAGTGTCGATGCGTTGGCGATCACTGGGACCATCTTGGTTGCTGTCCGTCATGAACACCGTTCTTACATGAGGAGAGATGGAAGGAACGGTGGAGGACACGCCTTCGGACTCATACCCTTGTGCAGAGAAGTCGTCAGGGTATATGGGAATGTTCTCCTCTGGTTCGGACTCAGAAGGAGTGGTACCCCCAGCTTCAGAGCTTGCCTCGTCTTGAGATTTTTGGACATCTTCGGGGACGTCGGAACCTGCTGCATATGTTGGGAGAATCGTTTTCCCTGGATTATCTTCTTGGAATACCGGATTATCGTAGATGTTTGGAGGAGTACTACCTCCGGCTCCAGCGCCTCCCAGAGATGTGGACGACGAATCTCCAAGTGTGACAGATTTCGTCTTTGAGCGAGTACCTTGGAAAACTCCTCCCGTATCAGTCTTGGACAACAGCTTAGAAGAGGGTTTCTTGGTTGAGATTTTCGGGCTAGAGACGTTTGTTTTCTTTCCTCTCCCGCTGCCAGGGATCTTGTGAGCAAAATTACAGGAGACGACAGAAAGTGCCTCGTATTTCGAGCTTGGGTGTTACAGTCGTTGGAAGACGGATCGTCGCTCCTCTTGTGTGACCGCCTTGCTGCAGCAGCAGTTGACAATGACTTGAGTGCAGTAATGTCCATGAAAGGACTCTCTGCACACCAAGTTTTCATCTCTTTCCTTGCGTTTGTGAAGAATAACGTTACGCAAGTCACTCGCTTTGTGGGCCCGGAAGTCCTGAGCACATGAGTGTGTTGGCGTCCTGCCTGCTCCCTGATGTAGGGGTAGCACGAGTACTTGTCCCTGATCATTGTTGGGAGATTCTTGATAACTATTCCGTTCGTTGGCCGCCGGGGGCTGGACACAGATAGTTTTATACAACTTTCCATCAGGGGCCTGCGTAATAGTCAGCAGGACGCCCTGATAGTCAGAAGTTGGGACAACTGTCTGAGCTTGATGAGCCCGCACTGCCCGAGACTTCTTCCTTCTAGCACCTGAGAGTGCATAGTAGAAAGAGTCCACAAAGACTGGTACATGAGAGTATCTGGGATCTGGATCGCTTGAGAGACGGTCGAAGACTGAGCCTGAGCTGCATGAAGCAGATGGCCTGCGGCTAAGATTTTTAGTCGCATAGCCTGCCTGTATGCGGCTGGCATTTGTGGCCGCATAAGTAGCCCGCATACGGCTGGCAGTTTGCATGCGGCTAGGAGCTGTAGTGGCAGCGTGGGTCTCTTCCATGCGGCTGGGAGTCATAGTGGCCGCATGAGCATCCTCCATACGGCTGGCAGCACTGGCCGCATGAGCCTTCTGTCTGCGGTTGACTTTTGTGGCCGTATGAATCTTCATGCGACTAGCGCCCTTCTGCAGCTTCTTTTTGGACCGTATAGAGTTACCCTTTGCTCCTGCAAGTCCAGCATCGTAGTATTTTCCTCTGTCGAACTTGGGAACAGCAGAGTCCTCTATGGTCTGAAGTGGGGCCGTACGAGAGTCTTCTCCGCCGTTTTGGGCAACAGAGAGTACTCCTTCGAGAGCTGGGGGAGGAACGAATAATTTGGGCCTCCACTCCCTGCGGGCCTTCTTCGTGCGGGCTCGCCGCTGGACCGGGCCAGTGCTCCTGTCGGAGGGCATTTCCTCAAACGCCTGCTGGTCGAACCGGGCGACCAGCATTTGTTGAGTGGAGCCAAGTTTGGCTGCGTCCGATTGCTTTCCCAACTCCTCAGCCATGGAGAAGTTAGTCCCCAGCAGAGTCGCCATTGTGTTTGCCATTGATTGTAAAAGTACAGAACAATTTTATAGGAGGAATGAACTTAGACTCACAATACAAACTCGTTCGTACAAAGAAAGCCTATGGACGAAAACCTAGGTACAGCAATCTAAGTACGATTGTTTATTTTTTTATTCTGGGGGGTGACGGTAGAGGCTCGAAAAAGTGACGACAACTCTGCCTTACTCCTTGGATGATCGGACGTAGCCTTGGCTCTGATGAAAAAATGATCTCAGAATGTGTGGAGAGACTCTTTTCTGCGTGCCTTTTTCTCTCTGTGTATCCAGCCGGACTCTTCGCTCTCTTTGCGCTCCTCTGTGCTCTTTTTTCTCTATCCTTTTGCAAGGGAATGGCACCTTGCTATTTATAGGAGTAGAGTGTGATCATTAGGGTTTGTAATGATTTTCTCTTAAAAAGTCGGCGGTTTGGGGATTAATTACCATTTTTCTTGATCCTGCTTTGTTGGCAATTAATCTGGGCAGTTAATCTTGATTGTAACAAATCTGGGCAGTTAATGTTGATTGCGTCAAATCCGTATGGGGAATTAATGTTGATTGCCAAAAATCTTTATGATTTATTATGATAAGCTCGGATCTCTCGCCACGTGTTCAATCTGCTTGATTGTAATAAATCTGATTTGATCCGGGTAATTATGATGATTGCACTAAATCTGGGTGGATAAATCTTGATTGATTTGGTGCCACGTGTCCAACCATCATTATGCAGCGAGCCGGGGGGAACTGATCCTCTGCCACGTGTCCTAACCGTGAGCCACAGGGACAGGGTGTCTTGACAGAGCCGCATGAGGGTGGCTTCTCAGGATTTGAACCGCATGAAGGTGGCAGCCGCATAGGTATGGCCTCCGAAATCTGAGCCGCATGAGGATGGCTTCTCAGGATTCGAACCGCATGAAGGTGACAGCCGCATAGGTATGGCCTCCGAAATCTGAGCCGCATGAGAATAGCAGCCGCATGGGGCGGCCTCTCAGGATTCGAGCCGCATAAAGATGGCCCCTATAATCCGAGCCGCATGAGAGTAGCAGCCGCATGGGGGTGGCCTCCATCTTAACCGCATGCGGCTGGCCACGTGTCAAAGTTGTATGGAAGACTTTGGGATTTGATTGATTTGTGCCAGCTAATAGAGATTTTCTTCGTTTCTCTTGGAGCACGCCTTTATGTCAGAGTCATCATTGCAGCTTTATGTTAGAGCTGTCAGTTCTCCTTTATGTCAGAGCCGCCTTGTTGTGTCAGAGCATTAAATGAGGCCGCTGCTTGATGGCCAGCTGTACGTGGCATTGAATGAGGCTGCTGCATAGAACCGCATAGAGCTAGGGGATTTCTGAGCCGCATGAAACTCTAATGAACTTTTGAGCCGCATGGAACTCTAATGAACTTTGGAGCCGCATGGCACTCTAATGAACTTTTAAGCCGCATGAAACTCTCCTAGTCTTAAGCGGCATAGGATTTCCTGTTTATTTCCATGCTTCTACAGACACTCCCCCTCCGGCACTCTAAGACAGCATGATACTAGCTTAACCAGTCCATCCCCAAAACAACGTCGAATTTTGGCATAAGAAACACTGAAAATCGAGCTATCATCTCTCTCCTACATACAACCACGGAGCATGTCCTGCAGGTGCTAGTGACTTGGACGATCCCTCCACCCGTAAGAATCCTCCAACTCTTGGGTAAGCGCGAGGTAGGTACTTTGTGCATAGCAACGAAACTACTAGATATGAAAGATATAGTGGCTCCGGAATCGAACAGTGCAACAGCAGGAAAAGATGCAACTAAGATAGTACCTGTGATCGCCACTCCCTCTGGCTTCTCCTGCTCCGGTGCTATAGCAAAGACCTGTCCTCTCCTCTGGGCCTCTGTCTGCTGACGGTATTGTGCCTCCTGTGGAGGCAGTAGTCCCCTCTGATATACTGGTGCTCGCTGGGCTGCAGTTGTCTATGCTGGTGGCCTGGGTCCTGGTGGGGTTGGCGTAGGGGCCAATTGTTGAGCTCTGCCATTACGCTGTGGGTAGTCTATAGCCTGATGCTGTCCCGATCCTCACCTCAAACACTGTTTGAGCCTTTTTCTGCACTCCCTCTGAATGTGTCCCCTCTTGCCACATTAGTGATAAGTCGAAAGCTTTCTCTGCTAGTACGGGACGGCTCTCTGCTGATGCTGATGGGTCCCCGGATGTCTGGTCGGGACTCCCGTCTGAACTCTGGCTGGTGCAGCTGTCCGAGTAGGGCGCCTCACACTCAACGGATCCCGGTTGATAGCTTCCTGGACTCTGGTCTCAGCTAACACCTCCTCGTAGGTAGTCCTCGACTGTGCGCTCGTATACCTCTGAAGCTCCTTTGTCAGGCCGTGATGGAACCTCCGGGCCTTCTCCCTCTTATTTGGCATCAGTAGTGTGCCGAACCGGCTGAGACGACTGAACTCTGTGTCGTACTCGTCCATGGTCATATTCCCCTGCTTGAGGTGGAGGAACTGATCGTAGAGAGCATCTCGGATGGTAGCTGGAAAGTACTTCACCTCAAAGTACTCGAAAAACTGCTTCCAAGTCTTGTTCTTGCCGACTTCACGCTCCTTCGAATCCCACCAATGATGGGCATTCCCCTCCATCTGAGCCTCACGGCAGTCATCTACAAGTCAGTAGGTAGCTGCGAAGCCTCCAAGTTCTTCTGCGTGCTGGCTATCCAGTATGATATCTCCTTCGGGCTCTCGTTCCCCTTGAAGGGTTTCGGGTTCATCTGACAGTACCTCCAAATGCTGCCTACCTGCGGGGCTGGTACTGGGGCTGATGGTGGTGCCGGTGTTGGTGCTGTCATCCTCTCTAAGGCAGTCATCAGAGTCTGCCTCACAGCCTCCGTCAGTTGCCACTGTTGCTGCATCATCATCTGGAAGAACTGAAACATCTGGGGCTGTCCCTCCGGCTGTGGCATCTGTGGCGGGATAGGTGCATACGGCATCTGCTGCTGGTACGCTTCTTGTGGCATTTGGAGAGGATTGGGTGCATAGGGCACCTGCTGCTGGTATGCTTTCTGCGACATCTGGGGAGGATTGGGTGCATAGGGCACCTGCTGCTGGTACGTTCCCTGCAGCATCTGAAGAAGAAAGGAAGGTGGTGGAGGTAAAGGGTTCTCCTCATGTCGTATTGGCGTCTGAGACGTTTGACCCTCCTGGTGCATCGATGCCGGCTGCGGTGCGAACCCTACGTGAATGGATGGTGTCATCGGAACGGTCTGAACTCGTCCGGAAGTCTGGGTCCCCGTAGGATCCGGTGTCCTATCGTCGCTGGGCGAGGTGTCGGATGCTTCGGCAACGCCATAAGTCGTGCGTCCACTGTACAAATGCATCTCTCTGAAGGAGACAAAACTTCCATAAAATAGGTGCATGAGATAAGCAAGATGCTGGATTTTCAATCATAAGATTAGGAATGCAGAAGTCAAAAGCGGTAATCAATTTGGATGAGATTCTACATTCTTAGTCCTAATTACAGGCTCGCGTCGGTTTTACTCTAAGCGATGAACTGGGACCTGCATGGGCCACCACTAAAACAATGTCATGCCCCACTCCCAAATACATGGGATTAGAGCATAATCTGGCCAGCTGATACGACCTAGAGTGAGCTGCCCAATTTAATGGACTCACTTAGGCGTACTACGCTGTAAGAGTAACTAACCAACACAGACAATCATCTAATCTCATCCACAAATAACATAAAGGAAATACTGAAAGTAAAAACAGAGTAGTCTGAATGTCTAAATACAACTGAAAGGAAATACAAGTCTAGTGGAAACAATCCCACAGTACATCAAAATAAAAGTACATAAATGGAAGATAAGTAGCTAAGAGCATCAACTAACTAGATAAAAAACTCTCAGCCAAAGTAGCAGCATACCGAGGTCAAGGAAACTCCTCAGGGTAGACCTCGTAATCCTCAGCAAAGTCTTCTGCCTCAGCACCGGTACTGTAGATCATCGAGTATGTGTGCTCGTCGGGATCTGGAAAAGAACCAGGTCCTCATGGGACATAGCAAGATACAAATAGGAACATGCCATAATGTAAATACTGATAATAACATAAGGGACGTGCTAACCAGTCTAAGTGAATGCATATGAAGACAACTTCGGAATGTATTGGTGGGTAGATAAGGAAATGGCATCGAATCACGAGCCGACGTCGAATCACGAGCCGATATAAACATACAAACAATAGTATACCTTCCGACTGTACCTAGCACGCAGCTAGTAGCCGCTGCCGGATGTATTCCCTAGTGAGTGTATGGCCCATAACCGGGTATCCATGCCCATAACCGGGTATCGCTGAGTCTATAATGAATTAACAGTCTATCCCATACGCCTAGTTGGTTGTCTTTCCCGCCTAGTGATGTACAAGTCGCATCCAAGACCCAAACATCTGCTCTCTATGAAGAGTCAGCTATCTAGAACCATCACTATCCTATATGTGCCGTCACACGAGCCACTCGCACTGATGGCCAGTCGAAAGCGACAGCACGTGCCATGATATGCTCTCACTCAGTGCCATGTTGAAACACGTGTCATGGTCAAGGGAGTTGTAACAACAACTCCGCAACTAAGGGCACCTCACCTACTGCTAGGTCAAGTGGGTAGCCCTAAGTGTCGATGCCATCATCGACTATGCTTGAGATAATTCTCGGTTTCTACTAAATAAGTCTACGCTAACAAGAGTATAACGATGTATATGTAAAATAGTAATGCAAGGCAATGTATACTTGCCTTCAATCCCGCAATGCGCAAATAGTGCTCCGGTCCCTCCTGCCTCAATCACGCCGTCCAAGAGATCTACAATTACACAACCAAGACTTACGATACGGGAGAAGAACATCCATGACTACGCATCTAATCACACACAAGGTAGAGAGTACGTATAGGCACCACATTCCAATACTAAGTTACATTTACCTAAGAAGGTGCACAACCACAAGTTATATATGACAAGTATATATATGTAAGCATAGGAATGTACGTACACTAGTCCTATATTTGAAATCACATATGTGTATATGAGTGTACATAGAGCATGTATATATACAAGTATACGTTTTGTGAAGGAAATATATATACAAATTATTTATATTTATAAAATGTGTTCACAAATGAGGTTACTAGGGTGTAGACACATAGTTTTAGAAGGCCTATATATATAAGGGTATTTCATACACACATGGAAAAGTAGGTACATATATATATATATATATATATATATATATATATATATATATATATATATATATATATATATATATATATATATTTATACAAAATATCTATATCAGATCCATAAATATCATTAATGAATATTGTCACAAATTTGTTCAAGTAATGGTAGAATATACATATCATCAGATCCATAAATATTGCAGGAGCATTATTCAATCCAAATGACACATAATATCTGTATCAGATTCTGAAAGATATTTTTGATATATCTTCCTTCTTCACATTCACTTGATGATATTCTGATCTTAGATCAATCTTTGAAAATACTTGGGCTCCATCCAATTGATCAAATAGTTCATCAATCATTAGTACTAGATACTTATTTTAATTGTTACCTCATTTACTGCTCTATAATCAATAACTAGTCGTAATATTTTATCTTTCTTTTTCAAAAATAAAACTCGTGCTACCCATGTTGATACACTTGGTTATATAAATCCTGTAGACTACAATTCTTTTAATTGTTTATTCAATTCTGCCATTGTATCCTTATTCATTGGATATATTTTCTTGGTTATAGGTGTTGCTCCAGGTACCATATCTATATTGAACTATACTGCACTATCCAGTAGTAGTCCAGGTAATTCGTCAGAAAATATATCCTCGAATTCAGATACTACTCTTGGAAATTCTTCTTCTTCCAGACTTTGAAATATTCTCCGAATTGAAAATTTAAGTTCCACTAATTTCTCCTTTTGAAATTCCTTTTGATCTCGAACAAATTCATGAACTTCTTTACCCGAAAGTTGAAATGTGACTTTTCCTTGTCCAGAATCTATATTTGCTATAATTAAAGTCAATCAATCATTCTGAAGACTACAACAAAATTATTTATTAGAAATACTAATAGTCTTACGCGAAAAGTTTCACCTCCTAGTCTGATTGGACATTCTTTACAGATTTGGTTAACTTCGACTATACCATTACTCGTTAAAGTTTGTAATTTATTAGATAACGGTAGGATTTCGATCTTATGCAAACATATAAATATAGAAAATATAAAAGAATGTGTAGCTCCTGAATCAAAAAGAACGTTGCTGGATAAGATGAAACAAGTATGATACCTGTTACTATTTCTTTTGTCAATTATGCTTCAACTGTGTCCATCATGAAGGCCTAACCATGCTTCTTTTTCCTGCCTACATAAGGTTGTTGCATTTTTTGTGGGTGATGAAATTAGTGTACTTATGGAGGAAGTGGAGGTCTACGTTAAAATCCTAAAGGTAACATTGTATGTGTGATCGGTGCTGCCTGGATTGCTGGCCTTGGTCATTTTCTTGGAACATTGATCTTGGGTTAAACTTTGGGTTTATCAGCCTTGTTCCTTGTTATTAAAATTGTGTTCTAGGCTCCATCAAGGTTGATTATGGATACTGATTAACTTGATGGCTCGGTGATCCATAGTTTAAGCACCATCCATTAAATCTTCCAACATTTATTCTTCAAATGCTCGACTTCTTACAAAAAAAAACAAAGCTCTTTGCTTGTACTACTTTTGGACTCTTGGATTTTCCCTGCTACTAGTTCCTCAGAAAAGATAATCCGGTATCATAGCTCCTCTTTTGCCCTCCGATTCTTGATGATAAATTCTACTTTAGAATCCACTCATAATCTTGGGTCGCCTCGATTACCTTAGAATAAGTTTGACATCGATATGGTGCTACTTTGCTATCCAGATTTTTTCTGAACCGAGACACCTTAGCCTTCTCTGTAGCCACCATCTACGGAGCAAATATGCTTAACTTGGTGAATTTGGCTGTATTTTTATTTACTGTGGATTTATCTTGTTTTAGGTGAATGTATCTCTACTTTAACTCCATTTGTGCAGATTTCTAAAAATATCTTTATTCGTACTTACTTCTGAATTCTTTCCACCATTCTATTCTCTCTGATTCCTCCAATGCTCAGCAGTCCACCAGTTCTCAACAACATATTCTAACTGGATATGTACTGTATGTACCTTATCTTTGCAAAAAAAAATTGCACCCTTTGTTGGTGTTTTATTCTATGAGTTGTGTGTTCACAATACTCTATTGTTAAAAGATAGTCCCACATCGGAAAATAACACCAATATGTATCTCTATATATTACTTATGAAGGAATAGAGAGATGCACATGGGTTGAGGCCCAATGGAGGGTGCCATGTGGGAGGATTTTACATAGAGGTGAGAATAAGAAACCAACTTTTGGCCAAATGAAAATAGATTTAAATCTATTGGAGCTAAGCCCCGAAGCGGCTTAGCGACTCGGACTCGGACTCGGACTCGGACTCGGACTCGGGCTCGGACTCGGGCTTGGGCTTGGGCTAATGGGCTTTTGAGGCTTATTGTGGCTTTTTGATGGCACTTTGCACTTAGCACCGAGCGGGTCGAGTGGGCCGTTCAAATTATGTAACGTCCGCGGGTCTTGTGGGCTCAGATCTGGAAATGGCTCAGATCCAGAAAATCCGGATCTGGCATTAATCTAGGGCATGCGTTCAGAATTTGAAAAGCCCACCTCGTGCCTATAATATCAGCAGTATCTCCTCTCTCCAGGGTTACAGAAAATAATCAGAGAATTTCCAGAGAGAGAGAGAAGTGCTGCTGCTATTCCGAGGAGTCGTCGACATTTTTGGCCAGCGTTCTAAAGTTTTCTTCGAACTTGCTGGTTCCTGGAGGCTTGTCCGTAAGACGGATATAGCTTTGAGCGCCGGTGATCTTTCACCCCAGCAGGCTTTCTTCTTCCTCTGTTGCCTTTGAGAATACCGTCGCTTCTCTTTAGAAGTTATACGGTTCTGTTGCCTTCGAGTAATATTACGAAATAATCTTTTTAGATTCTCGTAATACAATATCACCTTCTTTAGGGTGTTGTTGCTGGAAACATTGTCTTTACAATAGTTTCTGAAATCGTATTTTTCCATCGATTGTTCGCCAAGGGACTAACAATCTCAAAGCTATATCGAAAAGATGGATAACTCACGTGCATCGCTCGTCAATACCGACTTTAACAAGTTGGAGAAATTTGACGGCGAACATTTCCAAATCTGGAAACGGAAAGTAACATTAAACATTCAACTCGTGGAAGTTGATCACATGCTGAATGAGGAAGAACCGGTCGTTCCAACAACCGGAACCGCAGAAGTTATTCCCGCTGCTAAGTCCAAGCAGGCAAAATAGATTAGAGAAAACAGTATCTGTAAACTGTTGATTCTCAATAGCATGGAAGACTCTCTGGCAGAGTCTTATTCCAAGAAGAATTCTGCCAAAGAGATTTGGGACTCCTTGGGGAAATTGTACGAAGATGACGAGAATCGGTCCAAGATCTTCTTGGTTGAAAGATACCACAAGTAGACCTTCGAAGATGAGAAGGCTATGCTGCCCCAAGTAAAGGAGTTTCTGAAGCTGCGCCAAAAATTAGATGACGAGAAGATGCCTCTTGTCGACAAGTTTGTCGTTGGAGGAATCGTCTCTAAACTTCCTGCGGGGTGGAGTAACTTCTATGCAAGGATGCACCGCAAGAAGCTGGACATATGTATGGAAGATCTCCTGCAAGAGATCCATGTTGAGGACGAGATGCGCTCTCAACAGAAGATGGATTCTCTGTCCAAACAACTGGCGAAAGCAAATCTGGTCCAAACCAGAGAGTACAAGGGGAAGCAGGCGGCTTCTCCTCATAAGAAGAAGAAGGACTTCACTAATCTGAAAGTGAAGAGTCCTTCATTCAAGAATCAGAAATCCAAGTCCCATGTGACTTGTTTCAAATGTGGCAAGAAGGGCCACTACAAAAGTGACTGCAAGGAACCAGAAAAAGGTGAGCCTAGTAAGGTTTCTTTGATTACTAATCTGGTTGCAATGATAGCACAGGTTGCAAATGCGGGAGTTGACTCGGACTGGTGGATAGACACTGGTGCGACATGTCATGTCTGCTCAGACAAGGAATGGTTCGAGTCATATGAGCCAACTTTCGAGAAAGTCTTAATGGCAAACCAGGCACAAGCTGAAGTACTGGGGATCGGGACGGTGGAGCTGAAAACTTACATCGGGGAACACTCTGACGCTTCAAGGAGTGAAGCATGTTCCTGCAATTGCTAAGAACCTGATCTCTGGGAGCCTGCTTTGTAACGCAGGCTTGAGGATGGACATCAATGCTGGCCAGATGGTGATGTCCAAGAAGGGTACATTCTTCGGAAAAGCTTTCCAGACTGAAGGAATGTACAAAATTCAGCTTGTTGTAACCCAGAAAAATGATATTAATGCTATTTCTACTTTGAACTATTCTTTTGAGTTGTGGCATAATAGGCTAGGACATGTTCATTGTAAAAGAATTAACAAGATGTCTAGCCTAGGACTTATCTCCAAGTGTGGGGGTAAGGTAGAGAAATGTGAAGTGTGTGCTCAGACGAAGATCACAAGGAAATCCTTTCACAGGGTCCATCGAAGCACAGATCTTCTGGAGTTGGTTCACTCAGATATCTGTGATTTCAAGCAATTCTCTACAAAAGCCGGGATGAAGTATTTTATTACTTTCATCGACGACTTCTCAAAGTATGCTTTTGTCTACTTGCTCAAGTCTAAAGACGAAGCATTCGAGAAGTTCAAGGAGTTCAGGGCCGAGGCTGAACGGCAAACTGGACAACAACTCAAAAGGCTAAGGAGTGATCGAGGCGGGGAGTATCGGTCTCATGATTTCTCATCATTCTGTAAAGAACATGGAATTATAAATGAGACGACGGCTCCATACTCTCCTCAATCCAACGGAGTAGCAGAAAGGAAGAACAGAACGTTGACAGAGATGATGAACTCTATGCTGTTGACTGTGGGTCTTCCAAAGAGCTTTTGGGGAGAAGCTGCATTAACGGCTACTTTCATTCTCAATAGAGTACCGTATGCAACTTCGGATATAACCCCTCATGAACTCTGGTTCAAAGTCAGACCTAACTTGAATGTCATTCGAGTGTGGGGGTATCTGGCTTATGTGAAGCTCCCAGATCTGAAGATTCAGAAGCTGGGGACTAGGACTACTAAGGCTAACTTCTTGGGTTATGCCGAGAAGAGTGACGCTCGGAGATTCCTTGATATAGAATCAAATCATATCATTGAATCTCGCGATGCTGAATATTTTGAAGACAAGTTTGCAAGGCACAAAAATATTGTTCTCGCGGATCTTCCGGAGAATGATGAGAGTGCAAAGCAGACAGAAGTCCTTATCGAACCAGTAGTCCAGGAAGAAGCTATTGTCGAAGAGATACCAGTTGAACCAGAACTCGCTGAGCCGTCAACTAAGCGAGTAAGGAGGCCGAAAGACTTCGGAGATGACTTCGTCACCTATCATGTGGAAGCAGATCCGCTTACCTATGATGAGGCGATGAAGACCAGAGATGCTGTATTCTGGAAGGAGGCGATAGACAACGAGATTGACTCAATCACCTCCAACAACACATGGGTGTTAGTTGACCTGCCAGAAGGAGCAAGACCCATCGGATGCAAATGGATCTTCAAGAAGAAGATGAAAGCAGATGGAACCATTGACAAGTTCAAGGCCAGGCTGGTGGCCAAGGGGTTTGCTCAGAAGCAGGAGATCGACTACTTTGACACTTATGCTCCAGTAGCTCGGATGACAACCATCAAATTGTTAATTGCTCTAGCAGCAATACACAAGCTAGTGATACATCAGATGGATGTGAAAACGACATTCCTTAATGGCGAGCTGA
Source organism: Iris pallida (assembly GCA_029216955.1). Lineage (NCBI taxonomy): Eukaryota > Viridiplantae > Streptophyta > Magnoliopsida > Asparagales > Iridaceae > Iris > Iris pallida. The sequence continues at coordinate 1,342,132 of JANAVB010011000.1, read as the reverse complement.
CCGAAGAGATCTACATGCAACAACCAGAAGGTTTTGTCGTCAGAGGTCTGAAAGACAAAGTCTGCAAGTTGATGAAGTCTCTGTATGGTTTGAAACAAGCTCCCAAAATGTGGCATGAGAAGTTTGACAAGGTGATAAGGTCAAATGGCTACAGGGTCAGTGAAACAGACAAGTGTGTCTATACGAAGTTTGCTGACGGAAGAGGAGTAATCGTTTGTCTTTACGTGGACGACATGCTAATCCTAGGTACGGATTTAGACTGCGTCACAGAGACAAAGAAATTCCTCTCGACCAAGTTCAGTATGAAGGACTTGGGGGATGCCGACGTAATCTTGGAGCTCAAGATCATTCGGACAGGTACTGGAATAGCGCTGTCACAATCTCATTATATTGAGAAGATGCTCACTCGCTACGGGTATCAAGATCTTCCTATAATTGATACACCGTACCGGAGTGATCAGAAGCTGGAGCCAAATTCGAGGGAAAGCGTCAGGCAGTTGGAGTACGCTAGCGTCATCGGAAGCTTGATGTACGCTACTACTGCCACAAGGCCTGACATAGCTTTTGCGGTGGGAATGCTGAGTCGGTTCACTAGCAACCTAGGCGTTGAACACTGGAACGCTGTGAAGCGTGTTATGAGATATCTAAAAAAGACTCAGACATTTGCACTATACTACAGCGGAGATCCGTCAGTAGTGGAAGGCTTCAGTGATGCTAGCTGGTGTTCAGAGGTGGAGAGCGAGTATTCGACAGGTGGATTCATATTCGCTTTGGGCGGAGCTGCTATATCGTAGAAATCGAAGAAGCAGATAATGTTATCTCGCTCCTCCATGGAATCTAAATTCTTTGCATTGGATGCTGCTGCAGATGAAGCAGAGTGGCTTCGGGAGCTCATGTATGATCTTTCAGTGGTTGGAGCTCAGATATCGGCAATCCCGATATACTGTGACAACCAGGCGGCAGCAGCAGTAGCATCAAATGAACTCTTTAACGGAAAGAAGAGGACTGTGTGGTTAAAGCACAGAGCAGTGAACGATCTCATCAAACGAGGCGTCATTGCAGTGATCGATGTTCGGAGTCAGGAGAACCTGGCGGATCCGTTCACGAAAGGCCTCAAACGACAGTTGGTCGAGGACACAGCAAGGAAGATGGGTTTGAAGGCATTCTAATATTGTGTCATTATAATCCTATCAATAAATTTTATGTTATTGGTTCAAAGAGAAATCTACCAGATATCTAATTTTTTGATTCAAGGGAGGACTATTGACTGGAAAAATATTAGTTAACAGTGGGTACTTGTTCTGCGGAACATGTAAGGGTTTTGTACCCAGAACCACTGTTGTCTATTATGAATTTTCTACAGAAAATTGATCCTGTGGGAAGGATGGCATAATGCCTTAATGAGTTCTCAGACTGAGTGAAGGTCTGTTATGCTTTACAGGAAGCATGGTGGCGCAACAACCACAAAGGAGTGTTACAACTCCATGCTACAGTGGGGTGACTCCACCATGAGGTTTCCAGGTAGGGGTAATGCCTCGGCTTTGTTAGCCAAGTCACAGGCGGTGTAGCACCGCATATAGGCAGGTAGCCTAATGTTGCATAATCATAAAGAGGTGTAGACAGCACTACAAAGAGGACAGTATCCTCATGTTATAGTGGCATGACACCATGAAGAGGTACCAGGAAGGGTAAATCCTCGGCTTTGCAAGCCATGTCATAGCGGCGTAATACCGCACGGAAGCGCAAGGCTTCATGCTGAGTAGTTTGGCACTACAAAGAGGATTGTGACCTCATGCTACAGTAGTATGACACTACGATGAGGTACCCAGGTGGGGTAAAGCCTCGGCGTTGAGCCATGTCATAGCGGCGTAGCACCGCAAAGGAGCGCAATGCTTCATGCCATGACTCTTTATAAAGAACTCACCTATAATGTATGGAAAGAGAAATAGGCCGTCTCTTGAGGGTAAATTTGTAGACGCCCAAAATACATACATTGAAATCCAGGCTGGCACAAGGCCTTTAATGTGCAGCCAGAAGCACAGATAACTACATTATGTGAGTGGGAAAAATTACAGCTGTGGTACAGAATTCAAGGTGTAGTCCATTATTGTATCATACTGTTGTTCAATCCATACGGGAAGATTCAAGTCGTCAGCGACATCTATCCTAATGCATAATGGACAGTTATTATGTGGAACGCTTAACTCATATATATAGAGATATGTGGGGGATTGTTGGTATTTTAAACTATGAGTTGTGTGTTCACAACACTCTGTTGTTAAAAGATAGTCCCACATCGGAAAATCATACCAATATGTATCTCTATATATTACTTATGAAGGAATAGATAGATGCACATGGGTTGAGGCCCAATGGAGGGTGCCATGTGGGAGGATTTTACATAGAGGTGAGAATAAGAAACCAACTTTTGGCCAAATGAAAATAGATTTAAATCTATTGGAGCTAAGCCCCGAAGGGGCTTAGCGACTCGGACTCGGACTCGGACTCGGACTCGGACTCGGACTCGGACTCGGACTCGGACTCGGGTTCAGACTCGGGCTTGGGCTTGGGCTAATGGGCTTATTATGGCTTTTTGATGGCACTTTGCACTTAGCACGACAGCTCGTCGCAAGGCGCATTGTGCGCTTTAGTTGCGCTCGTGCGCGAGCCTCTGCGCGGCCCTGCGTGGCGTGCGAGGCGTACAGAGCGTACGGGTCGTACGGGTCGAGCGGGTCGAGCGGGTTAAGTGGGCCGTTCAAATTATGTAACGTCCGCGGGTCTTGTGGGCTCAGATCCGGAAATGGCTCAGATCCAGAAAATCCGGATCTGGCATTAATCCAGGGCGTGCGTTCAGAATTTGAAAAGCCCACCTCGTGCCTATAATATCAGCAGCATCTCCTCTCTTTAGGGTTACAGAAAATAATCAGAGAATTTCCAGAGAGAGAGAGAAGTGCTGCTGCTATTCCGAGGAGTCGTCGACATTTTTGGCCAGCGTTCTAAAGTTCTCTTCGAACTTGCTGGTTCCTGGAGGCTTGTCCGTAAGGCAGAAATAGCTTTGAGCGCCGGTGATCTTTCACCCCAGCAGGCTTTCTTCTTCCTCTGTTGCCTTCGAGAATACCGTCGCTTCTCTTTAGAAGTTATACGGTTCTGTTGCCTTCGAGTAATATTACGAAATAATCTTTTTAGATTCTCGTAATACAATATCACCTTCTTTAGGGTATTATTGCTGGAAACATTGTCTTTACAATAGTTTCTGAAATCGTGTTTTTCCATCGATTGTTCGCCAAGGGACTAACACCCTTCAATAATCCTTCAGTTGATCTTATCCATTGTCTTGCATCAAAAGGACTTTCGATTCCTGAAAACTTTAGTGGGTTAAGTTTTCTGAAGTCTGCTATTGTCCATTCCCGTTGTGGGGTGGTGCTTTGAATTGTTCTAATACTAAAGTTGTTGTTGCTTGTACTGCACTAGCTTGTTGACTATTTTCTTCTAAAATTTGCTAAAATATATGAATCATCTCTGACGCTCTTGATTCTAACTAATGGTTAGGAGGAGATGACTGAGAGTTATCAAAATGGTTCATTTCCTGGATATACAAGGGATGGAGAATTTCAAAAATATAACCCAGATAAGATGTTGCCACTATTTTTACAAAATAAAAATAATTTACAATATGGAATAATAAAACGACGAATATGTAGAAGCAAAATGTAGAACACAAGAAAATAAAATTGTATTTTATTTACTACATCAAAATGTGATTGCAATATGTAATTAGATACACAAGTCACTATATACATCTGTTGTTATACAAAAAGAAGCTCCAGGAAACAAAAATGATATCCTATATCTACACTATAAACATACTATCCAACTATACATACAACCTCATTGTACTATTTCTTAATCAAAATCATGATTATCCTCATCCTACTTCCGAGGATGGCCATCTCAGGGTGCATAGCCCTCCATTCCGGTAGTGTTTCATAATATCCCTCTATGTATGGGTTTGAATCCTCGGACAGTTGTACAAAGACGACTTGATAGCGAGTCTCCTTCTCAAAATACACCTCAGCTCCCACTTTAATATCTTCAACCTCTAGTTGATTATACCATACAAAATTCCAAACTATAGAAGTATATGGGATTCTCACTTAATAGGAAATAACTCATGGATCATATTTCTTAGATAAACACATACTATATGGAAAAATTTGAATAAATTATACTGAAGTATCACTATAGCATGATACCTTAATGGAGCATATAATATGATATGAGGTACTTAAAAGTCTTTAGACATAGTTCACCAATATTTTTTTAGAAGATTAACGGAACCGGTGAGGCCAAAATAAATCTTCAGGTAGGTTGGGACTAGTAGTATAATATCATAATTTAGTCTTAACAATTTCATATGTATGAAATAAATTTATAGATCTCAATTAGATAAGGTTTAGAGTTTGCAAGAACATATAGAATTAATTTTACATCTATTTAAATTTAATAATTTTAAATTTATATATATAAATATGTTTTTGATCTTTTTGACATAGAATCTTTAACCGTGCATATGACTATGACCTATTTGGATTAGAATTTTATTGTAGGTTCAAATCTATACAAGTAATGTTAATACAATATTTTGAACTAATAGAGCAATTAATATTTGTAATCATAATTATGATTGGATTCCATAGGATTTGAATAATATTTATATTAGATATTATCACCTATTTGAGTACATCCACTGTAGTAGTATAGATAATATTATCTACATAATTGTATGTATAATATAAATATAGATATTATCTATACTATGTAGCTACTGTAGCTACTGAGCCTCCTACAAGACTGTAGCGATCTACCAATATACCCCAAAGGGGTAATGGCAGAGAGAGAGACAATCGTCAGAGGGAAAGGGGTGGGACGGGGGGAGGGGGGTGGTCCGCGACGGGGGGGGGGGGGGGGAGGGAACTCTCCCCCTCTAGGACACGGGGGAATCACGGGGGCATCCCCCGTGAGGACCCCTACTTTTATTAAAAAAATGAGTTATAAGCTCCGTTTTTAATACAGATAGGTTTTCATACCAGAAAAGGGGTCTAAAACAATCGTGTGTGTGTGTGTGTCTATATATATATATATATATATATTAGTTCCAAAGACGACAAATTTTCATTTCCAAATATAGCAGAAGAGTACAGCTGCTGATGCTTTCCTCACTACCAACGAACACTTCCAAACTACATACACAACACCATATAGATAGAACCACTAGAGATCTATAGATAAAGCCACTAAAGATCTAAGCTTTAGCCTTCTTCGGTGACTTCGCCGTCGACGACTTGGGCTCCTTGGTCTTCTTCGGGAGCAGCACCGGGTTGATGTTCGGCAGGACCCCTCCGTGCGCGATCGTCACTCCCGCCAGCAGCTTCCCGAGCTCCTCGTCGTTCCTCACGGCCAGCAGCACGTGCCGGGGGATGATCCTCGTCTTCTTGTTGTCCTTCGCCGCGTTCCCAGCCAGCTCCAAAACCTCGGCGGTGAGATACTCGAGGACTGCGACGAGGTAGACGGGGGCGCCGGTGCCGACGCGCTGCGCGTAGCGACCCTTCTTGAGGTAGCGACCGATGCGTCCGACGGGGAACTGGAGGCCGGCATTGACGGAGCGGGAGACCAGCTTCTTCTTTGGGCCGCCGCCGCGTCGGCCGCCGGCTCCCTTCTTCGCCTTCGGGGTGTCCATTGGGAAAAAAGGCTAGGGTTTCTTTCTTTGTTTCTGAATGAGAGGGTGGTGGTTGAGATGTGTGTACATATATATATATATATATATATATATATATATATATATATATAGAGAGAGAGAGAGAGAGAGATGCATGTGGATAAGAGAGATGCGTGAGGACCCTAGTGGTTAAGAGAGTTGCATGTGGCCCAAGTGGTCGGAGTTCGAGCCCAGTGGAGGCGAGTTCGCAGCAATTACCCATTGCCTCAGGGGTGTGTTGTTCTATCACAATAGCCAGCTGACGAAGAAAAGAAAAAGCTGAAATAAAATTAAGAAAGAGAGAGAAACTACTTACTTACTTCCTCCTCCTTATCGGGTCCGGATCAAGATCCGCTGATGCGGAAGGCGAGGTCGCCTGCTGCAGCCTCCCCGTCGGCTCCCGGATCTGGGTCCCTCGCGTCCCGCTACCGGGTCCCTCGCGCCCCGCTACCTTGGCACCTCTGACTCCGCCGAGGACGCCGCCCGCGCCTACGACACCGCCGTCCGCGCCTACTATACCGCCGCCCGCCACCTCCGCGGCCCCAAGGCCAAGACCAACTTCTCCACCTCCCCCTCCACTGTCGCAGCCGTCGCCGGTGGAGTTGGCGGCGGCTTCCTCCAGATCCCGCCGTCGCCTCCGCCTCCTCATCTCCTCCAGCCGCACCGCCACATCCAGCGCCCCGCCAGCAACAGCCTCAGCAGCACCGTCGAGTCCTTCGACGGGCCCCGTCGTCTCCCCCTCGCCCGCTCCACCGCCAGCTTCCACCCGCTGATCCCGGAGCGGACCGACGGCGGCGTAGGGGAGACGGACTGCCGTAGCGACTGCGGCTCGTCCTCGTCGGTCGTAGACGACGGGGACGTTTAAACTTAAAATTCCTATTAATATATATATATATATATATATATATATATATATATATATATATATATATATATATATATATATATATATATATATATTATCACTACAAAAATACTGTATTTTACCGACCGATTTTACCGACGAAAAAATAATGTCGCTGTTTTGCCGACGGATTACCGACTAACTATCTACTGATTTATTATGTAAAATACAGTACAACAAAACGTCGCTAGTTCCGTCAGTAGTTAGTCGTTAATATATTATCGACTACTTAACGACGGAAAATTCCGTCGCTGACCTGCTGTAAAAGTTAAACAACACCCTTTCTTTTCCATTCTCAATTTTTTACCCAAAATTTCTTTTCCTCCAAATTTTCGTCCAAGCCTCCTCCTCCTCCGACCTCCTCCTCCTCGTCGGCGACCTCTCCCTCCGATCCCCTCCTCATTCTCGGCGACCTCTTCCTCCTTCGACTTCCTCCCCCTCCGCTCCCCTCATCCTCCGACCTCCTTGTCATGCCCCAGTACCAGAATACGGGGACGGTCGTCGTCCAGCTACACCGTATAAGGTACAAAGACATTATACGGTGATGACGGCTATCAATCTTGCTGGATATACTAGCATGCAATCAATCTATGGCCTAAATCCGATCTCATATCCACAGACAATTACTATGAAATAATAGCAAGAGAGAGAATCATATGGAAAGCAGGAAGTACTCATATGAACAATCAGAAAGTCTACAGTATATGATAATAATGTAGACGAGTATACCTTTCCACAGTCCCTAGCAAGGTCTGGAACTGAAGCACATCCTCCAAGTCAAGTCTGGAAGATCCACAAGGTCGGTCACTGGCAATCTGGGAACAATCCAGGGTTGGTCAGGCCAACCGTAGCAAGTACCAAAAAGGAAGGCTCAAGGACGGAAGAAGAAAAGCCAGCAGGATAAAATATAAAACAGAACATATATGAACCGTAAATGAGGGTAAGAATCGTGCGATACCAACGCATGATAATAATCCACAACTGATGTAGATAGATAATCAACAATCATCACAAACTCCCTAACATCCAATAATACCTGCATCGCCAACTGGAACTCGATGTCAGCCAGCTTTGCAGACAACAAGCCAAACAATTTAGAAGAATAAACGGCCACTCAATTGCCTACGACTTTCTATGTGGAGGTTGGGTTACCCCAACAATGCAAGTATGGGAATCCTTAGATCGTGCCGTCCCAGCAGGGCTAGCGGGGCCAAGTATAACAAGATAAGATGAGCACCAGTCCCTTGTAAGGTCACCGTACGAGCAAAAAAAGTACATAGTACATAATAGTATTCGGATACTGCCATCCACTAGTGTGAATGGTAACAATATTCGTGGTGGCCAACCTACAAATCATGACTAATGTCTGTATTAAGGCTAGTATTGCACGATCTCAAGATTTCCGCTCCCTCCCAATGCTTCTACCAGTTTAAGTTACCTAGATTATCCCTACAGTTATCCAGAATCACATGCTTCTACCAGTTTAAGTTAATAAGTCATTTTAAGTCCATTTGAGTCAATTCCAGGTCACGTTTGACCCATAGTTGACTTTGGTCAACTTGGTCAAATAGTTAGTAAAACCTTGCCTAACTAGGCCTATAGGTCAATTCTGAACTAACTCACTAACCATGGGCTAATATCCTATACTAATATCAAATATATCATTCAATTCAATACTATATGTAATATATATACATACACACAAATATACAAAATACATATATGTATATATATAAGGAAAGGAAAATGAGAGCAAGTGTGTGTGTGTATACTGTGTTGTGAAAGGGTGTGAAGAGCCAACCCAAACACACAAAAATCTGAGAATAGAAGAACATATATATATATATATATATATATATATATATATATATATATATATATATATATACACCTAGAACCCAAATGTGAAGAAAACTCGATAAGACTAACTAATCCAAATCCCAGTTAGCTGGTAACTCTCAAAACACAAAACTTAAGATACCAAAATCTGAGAATAGAAGCTCAACCCAAAAACCAAATCCAATTCTCAAATATCAAATTTCGAAAACAACATAACCATACCTCATCCCAACTTACAACCTAAAATCTCAAACACACAACCATACCTCGTGTAAACTGGAAAACAGGAAAGGGGGTATGTGTATGACATGCTCGTGTTCACACCATGCCAAAACTGTGTCCAAGTTGTGTCAAACAGTGCGTATCCGAAAACAGTATCGTGTGCGTGTGTACGGGGTGTGTCGAGCAATGTAGGACTCGCCGTGTCCAACGAGAAGCCTCGTGCTCATGCCAGATGGTAGGTAGGGTGTTAGCGTATGGGTCCCAAGGCCTTTATCGTGTCCACGAGTCGTCGTGTCCATGCACAAACTCCGTGTCAGGGAAGGCTGCACGCGCATGTGTGCTGCCTCGTGCACGTGTGTCGGCCCCAATAGGACACAACACACACGACCACAAGTCTCGTGGTCAGGGCTGTAGGTAGCCTAGGTATAGGTCTAGGTGTAGGACACCCTGTTTTGAGTCCTCCTGTCCGTACTACAAACGCGTGGCAGGGCGGATTTTCCGTATGTGCACAACAGCCCAAAATCTATGCGGGTGCGGTATCTCCCAAACCACTCTGTCAAATCACCCTAAATTTTGGGAGCATGTTGTCAGACATAGCCCCCACGTGTCTACCAATTTTGGTGTCAAATGGTGTCATGTCCATCGAGTTATGGCACTCGAGATGCAGGATAGTGCACGGGATAGTGCACGGGGCCTCGTGCTACGTCTCCGTGTCCGATTTGGACACAAAAACAGTGTCAAAATAAACCTAGAAAATATGTTTTGGAATCCTCTCATATAGGGCTACAACAATATGAAATTAGTTTTGAAAAATAACAACTTTTAATTCGTAGAGACATTTCATCGAACACATGTTATAATACACCGACACACCTCCGATACATATATCAAACGGACACGAAAATCTTACCAAACTACATCTACAGGTCTAGGGTACCTAGATGCATGCTTCTATGAAAAGAAATCAGAATTTAAAAGAGTTTAGAAGAATTTACCTATTGAGAGTTGGAATCTTAATGCAAAAGTCTCTAAAATGCCTCGACACACAAAATCCTACGGTCAAACGCCTTCAATTCTTTGATACAAGCCTCCAACAACTTTTCCTCCTCCCAAGGATCGCAACACAATTCGTTTGGTATGATTTGGATGAGAATTGGAGAATGAAGGCTACTTTGAAGAAGGTGGAAATTAGGGTTTTGCAAAAATAGCTTAGTGGCTACATGATGTGTTTATATAAGAGGGAGGGAGGGGCTGTGTTGGCCGGCCACATGCTGGAATTAGGGTTAGGGTTTAGTCATAAGGCCCAACTACAACTTAAGTTAATAAAAACCTTTTTAGCAAAAGCCCAAAAAGAAAATAACTCAAAACCCTAAAAATGACTTAAAAAGTTTTCTGATTTAGAATTGAACGTAAATTCTAATCTAAAATGATAACTAGGCCTCTAATGACATGGTTAGTCTCTAATCATGGTTAGCTAAGGTTAAACCAAACTACTAACACAAAAGCACCAATTAACATATTATAAAATAATAAAAAATCATATAATTACCAAAGTACCGCTAATCTGGAAAAGTGGTAGTGACAGCAGCGGCCAGGCGGGCCGGGGGTCTCGGCGGAGGGAGGCAGCAGCAGCAGGGGCTGCGCCAGGCAGAGGAAGCAAAGGAAGGAGAAGGCTGGAGAGGCGTAAGAGCTCGGCCAGGTCGGGCGCCGTGGCGGTGGAAGTGGTGGTGGCTTCCATGTCGAAGGCGGATGGAGGCGCCGACGACGATGATGGTGATGGTGGTACTGGAAGTGGCGGTCATGGCAGTGGTGGATGGAGGCGACGACGAAGATGATGGTGATGGTGGTCACGGTAGCTGATGGCCGGGCCAGAGACGGGGATGAGAGGGAGAGAAAGGAGAACGAGAGAGAGAGAGAGAGAGAGAGAGAGAGAGAGAGAGAGAGAGAGCAATTGGAAGAGTGAGGGTGGAGAAAGAGAGTGGGCTCGGGAGAGAGTGAGCTGAGAGAGAGTGAGCTGAGGTTTTTTTTTGGGGGGAGAGCTGGTGGCTGAGAGGGGAGTAAGGAAGAGGAGAATTAGATTTTAGGGTTGGGGTTTCCTTTGGGAGGTTAGATATAGGAGTTGAATCAAATACAAAATAATAATAATAATAATAAGAATAATAATAATAATAATAATAATAATAATAATAATAATAATAATTGTAACAACAATAATAATAGGGGTCAAATGAAAATCATGGCTCAATAGTCAAGGCATGTCAAGATCCAAAATAATAATATTTTAAAATATACAAAATTTAAAATCATCCAAATATAAAAATACGATCATATACCTATTTCCAAAATAAGGATTTGACATCCTACCCACCTTACAAAAATTTCATCCTCGAAATTTTAAAATTATTTAAAATAAGGTTTTCAAACTAGTACATACATATCATGAAAACTCTACCCACCTTACAGAAATCAAGTAATACGACTAGAAATGAACAAAATCTCAATCTAAAAACATCGAAGAGAATAATATCTAGCTACACAAATTATTTTTTTAAAAGTAAGTCCTAAATACCGAAAGAATCTTGAAAATCAAAATCTCACAAGTACGAAATAACTCCATGAATCAAAAAAGTACAAAATATCGAAAACAATATCCGAAAATCTGAAATCCCAACTGCATGGAAATCTACAGAAAATCATAAAATACAGGATATTTGTCTCAAACTGACGATAGTAGTTTCCTTACATCCGATCATAATGGGTGTCACGGTCAGTCTCTGCCATGCCATTCGGAATGGCTACAAAAGATTCACCATGGCACTATAATCGAGCGACTGTAACTTTCGTTATCACGCCATCAAGGTACACTAGGGTCACCCGGTCACTCTTGACAAATGCCCAAAACGAATCAAATCTATAACCCAAATGTCCAAGTCACTATAATCATAAAACATCTGACCATATAACAAGACAATTCTAGAAAAATAATCAAAATCAAAAATCCAGGTGAATCATAATATACATCCAAAAATACCTTTAACAAGATAGTTTTCTAGGAAAAATACTCCAAATCCAAAATCCATGTCAAAACATATTATATAGAAAATATAGCTATAATCAAAATAATATCTGAAATAGATAATCATGGTTGCAGAACTGTCCAGAATCAAAGGAGCTGAATGGATACAAGAATATCTACTAAATACTCAACAAATATTAAAATAACCAATCTCAGAGTCCTGGTGAAATCTTCCTTCCACAACAATCATGCCAACGCTTGAAGAGAGCGATAATGATACTAAGTCAACACGAAGTCAACGCACGAAAGGGATAACAGAAAATCAACCAAGGCGAAGCACCGGTAGAGAGTACATAACCCAAGATAAATAACGAGTAACCCAAGGATAAAGACAAGACATCGTCTTACCTGATAATGATCAACATGGACAACTGTGGGACCATGTCTCTCCAAACAAGGAATAATAGGTAGATAACAATGAACAAGATAGGACAAAGCAAAATATGTCTAGGTAGAGATGAGGACCAGTTCACAAGTTCAAGGGAACGAAGGACAAGTGTAACAAGTTAGAATACCAAGGAATAGTGGACTGAGATCAATAATCATGTGAAATCCAACAATATCTCAAAACGAGACCTGCATGGGCCACCATTAAAATCGTGTCACGCCCCAGTACCAGAATACGGGGACGGACGTCGGGCAGCTACACCGTATAAGGTACGAAGACATTATACGGCGATGACGGCTGTCAATCTTGCTGGGTATTCTTGCATGCAATCAATCTATGGCCTAAATTTGATCTCATATCCATAGACAATTACTATGAAATAATAGCAAGAGAGAGAATCATATGGAAAGCAGGAAGTACTCATATGAATAATCAGAAATTCTACAGTACATGATAATAATGTAGACGAGTATACCTTCCTACAGTCCCTAACAAGGTCTGGAACTGAAGCACATCCTCCAAGTCAAGTCTGGAAGATCCACATGATCGGTCACTGGCAATCTGGAAATAATCCAGGGTTGGTCAGGCCAACCGTAGCAAGTACCAGAAAGAAAGGCTCAAGGACGGGCGAGAAAAGCCAACATGATAAAATATAAACCAGAACATATATGAACCATAAATGAGGGTAAGAATCGTACGGTACCAATGCACAATAATAATCCATAACTGATGTAGCTAGGTAATCAACAATTATCACAAACTCCCTAACATCCAATAATACCTACATCGCCAACTGGAACTCGATGTCAGCCAGTTTTACAGGCAACAAGCCAAATAATTTAGAAGAATAAGCAGCCACTCAATTGGCTACGGCTTTCTATGTGGAGGTTGGGTTACCCCAATAATATAAGTATGGTAATCCTCAGATCGTGCCGTCCCAGCAGGGCTAGCGGGGCCAAGTATAATAAGACAAGATGAGCACCGGTCCCTCGTAAGGCCACTGTATGAGCAAGAGAAGTATATAGTACATAATAGTAGTCGGATACTGCCATCCACTAGTGCGAACGGTAACAACATACGTGGCGGCCAACCTACAAATCATGACTAATGTCTGTATTAAGGCTAGTATTGCACGATCTCAGAATTTTTACTCCCTCCCAATGCTTCTACCAGTTTAAGTTACCTAGATTATCCCTACAGTTATCCAGAATCATATGCCGTGGTCACATAATCATCATCCTAAATGTCGTATCTCAGTACGAGAACACTAAGTAAGAATCAACTTAGGCACCTATATTCCCAATTGTAATTCATTCTTAGTGTTATGCAACAAGCAAGCAAGCAATCCTGACCACGCTAAGAATACAGTCCAACTACCAAGGTACCCGTGCAGGTAATCATATAATATAGCTAGAATATTAAGATAGCATCGCAATGCCATATAATCATAGAAGTAGCACCTCAAAGTGCCAGTAGACAAAGAGCACCGCAGTACAAAATCAGGGCCAGTACCTTAAAGGGTAACTGGACTTATAGCACAGATACAAGTAGTCATATCAGAAACAAGGATAAATATGTCAGTCACAAGAAGTCATCTGTCCACATCGTGGCATGGATATCAGGTCAAGTACATGGTCGGGATCTCTACTAGAATATCATCTCAAGTATGCGTGGGAGCCTACAGCTCTAATCATTGAGTCGGTCTATCTACCGGATCAATCTATCAGTAACCTCCCATCTACTATGGAATAAATATCATGTCCAGAAAGACGATCACCAAATACCAAACTAATCACTATAAATACTGCTAGGCCCTCTGGCTCACAAGAATCCTCTGAATTAATGATCACAAGCTATTAGCAAACAAGTCTTCCAGCTATCAAGATATAGAAATCAAACCAGGTTTTGGACGTTTGGAAAGTCGAGTAAAAATCAAGTAATGATGCCCTATATATTCTTTTCGTTTCACGAAACACTCGCACAATCATCAAATATAAGAATCCAAATAGTCATATCTGATCAGAATAAATGTCATCTAAAAGAAATGGCAACGCTATCCAAGAGTCTATATGAGTCTATCAAATCAATATCTCGAGAATCATACTCCACATAATACTCAATCCTCAGACATATCCAAGGTCACAATCCCGATACATAGGATAACTGTCAGCCCTATCTAGCTAGACTAGAATAACTTCTAGAATTAATGGTCAGGGGACAAGAATATATTAATTAATGCCGCCAAAAAAATGGCAAGGATTGCATGAACCGCTCTAGAGCAGATCCATAATCCTTCAACCAAACAAGGACTAGGGTTGCAGACCATCTCTCAAGTGGAACCGCGCTCCTTACGCTATCTGACGGACATGATAGGTCAAGTAGCTAGGCGACTAATCTAGTTATAAGTCTACCTAGCAGGTACTGGAATCAGGTAAACTATACTACGATAAATGAGCATGTGTCTAGTTTAGCAAACCAAATGAACGATTCTGTCCAAATCCTTGAACCAAATTTTCGATCAGGAATTCTAGAAAAATTTGACATAGTCTCCTTTGTATTCTGGATGGGAGCTCCCAGCGAACTGGAGCTAAATCCACTCGACGTAACCCATCGCAGAATCGTAAACTGAGAACACTAAGTCTCAGCTTCCAGCAGAGCTACGATGCATACTAGAAACCAAACCATACCTAAGACCACTAAGTCTCGGCCTCCAGTAATACTACGATGCGTACTGGATGCCAAGCTAACACATGCAACAAGAATTGCTACGCAGGGTGCATCAAGACCCACAGTCATATCCAAGTGACAAGCACAGTTATAAAAATAGTTAGCCAAAGCCGTCACCCGACCACGAGTCGGACACGGGACACATGGGGACAATCCATACATGTGAGTCGTACTCGTATCCTCGGAGGTATGGATGACCCGTCCGAGTTGTCCGATACGGCCTGACCCGATATCGAACCAAGCTATCCTAAGTTATCATCATGGCACTTCTACTACTCTGCTACACTACTCACAGTTATACATTTACAATTACAAATGAATTAAATACAATAAAATCTAGAAGAGAGGGCAATAACTGTCGATGAGCAAGGGATACTTGCCTAGAGGGCTCGGCTAGGTAAGCAAGTCTTCAGCGATCGGGATCTAGGTAGCACGTCCATCGAGGTCCTCAGAGCACAAAATAAACAATCATTAGAATTAAATAATAAAATAATAACATGAAGCACAAGGATGGTAGAAGGCTATACTGCATAGATGTAAACACTTACAAAAAGAGAAGAATTACTGTCTTTTTTTATTAGCGCAAGGTACTACAAATCGAGTACACCTGAGAGATCATGTACTGAGAATCCTCGAGTACAAAAAAAATTCTGGGAAATTGGGACGATAGAGATCGAGCGACAATTGCTCATTTACTCCGTTGACACTCCGATTTATAAAAGTGGAAGACCTAAGAAAATTGCTAACTCTCGACTCACTGTAAAAAAGGGCAGCAATTTGGCTCTGAAATGCTCTATGTTCTGTCCATTTGAAGAGGCATATGTCCTCTATTTATAGTCATTTTACACTGAAATGACTGTTATGCTCACACAGGCAGAAAATATACTAATTTCACTATGGACACATAGTGTCCCTTTGGGCGCATAGGACGAAGGCGCATAAAGACTGCATGATCATGGGTAGATCATGGCCGCATGCTTTGATGCATGACTGTTCGTGGAGACTGACGTGGCCGCATACCTCAGCCCGTGATTGATCATGGATGTTGACCGGGTCGTAGGATCATTTCTATCTTGGGCGCATAGTGCTAGGAGCAAACTATGTGCCCACACTTGGGCGTATGATTAGTATATGAAGTAGTTTTCTGTGGGCGCATAGCCCCCTTTGTCATGTGGGTGCATAGCCCCCTTTATCATGTGGGCGCATAGCCTGATTTATTATGTGGGCACATAGCCCCCTTTATCATGTAGGCGTATAGCCCCTTTATCACGTGGGTGCATAGTCCTTCATTTTTTTGCTTCTACAAGACCCCCTTCAAAGTTTTTGATACTCGAACGAGTTCATAATACTTTGAAAGAAGCATGTAAGACTTTCAATAGCTTTATGGGCGCATGACACATCATCTTCTTGGGCGCATGAATGTTGCCAGGCTGTCAAATATGGCTATAGAGAAAAAATCTGAATCGACAGATTCGTTGGAACAAAATTTAAAGAGGTTCACTCTCTATGTGATGTCTATGAATAGCCCATGTCAGCAAAATATGGGCGCATAATATGCAAACATTGGATCTTATGCGGGCCTATAGCACTATGGGCACATAGTACCATGTTTTGCCTATAAATAGGTCCGAGGAGAGAGAAAATTTATTCTCTCCTTTTTTTAGAAATTTCTAAGAGTTTTTTTGTTTCCTCTTTTTCGTGCGATCATGTCTCCTAAGGCTGCTTTGACTCCCAAGAGGTCCACGAAGGGTAAGGAGGTTTCATCGAGTAGTTCTTCTCCTTCGGTAACGTCTTCACTGGTCCAAGACCCTATTTTGGGTGAGGCGATATCCTTAAAACAAAGTCCAGAGCGTTAATTTGCGACGCTCGGACTTATTTTTGCTTGGGCGCATAGACATTGATATGCGCCCAAAGCAACCTTCCTCTGTCTGGCATTTTTATACGCCCACAGAGTCATACGCACACATATTTGTTGCTTTTCACTGCAACATGTTATGGGCCCACGCAGAAACGTTCTGTGTTCAAGAAGGACTCCTATGCGCCCAAAGGCCATGTGGACGCATAGAATTCAGGCACATAGAATGTTTTTCTAGGACTTAGTCTTTTTTTGACTTTTTATTCTATTTTTTGCAGTTGACATGGTTGTCCCAGCTCTTGGCGAGATTCCTCTCAGCTCTGCCCGCTATGCTCTGGATTCAAGCCTCGTCACTGCCATGATCAGGAACGTTCAAGCTAAGATCAGTCAAAACCAGCCTTTGGTGCAGATGATCGCTATGCTTGAACATGATAAGACGTTCCTGAAGCAGATAATGAACAATGAGAAGTTCGTACTCGGAGGGGCGCGGAGCTTCAAGAGACCGTACTTTCTGTTCGGTGACAGCCTGGAGTTTGAGGATGACGAGCCGAAATGTCTAAGGAACCCTCTGGTGGTCAGATTGAACGACCTGAGAATATGGTTGCCGACTATAGAACGCCAATACCCTCTGTCGACGTTTACCGATTTAGCTGTCCGGAGACAAATGAAATAGGATCTGACCCCTGAACTTCATGGAGTCGTCTTTGGCAAGATCCAATTTAACTCCGGTGACAGGAAGAAAGACACCTTCAAGTGTGTCAAGGGCTCCACATCCTATTCTACGAGGAAGCTGCATCCTGGGGCCGTAATAAATGATATTCCGACTGATCTTCATCCTTATGCTGTCGAGACCCTCTCCAATATGATGATGTTAAAGAAGGAGTCGTATCCGAAAGGGAAGCTGCGGATGGAAGATTGGAGATACCCCATCCCATTCTGGAGTGACCTTACTGAATGGGTGCTTTCGACCTACGAGGACACCCTAAAAGCTGCCGACTTGTTTTATGCCGTTAGAGCCACCCAATATGGCATAAAAGTGAATTGGCCTATGTTTATCGCGTTGGTGGTGTTGTACAATCATTACACCTGTACTTTCTTCACTCCGGACGGGAAGATGGGTTTGGCTCTACATGAGATGCAGGCAATATCAAAGCTGCCCTGGGAACGGAGCCATACGAGGAATACGTTCCTTGTGATGAAGAGATTTTAGACTTGGAGAAGGAAAACCCCGAGATGGTAGGAGTGTACAAAGAGTTACTCTGTCACTTCTTCATCTGTCATAGGATCACAAAGAAGGGCAAGACCGAGGGGGCCACTCCCCATATGAGGTCTTGGACTAACTATATCTTCATTAAGAAAGAGGAAGAAGACGGCCCGGTTTTCTTCTCAACTCGTAAGCCCTCAATAAAATCTGAGATAGAGCAACTGATGATAGATCACGGGGCAGCAGACACCGACGACAGCGATGATCCAGAGGGACAGTCCCTGATTTATCACTTCTTCCGACAAGCTAAGTTCAAGTTGTCGGAGAAGGTTGTGTTGGCCGCTTTTCTGATGATGTGGCTCCGTAACTATGTAGTCCCTGGTAGTTCAGGGTCTATTGAGAGGATGAGTCGGGATATGATTCTTCCGGCTGTAAGGCTGGTGTTCAGATACCGGCTCGTCCTGCTTCTTGTAATGGTCCGCGCCATCCAATGAGGTTTGCAAAACTTTACTGCAAGTACGGTGATGCCTGATGGTAGAAAGGACTTTGCCAGGACTGAACTTTCCTTTCATTACTTAATAGGATGGCTGGTGCTGCACTGTCCTAGATTAATGAATGCCGGGCTGATGGCAGACTCTTTGATAAGAGATACCTTTCTTCGGAGGTTCCATGACGCAGACTGGGCCGTCATCGGGGTATCTGCTTGTAGGAGGGCTTTGAGCTTCCTATAGAATTATGAGTTCTTCAGAGTGTTTCCTCCATCTGGCAGTGGCCGGGCAGGCGATACTTTAGTAGATGAGGCGAGCTTGACTCCTGGAGCATTCTATTGGCTCCAGTCTATCAGGCCTTCTCATCTGGTGCTCAGTGATAGGAACCACACTTTCCTGGAACCTTATATGCTAAGTCATTTTGTACGACAGTTTGGGTATAGCCAGCTTCTTCTGGGCAACCCTATCCCTCATCTTCAGTCGATAGAAAGCCTGATTTACGGGGTACGTGCATGGGACTATTACAACGCTGGATGCACAAGGGCAATTTTTTACTTTGCTAGAAGATAAACCTGAAACTCACCTGCTCTTTGCTGCTATAAAGTTTTATACTCAGGTCAATACCCTTAATCCTCAGTATGACCGCGAGCAGAGTTTAGTATCGGGGACTAGTCTTGCCCCCACTCTTGCCGATATAGGCTAAGCCTGAGCAATGAGGGACCATAGAAGGGAAGGTGCCACACCTGCAGCAGAGCCGACTACAGGACTACCACGGAGGGAAGCTCTTGAAGAGCCGGCTGCTACAGCACCGCAAAGGGAAGATATTGAAGAGGATACTTCTCTCCCTGATCTTCCTCAAAAATGAAAATCTTCGACTGAACTGGCTCAACAGTCAACTTTTAAAAGGAAGAAGAAACTTGTTGTCAGAGGTGTAAAGAAGGTCAAGGATATGGGTGCCAGCTTGCCTCCTTCAAGAAGATCTTCCCGACAAACTCAAAGGAGTGAAACGGCATCACGGGCCATTACTATCCCGGAAGTAGACCCCTTTCTGGATTCTATAGTCATTTTGGTAAAACCAATACTCGTACAGTCTTCAAATAACGCTCTCTTACCCTTGCATTTGTCCTTTGCACAGGACGTTGAAGTTGCGACCGAGGTAGGTGCCTCTTCGTCTAAAGAGGTGGACATGACGACGGTGTCTCCCATTCGTCCTCAATCGACGGATGAAGCCAGTCCCTCTTATGATATCTTTTTAGGAGATATGTCTGAGCTTGGGGCTCTAATAAAAGAGTTGGACGAGAGTCAAATCCAATCAGCTCACCCTTCCGTGGGTACGTTATTTTTGCACCTTACTTCGGATGAGATTTTTTGACTTCAATTTTGCGTACTCCTCGTGAGGCTGACTTTCGTCGTGTATTCCCTTGTAGACGAGAAGAGGGAACAAAGTACAGAGGCTGTCCCAAATACTAAGACAAGACAAAAAGTTGCCTCCGGTTCTCCCGGAGTAGTTGGTACAGATGGTTTTGTCAGTAAACCAGCATCAGTTGCTGAAGAAGTAGTTGAATGGCACGTTGAGACGACCGCTATTGAATCTGCTCCGGGTCCAGCTGGGGCCCTTATTTCTGAACCATTTTTTGGTGAGTCGGTATCGGTAGCTGAAGAAGTTGATCAGCGCACCGAGGTGGCTGTTACTGAATCTGCTCCAGGTCCAGCTAGGGCCATAGAAGATAAGCAACCTGCATATGTTTTGGCTAAGGTTGACATTGAGCAACCTGGGTTTGCTCTTGTTTCCCTGGCCCAAGTTGACATTAAGCAGGCAGGAGGTGTGAAATTACAACTCTTTCACACTCTTTAAGTTTTTCTTCCCATTGCTGATATGTATATTGCTTGATTGTCAGGTTCTGCTTCTTCCCAAGTATCTTTTTCTGGGGTGGAAGATCCCCATCAAGTTCCCTCTCCAACGACTTCCTCCGAAGATGATGAAATGGCTCAGGAAGTCATAAAAG
Source organism: Iris pallida (assembly GCA_029216955.1). Lineage (NCBI taxonomy): Eukaryota > Viridiplantae > Streptophyta > Magnoliopsida > Asparagales > Iridaceae > Iris > Iris pallida. The sequence goes on along the minus strand of JANAVB010011000.1, from coordinate 1,321,668 downwards.
CTCTCTACTCTATCCCAAAAGTGAAGCTTCCTGGAGTCTTGAACCGGAATGCTGCCTTCGGGCCTGTAAAGGTTATTGCTGAATGCCAGGTGGCAGTCCTTGAAAGCATTACTGGTTACGAGGAGCGGGCAAATGCTTTAAGGAAAGTCCTAGCTGACTTGGAAGACCAAGTGGCCAGATTCCGTGAAGTCAGTCGACGAAGCCCAAACTCGATGTTTCTTGAGGAAGATGCAGCTTTGGTTGCGGCTATTAAAGAGGAGGAGGCTACTTTCCAAGCGAGAAAGGAAGCCCTGGCTAAAGAGATTAGTGAGCTGTCTGATCAATATGAACAGTTCAATACTGTAAGCCAAGCTCGTATTTCCTCGAAGGACTAGCTGGCCGCCCAGATCATCGAAAAGTACAATCAGATTGTGTGACTTCATAAGGAGATTGCCCGGCTAGAGACCAACTTAAGAGCGGTTGTGTCTGAACATGAGGACTATAAAGCTCAGGCTGTTGTGACTGCCACAACTTCAGACCAATTGAAAGAGTAGCTGGTGAAGTTAGAGGAGGAGCATACGAGACTAGTTCCCTTCAGGGATGAGACTACTCGGCAGGAAGAAGTGCGTCATCGTGCTCTTATCAAATCACAAGTTGAAGTTACGGCTTTGAGGGATAGCATCAATCAATTGTGTATCCCTTAAGTCTTCTTATTTATAATTGGCTCATTTAGCCAAAAAAACTCTTATATCCTGCTTTTTTTAGAACAATTCAATAAAAAATCTTTTGGCTTTCTGAACTCATGAATGTGGTTTGTGAAATATCAGAACTAGAGGTAATATGGACGTAGTAGAGATATTTCTGGTAGGTATTCTGCTGGAGAATTAGATGTGGACTCATTATCCGTTTTATATTCAAGGTTCTTGAATATAGATAATAAGTTGAAATAAGCTGCTAATAGAGGTAATATGAACGTAATAGCAGAGAATGTTTTATATCTCGACCAGAGGTAATATGGACGTGGACGGGTATATAACATTTAAATAGGAGTCAGTAAATAATTCAGAGATAATATGGACGTAATTATTTCTGATGAGTGTTTTGCTCAGAGGTTATATGGACATGGCAAAATATTTCTTAATTATTCTACTGGAGAATAATTATCGAAAAATAGTTCAGAGGTAATATGGACGTGACCGTTTTCATAAGATCGAGTTTGGACAGAGTTCAAACGAAGATAATTTTTAGAGGACCCATTATCCATGGCGTATTCAAGACTTTTGAAATACTGATAATAGTTAGACGGTTCTTTGAATCACATAAACATCATACTACACATTTACATGATTAAAGTTGGGTATCTGTGAACGCTGAAGGTTACCTATAATATTTCTTCAGGAACTTGCCGTTGATTGGCATCATAAGCAAGTCACCATCAGGCTTGGTTAGTCGATATGTACCGTTAGAATACACTGATTCTATAATAAAAGGACCGTTCCATTTTGGCTGGAATTTTCCTTTTGTCTTGTGCGTTATGACCATTGGTCTTCTCACTGCAAAGACCAAATCACCAACTTGAAAGATTCTTTCCTTCACCTTTTTATTAAAGGCTATAAAAATGCGTGCTTGTTATAGCTCAATACGCTGTTGAGCTAATAAGCATTTTTCATCTAGCGCTTCCAGCTCTTGTAGTCGCAGATGGTAACTTTCTTCGGCACTCAACTCATTGGCTAAGGCTACTCGAAGAGAGGGAATCTGGATCTAGGAGAAGAACTACTACACTTTCATAAACCAGAGAGAATGACGTACTGCCTATTGGAGTCCGAACCGTTGTACGGTAGGCCTAGGGACATTCGCTGAGCTTCTCATTCCAATCGCGCTTGTTTGAAGACACGAATTTCTTGAGGAGTATGACGATAGTCTTGTTGAAAGCTTCTGCTAATCCATTTGCTACTGGATTGTAAGCGGTAGAGGCTACATTCTGGATTTGATTCTTATCGTAGAACTGATAGAATGTATGGCTCACAAATTATGGACCATTATCATAAATGATCCTGTGAGGTAGGCCGAATCGGTAGATGACGTGATGTTTGACGAAACTGATTACGTTTGATGTCTTTACTTCGATAAATGGCATAGCTTCCGTCCATTTGGAGAAGTAATCGGTTATAGCCAGGATAAACCGATGTCCTCTGGAGGATGGCGGGCTAATTGGGCCGATGACATCCATACACCAGGTTTCAAAAGGCCAAGATACTGCCGTCGGGTGTAGAAACTTCGAAGGTTGATGAATATAATTAGGGTGGAATTGACAAGCCCTACACTTCTTTGTATATTCAACAGCATCTGCTATCATCGTGGGCCAATAATAATCTATTCGTCTGAGACGATCTTGTAATTTGGGGCCTGGTTGGTGTGTACCATAAATTTTGTCATGAGCCTCACGTAGTGCATATTTGGTTTCTGTGTCTGATAAACATCGTAACAGTAACCCATCGTAAGAACGTCGGTACAACATTTTGGTAGCTATATTATAGTAAAATCTGAGGGATCGTCGTTGGATAGACACTGCTTCCTTCGGGTCATCAGGGAGGATTCCGTAGACAGTATAGTCTATGAAAGAAATTCTTCAATTTTTGATGTAGACATTCATCTCTACTGCGTAGCTGTGATGAATATACAAGGCATCTTTCACACAGAATAACTCTCGACCAGACACTGTGATCGAATGTTGAGTATTGATAGGAACGGTCAAGAAAGCAGCCAGACCGGCTAAAGCATCTGCTTCTATATTCTGTAATCGAGGTATGTACTCGATGAATAATCCAACAAAGGTAGAAGCTGTTTGCCATTAAAATTGTTTTGATTGAAATTTTAATACAAACAGAACAGTGTTACAATGTAGGACTTAGATGTAGTCCTAGGAGTACACTTTTGTTTAAGCTGGGTCCTTAGTGCCAATGGAGCGAGTGGTAATGCGTTGACTCCGTTGACCGGCTGACGACGGTTATCGGTTCTCTGAAGGTGTTGATTGCTCTGGGTGCTGGAGCTTGCTGAGAGGAGGAAGACGTTGAGTGTCTAGAACTGCCTCTCCGGTGATTCTCTGTTGTGGATTCTCTCTGTGTTGTGAGTCTCCTTTTTGTGTGTCCCCTGTATGTGAAGGAGATGATCCTTCTATTTATAGTTTTGCAGGCTGGCTACTCATGCGCGCATGCAGGATGCACCGGTGTGGGGACGCCACGTGGAGGTTGCTGATGGAGGCGCATGGATGCTGCGCCCTGATCGAGGGGGAGAACTCTTCATACTGTTGTTGTGAGCCGGCACGTAGCAGAGAGAAGATCTTTCCGTTGCTGAAATCTTGGATGAGTTGAGTCAAAGGACACGTGTCGTCGACTCGTGGTTCGAAGATCTCGGATTTGGTGGAGAGGAGTGATCTGGTGGGCTGTGCCTTAGATTAGGCGCAGGAGGAGGCTGCGGCTCATAACCTTTAGGAGTTACAAACCATTTGGGCGCATGGCTTTTGAGGCGCATGCAGGTGACTTTCTTTCTGTCTTTCGGGATCAGAGAGCAGTCTGAGGCGCATGGCTTTTGAGGCGCATGCTGATTTGGACGCATGGCCATAGAGGCGTATAGCGATTTAGACGCATGGCCATAGAGGCGCATGCGGATGGCTGAGTGGCCACGTGGCAGTAGCCGTCGAAATAAAGTCATGATGATGCTGACGTTGTTGATGCTTCATTTTCTGAAAAAGCTGTCGACTGTTCAGACTTTGGGAGGCGTGCTGCCAACTCTGTCAGTTCAACATTTAATGTTGGTGACGTTCGATGGACAGCTGAGTGGGCGTGTCGGTTGGCGTTCCACTCGGTATAGAGATGTGTGGGGGCGCATCCTCTGTAATGCGCCGAGTACTGTAGGGCGCGTCTGTGTGATGCGCCTGATACCGAAGGGCACGTCCGTGTGATGCGCTGTCCGGCTGGCGCATCGGATATGTCTTTTAATGATGCGGCTGTCTCGCTCTTCGAGTGCTATGAATAGCCGTTTGGCTGAATTCGAGGCGTCCGGTTCATCCATTTAATGTAAATTTATTGCACGGAATTCGGAGGGCCATCCACTTGGCGCGTGGGTTTGATCTGCCCGGCCTATAAATAGTGGCATGGAGAGAAGATTTGCTTTTCATTCCCTCACGTACTTCCAATATGAACTTGAACATGCGGGTGTATTCTGTTGACGAAGTGCTCCCGAGGGTGAAGATGAGACGCTGTGTTGTCTTCGATGCACTTGAAGGTGACTGTTACATCCAAAAGACGGAGTCGAGGGCTTCCAAGGCAGGCGGAAGGTGCCTGTTGCATCCAAAGATAGGGATGCTCGGGTCTTGTCTCCGTTATTCGGGAAGAGCCGTAGATCGGAATGGCGGTGCTAGGCTTTCTCTTCCTTCAAAGTGGGTGTCGCCCACTCTGGTTGTGTTGAGAGCTTCCTTGTGCCATGATTTCGATCACGGTCTTCCTTGGGCTTTGGAAGCCTCCCCTGGCCACAGCTTTGCCGTGCTCCTCTCTTCCTTGGTTCCAGCCAGAGGGTTAAATGCTTTGTGGAAGCACTTATCCGGTGATCCTGGCTGGAAGAGCGGCGCATAACTGGGCTCTGCTCGGCCAGGTGAGCTTGGCTGGAAGAATTTGGCTGAAGGGATGCACATAGCTGGGCTGGATGCACATAGCTGGGCTGGATGCACATAGCTAGGCTGGATGCACATAACTGAGCTGCTGAAGAGATGGTGGGATACGCCTGGATGGAGGCGCATAGTGATGCTGCGCCTATCTGGAGACGCATGGTGGCCGTTGCGCTTATCTGAAGGCGCATAGTGGCTACTGCACTTATCTGAAGGCGCATGGTGGCCGCTGGCTGTAGACTTAGGATCTTTCCTTTGTAGAAATTCTCCTTTGTACAACCTTTTCTAGACATGTAATAGACTTTTATATATAAAATAAAAAGTCCTTCTTCAAATGTCTATACTTATTGACTTTGCTGTGAAGTTCTTCGTCTGAGTGCTAGCGCATGTAGTGTCTGGCGCATGGGCTTTCTGGTTGTGAAATTCCATGCTTCTACAAGACCCCCTTCAAAGTTTTCAAAACTTTTGAATAAGTTTTGGAATACTTTGAATAAGAAGCATGGAGGTCAGGGCGCATGATTTCTGGGCGCATGCCTGTTCGGGCGCATGCTCTTCTCAGTTAATGATGATGGTGCCTCGGTAACCGAAAAGATTAAAGATGATCTTTTGGTTTTATTTGCTAGAACCCGAGGCGACGGCTGAGATCATACGTCATCTGTTCACGCGTGCGACCAAGCCCTATAAATAGGTAAGAGTTGGAGAGAGAAAGGGTTTTTCTTCTCTGTGCCTTTGCTTCTTTAGAGTTTCTTCTTCAAAACTCTAACTTCTCCTTCCTCGAGAGAATGGCTCCCAAGACTCCTTGCGGTGCTGCCGGCAAGGGGAAGGAGAAAGCGAAGGAGTCCGCCGATGAGGATGTACCTATCACTCTTGCGACTCTTGTCGACGTTCGTCCTGAGGTGACAGGTGGGTTTCGTCTCTGCTTTGGGCCCTGTGCCCTAACTGCCGACGCGTATAGACTTCGATCTTTGATGATATGCCGAGGTTCTATCCTGCCGACGTGCATAGGTTTATACCTTTATCATGCACCGAGGTTTTAATGGCTGACGCGCATGGGTTTTATTCCCTGAAGATGCGCCGAAGCCTTTGCTGACGCGCATGGGCTCACGCTCTGATAATGTGCCGAAGCTCCAATGCCAACGCGCATGGGCTTACGCCCTGATGATGCGCCGAGACATGCTGACGCGCATGGGCCTATGCCCTGATGATGCGTCGAAGCAGATGCGCATGGGTTCATACCCTGGCAATGCGCCAGTCTGCTTGACATATTTTGTCTTTTTGCCTGACTTCCACTTTTGTTGTGCCAGTGTCGATGACGATCCCTTTGTTGAATGAGGTCCTCCTGGACGCTTCTCTTTGTCAGATGGGAGTTGATTTTGATGAGGCGGTGATCAACCCTGCAAAGGATGCTATCCTTCAGGACCAACCTCGTGAGAGGATGCTACAAATCCAGGTCCAGTTGCCGCTTTTCCTCCAGAGTATGATGGAGAGCGGTAAACTGAAGTCTGCTGATTCTGAAGGTGTGACTTTCTTAAAGCCTGCCTTTCTATTTGGCGACCGATTAGTCTCTTCCGAAGCGAAGATATTGAAGATCAGAGAAGACTGGTTCTTTGCTGCTAAGGGCATGATGTTATACATGCGGCAGGTTGACCGCCAGTTGCCACTGACAGCCTTTTATCGTCTAGCTTCGAAGAGAAGGATGGGTTGGGAACTTACTCCTTCTCAAGGAGGTGCCTTGGGGGGTTCCCTTTCGATTGACACCACCTCGAACCAGCGAGACACCTTGACCGCCTCACGAACCGGTTCTTCGTTCAATTACCGAGCTTTACGTCCCGGGAGCATCTATAGTGAAGTCCCAAATGACACGTTTCCCTTCAGTGCCCCGACTTTTGCAAATCGGATGCTGACGTCGAAGGTCACGTATCCGACAGCTGGTTTTAGAGTCGAAGGTTGGTGTCACTACATCCCAAAGTGGGACGAGTTGACCTCCTGGGTGCTTTCCAGGTTCAAAGTTGAGCTTAAAGAGATAGGGCTGACTGCCGCCATTCGGGCCACACAGGCAGGCGTGGACCTCAATAAGCCGATGTTCCTTGCGCTCTTGGAGCTTTTCAACGCCCAGACTGGCAGCTTCTTTACTCCGGTGGGGGAGTTGGGATTGGCCCTTCATGAGATGTACGAAGTGTCCAAGCTTCCTTGGGGCTCGGAACCGTACGAGGAATATTTCCCATCAAATGAAGAGATCCAGGTCTTGGAAGATAAGGACCCGGAGATGATGGCCATTTTCAGGGAGGTGACGAGCCATCATTATCTGTTGCACCGGAGGGACAAGGGTAAGACCCAGCCTCACGTGACTGCTTGGAGGGACTATGTCTTCAGGCAGGATTTGGCAGATCCTTCGAGGATCCGGTTTGCGACTCCGCAGGGCTTGAAACCCGCGGAAGTGAGTTCTGAAATAACCCGGCTGGACGAGAGGACCCCGCATTCCAATGAGAGCGGTAAGGATACGTACAGCTGTTTCTGGCACTGCGCGCACCGGATGTCATCTAAGGCAGTATTGACGGCCTATTTGATGATATGGCTCCGGGATTGCATATTTGCAGGGGGATCCGGTGCCGTTGAGAGGGTACATCGGAATCTCATTTTGCCTGCAGTGAAGTTGGCCTTTGGACGACCTTTAGCTCTCCTCCCCGCGATGGTGTGCAACTTGTTGCACGGTTTGAGGTCTTTTGCTGACGATGTGATCCACGAGAAAGGTAATAATGACAACTTTCCCCGGGCCGAGCTGCCTTTCCATTATCTTATGGGGTGGCTGATCTTACATCATCCGAATGTGATGAGTCCTGGCCCTGAGGAGGACCATGTCGAAGGAGATACCTTCATTCGTCGCTTCTACAAGAGGAAGTGGTCTTACACTGGCGTCCCCGTTTGTAGGAGGGTTTTGTCCTTCCTTCAGGGGTGGGAAATCGTGAAGGTTGGCCCGATCTTCAAGAATTTCGAGGTCGACCAGGATTTGGTTGATTCTGGCGAGGATGCGGTTACTTTGCCGAAATGGAGTTTTCGTTGGTTGCAGAGTATCCGGCCTTCGCACCTGGTCTACCGTAATCAGAACAGATGTTATCTGGAACCGTACTTGCCAAGCCGATTTGCTCGTTAATTTGGCTACACTCAGCTAATGCTGCGGAATCCCAGTAGCAGTCTAGGCTTCATCGGGAGTTTGCTGGATGGAGCCCGGGGCTGGCAGTATTATAACGGTGGATGCACAAGCGTTAAGTTTACCACACCAGTTCGCAATCCTCGGCCGCCGATCTTATATCCGGCCGCCAAGCTGTATTGCACTATGAATACTATGTCTCCTGGTTATGACAGGGAGACTAGTTTCATCATTGGAACCCAGTTGGAGGCAACAACGAATATGTTGGTGGCAGCTCGGTCATATCGTCCGCCAGAATTGGCGGGGTATCGGGCTGCTGCTGTGGCACCAGTAAGCCGAAGGAGGTGGCAGGCTCTTCTGAGGAGCGCATTCCACCAATGATGATGTCTCCTGTGGAGGAGGGTCCCGAAGATGTTCCCGCGGAGGTTTTAGTATCTCCTGACTTTGAAGTCGCAACAACTTCTGGGATAGTATCATCTGCCGTGGAGGCCTTGGACGCTGAGGGTCTTACAGACTCGAGGCATCCTGATGATGAAGTGGATTGGAGTTCGTCGCCTTCTGGTGACGTCCCTCCAGCGTTGCAAGGGTCCGTTGCGGGGGCAGCAGAAGCAGTGAGAATAGAGGAGAGGGTTGATTCCCCTCCTTGTCATGATGAAGGGAGGTCGGCTGAATCATTGCCAAATCCTTCCTTGGTTTCAACCATGGACATAGAGATGGCTACCGATCAGGTGGTAGCGACAGATTTTGTCCCTGTAGAGGGACTTGAGAAGAATGAGACCCTTCTGCCGGTCTTGTCTCCTGGGGCTGGCCAGGAGATAAATGTTGATCTCCCCGTTTTGCCGGGGGAGGTAGCTGATGCTGATAGAACGTCGGGGGTAGAAGAGGTGGCCGTTGACGTCGGTGATTTCTCCGGGCTTGAGAAGGGTAAGGGTGTGGAACCCTCTGTTGCTCCTTCCACTTGGGGTACTATCACGACACATGTGCCGGCTCCTTCTGTTCCTTCGGCTCCTCGGGCTAGCAGTCTGGCCCCTATTGATGAAGAGCCTATTGCTGCCGAGGTTTAAACCTCTCAGATCGAGGTTGGCGGATCTTCCTCCGGTCCGCAGACTGCAGTAGCTCCCCCAACTCCTGCTATGACGCCACAGGTGCTGGCGGATGCCGACGAGTATGTAAAGTTCCTCATCGAGGGAGTGTACAAAATGCTGGAGAAAGGTGTATCTGCAGTGATGGATGGCAAGGGGAGCTTTGCGACGGCAAAAGCTTTGGCAATGCCTTGTATCGAGCTGATCCGCATTCACCAAGGCCATGACCATATGGCCGAAATTCTGGAGGTTTCGGTGATTGAGCTGGACGAGCGGCTCGCGGAACTGCAGCGTATCCAACAAAATGACCTCTCTGTCTTGATAGATGCAGAGATAGGGAAGTTGATTGCTGAAATCGAGGCTTCCTATCGGGCCGATGTGAGCAGTTGGGAGCGTGAAGTGGCTGGGACTGAGGCTGCGGCGGAGCAGTTGTCTCAATCTATGGAGAAGACGACGGAGAAGCGGGCTGCGGTGGATGCTAACATCGCAGAGGTTGATGCTCAGATGCGCCGTCTTGAAGACCAGCGGGCCCAACTTCAACTAGAAGCTGATCGTGTCCTGGCTGAACACGTGGCATTCAAGCAGAAGGAAGCGGCTCTTACTCAGCGGACCCTTGCTTTGGCTCAGCAGCGACGACAGCTTGATGAGAAGTATGAGAGTAAAACTTCCGCTGAGGCTGTCGGATTAATGCGTCAAGAAGCCGAGCTCCGAGTCCAGGCGACTGTGGAAACTCGTACTGCCGACCTGAGACGTCGAGTCAGAGAACTCTCATCCTACCCTGGAGAGGATCGGGGACTGTAGTTTCTCTTCTTTTTATGTGTTTTTGCAACTCTTGCTAGGGAAATAGCGTATTTCTGTACTCCCTTTTTTTTGAAAAATAAAGAAATACACTATCTCTTTTTTTGTGATGTGTTCATTTTTGATCTCATGAACTTGATGATTTATGTGGACCTATTATCTTTTGTGCACCTTGGTTTTTAGGTACAGATAATAAGTTTGAAGGAACCAACATGTTTGCTCAGAGGTAATGTGGACATGGCAATCATTAGGTTCAAATGATAGAATCTTCCTACTCAGAGGTATTTATGGACGTGGTAGGAATGATCCTGGGGGATACGCTGAACAACTCAGAGGTAATGTGGACGTAGAAGTTCTGCGATCAATGTACAACAACACAGGAGTTGTTTGTACGTGATGTTTACTCAGAGGTAATGTGGACGTGGTAAACATGAAGGATAGCGTAAGCTCACGAAATGTAAGGTTCCGCTTTGTAGGATGTAGAGAGACAACTCAGAGGTAATGTGGACGTGGTTATCTTTCTACGGAAGGATGCCACGGAACAGCTGGGTTCCGGAAGCGTTTGATTTTGTAAAAAGAGGTTGTTTGGGGAAATACATGTCTTGGAGGATGTCAAGAATAGTACTTCTTTAGAAACTTGTCGTTGATGGGCATCATGAACAAGTCCCCATTGGGTTTGGCGAGGCGGTAAGCACCGTTTGAGTATACCGTCTCAATGATGAAGGGTCCTTCCCATTTAGGCTCGAACTTCCCTGGTGTCTTGTGAGTTAACACCATTGGCCTTCTGACTGCTAAAACCAGGTCGCCAACTTGGAAAGTTCTTTGCTTGACCTTCTTGTTGAAAGCCTGTGATATACGGGCTTGGTAAAGTTCGATGCGTTGTTGAGCTAGGAGACGCTTTTCGTCAAGTGCCTCCAGTTCCCGCAGACGACGACGTTGATTGTCTTCTTCTGTGAGTTTGTTTGTGATCGCTACTCGGAGTGAGGGGATCTGGATCTCGAGAGGCAGTACCGCTTCGCTCCCGTAGACCAGGGAGAATGGTGTGTTGCCTGTTGGGGTCCGTACCGTTGTGCGGTTGGCCCAAAGACATTCGCCGAGCTTTTTGTCCCAGTCGCGTTTGTTGGATGACACGACCTTTTTGAGCAGCCTAACGATAGTTTTGTTGAACGCCTCGGCCAATCCGTTTGCTGCCGGATTGTAGGCGGTTGAGGCCACGTTTTGAATGCGATTCTTGTCACAGAACCTGCTGAAAATGTGGCTGATGAACTGGGGACCATTGTCATGAATGATTCGCCCGGGTACTCCGAAACGGTAAATGATATGGTGTTTGATAAAGCTGACCACCCTGGAGCTTTTTACTTCCGCTAGTGGGACTGCTTCCGCCCATTTGGAGAAGTAATCGGTGATGGCCAGGATGAAACGATGTCCTCTTGATGAAGGAGGGGTGATTGGTCCTACAATGTCCATGCCCCAGGCTTCGAATGGCCAGGAGGCGACTGTAGGATGTAGAGATTCAGACGATGTATGTATGAAGTCTGCATGAAGTTGGCATGCATGGCACTTCTTAGCATATTCCACTGCGTCGGCGGCCATGGTTGGCCAGTAGTAGCCCATACGTCGCAGTCGATCTTGCAACTTAGGACCTGGTTGGTGAGCTCCGCAAGTTCCGTCATGAGCTTCTCGAAGAGCTTCGGCTGCTTCTTCGTTAGACAGGCATCGAAGGAGAAGCCCGTCGAAGGAGCGTCGGTACAGCGTTTTAGTGGCTGTATCGTAGTAGAATCGAAGAGAGCGTCTGCTGACTGAGACGGCTTCCTTCGGGTCTTTCGGAAGGATTTCGTAGACGGCGAAGTCGATGAACGGGAATCTCCAGTCTTGGATATTAACATCGGTGTTTGTCGGCACGGCGTGAGCCATTTGCAAACATAGGTTGTTTCTGGGACAAATCAAGTCTCGGCCAGTTACCGTGACATAGTGTTGAGTCCCAAGGGGCGCGGCCAATGAGGCTGCGAGGCCAGCCAGAGCGTCAGCCTCCAAGTTTTGTAGACGGGGTACATGTTCGATGAAGAACCCAGTGAAGGTTGAAATAATGTTCAATGCAACTTCATGGTAAGGGATCAAATCTTCATGGCGAACCTCGTATTGCCCCCGAATCTGGTTTACGACGAGTTTCGAGTCACCGTAGGCTTCCAGATGATCCACCCCCAGCTGTTGTACTAGCTGGAGTCCCATGACGAGTGCGTTGTACTCAGCAACATTGTTGGAGTACGGCTTCGAAAGAGAATATGCGCGTTGGATGACCAACTGATCGGGGGAGACCAAGACTACCCCCACTCCTGCGATGATTTGGCCGTTGGGGCCCGTTCTTGAAGCGCCATCGAAGAACATCTGCCAAACGGGGCTTCCTTCAGTGACGTTTGATTCTTGGACTTCATCCGTGATGTCTTCATAGAGTTTTGAAGATTCTGGGATGGGGTGTGCAGCTAAAAAGTCAGCCAGAGCCTGACCCTTGACTGTCTTCTGCGGGACAAATACCATGTTGTATGGCGTTAGTAGGATCGCCTATGTAGCCAGCCGGGAGTTTAATGACCCTGGCTTCGTCATGAGAACTCTGAGTGGATTGACTCGGGAGATGACGTGAATTGTCTGGCCCGAGACGTAATGACGAGTCTTCTGAATGGCAAACACCAAAGCCAAGCACTCCTTTTCAACGGGGTTGTACCAGTGTTCGGCCCCGATGAGAGTTCGACTGAGGTAGTAGATTGCTTGCTCGTAGCCTGCATCGCTGTTTTGAGCCAGTAAAGCGCCGAAGGAATGATCCATGGCACGGACGTAGAGGAGGAATGGTTTGCCGGCGACAGGTGCCACTAGGACTGGCGGGCTTGTCAAGTAAGCCTTGATGTCGTCGAAAGCCTTTTGGCACTCCTCTGTCCAGACGTAAGAGACTCCCTTCTTCATGAGCTGAGTAAAGGGTTGACATTTACCGGAGAGGTTTGCTATGAACCTCCGGATGTATGCCAGACGTCCCTGTAAGCCCCGAAGTTCTCGAAGGTTCTTCGGAGGGTCCATGTTGAGGATGGCTTTAGTCTTCTCGGGATCGACATGAATGCCTTTTGCCGTGATGACAAAGCCCAAGAATTTGCCGCTAGAAACCCCCAGAAAGGATTTAGCGGGGTTCATTTTGAGTTGATGCGCCCGCATGAGATCGAAGACCGTCTTCAGGTCCTGTAGGTGATCTCTTTTGAGGCGGCTCTTGACTGCGATGTCGTCAACATAGCATTCGACTGTCTTACGAAGATGTTGACGGAAGATGGTGCTCATAGCTCGCTGGTATGTCGCACCGGCGTTCTTCAAGCCGAAGGGCATTACTGTGTAGCAGAAAACACCCTTTGGAGTCCTGAATGACGTGTGTTTTACGTCATCGAGGAACATCTTGATTTGATTGTAGCCTGAATACCCGTCCATGAAGGACATGCGTTCAAAGCCACATGTGTTGTCGATCATTACATCGGCGATTGGGAGCGGGAATTCATCCTTCGGGCAAGCAGAGTTGAGATCCCTGAAGTCGATACAGACTCGTATCTTCCCGTTCTTCTTGGTGACAGGGACGACGTTGGCTACCCAGTCCGGGTGTTGTTCCTCACGGATGAAGCCACTGGTCAAGAGCTTGTCCACCTCCTGATCGATGGCATTCATGATGTTCGGGCGGAAGCGTCGCTGTTGTTGTTTGATAGGTTTGGCATCTGGTAAGATGTTCAACCTATGCATCGCGATCTGTGGATCGAGACCCGGCATGTCTTCGTAGCTCCAGGCGAAGACATTAATATACTCTTTAACCAGTTGGACTAAAGATTCTCGGTCTTCTCCTTCTAAGCTTTTGCTGATAAAGATGGGTTTAGAAGAAGACCCATCCCCGAGGTCGATCTGCTCGACTTCGTCTTCGGTGGGAGGTTCTCGTAACTCAAAACGAGACTCCCATTGTTCTCCTAGGCGTTGAGCCCAGGGTTCCTCTTCGAAGGGTTCCGGCAGTTGGTCTTCGCCTTCATCTTTCTGAGGTTACGTCGATGTCATGTTAGCTGACAGCACTTTCCTGAAGACTGATCCGATACTGGTATCGGAATCCCACGTCGATGCTTCAGACGAGTGGGAATGTTCAATGTCTTCTGCGTCTGAACTCTCTGGAGTTGATGGCGGCATGACATAGCCTAACCCCCGTCGAGTCCGATTGGGCATCGAAAGCCGGACAGGGAGATGTCGACCCTTGCCGTAGTTTAGGCCTTTATTGCTTTTCAGGTCGTAGCCCATCTTTTGGATGATGCGCTTTGCCGTATCCGTGTACCGATAGACTTGTACTCTGCCGGTATCAGGTTCGGGCTCGATTGACGGGAGGTCCTGATGACGCTCGACTTTGCCTGAGATGATGGTGCCTTCGTCTCGGCTTCGTGGGGGGATTATGAAGACTCCTTGAGACGGGGCCACTCGATTATGGTGGACGGTCGTTATTTGTGTTTGCAACGACCGTAGAGCGTTGTCTAATGTATACATGGCATTCCAGTGTGGAAGACAAGAATAATTGAAAGACACTCTATTATTGATAAAGTGCAAGATTTTATCCCTTGGGATTACATTGTCTAAGGAGGGTGCGTCTACATCAGCAGAGATATATTCGCCAAGCTCCTCATCTGTAAGCACTGGGGCCGGATCAGGAGAGTCCTCCACCGCTCTGACTTTGGGGTCTGAGAGGGTTATGTGAGCCCTCTCCGGCATTTTAGATGACTGCGGCGGCTTGCCTTTAAGACGCACCTTGAGAGGTGCCTCGGTTGCGCCTCCGATGAGTGGCGCCTTCCCTTGTAATTTTACCACCAGGGGAGCCGCTGTTTGAGGTGGCTTTCCCTTGAGGCGTATCTTCAGGGGAGCTTCGTGAGTCGGTGCTTTCCCTGATAGCTTGATGCTCATTGGAGGTGCCTTCTGGGGAGGCTTGCCCTTCAATCGGATTTTCAAGGGGGCATCGGGAGTCATTTCGGGCTCCAAGTCCGGCTCTGTTGCCGTCTCTGCTTCATCATCGGCGTCGTTGGCTTCCTCCTCGTCAAGTGGCTTGTACAAGTCGGAATCGGTGAAGTAGGCCTCAATCCCTTTGAAGGGATCGATATCTGCAAACTCCGTCCGGATGACGCCGTTGGTGAATACATATTTCATGCATTGGTGGAGCGTGGAGGGCACCACCATGTACTCATGTAACCATGGTCGTCCGAGTAAGATGTTGTAGTTGACCTCGGCATCCACCACATAACAAGTTACCTCAGTTTTGAGGCTGCCGATGTGACACTTCAGCCGGATCTTGCCCAGTGGCTCGCTCTTGCTAGCGTTGAAGCCACTGATGGTCGTATTGGAGGGCGCCAGCCGGTACATTGGGATCCCCAGCTTTGATAGCAGTACCTTTGGAATGATGCTTAGGGAAGACCCCGGATCGATCTGAATCTTGTTCACCTTTACCGAACCGACGTACCCTGTGTAATACAACGGTCGGTTATGTCGGTGATGCTTGAGCAGCATGTCTTGTTGGGTGAAAGTTATGTTTGGGATAACTTCATCCGCACAATGACAGTGTGCACAAGTAGTTGGGAGGTCTTCAGGCTGCTTAATTTGACTGAGAAAGGATTCGGCATCCTTCAGAGCTTCGCAGAGAGCTTCTCGGGAGTCCTTGGAGAGACGCAGGAGCTCGAACAAAGACAAGCGTGCAGGAGTACTGGCCAGTTGTGCCAGAATGTCAAAATTGTGGGGCTTGGCTAGCCCCGAAGCATTTTCTTTCCGTAGAGGTCTGTCGAAACGGGCCTCCACTTGCTTTTGTTTATTGGCTGCTGAGGGTTTGGATGGACCCTCCTCAGGGATGGTGCCAGGAGGCATCACTTCGGCGGCAGCTTCACCGGGCTGGGAGTTCTGTTGTGCACGCGTCTGCACAGGAAGCGCCTCTTCCGTTGAAGAAGAGACCGTGCGGCAAGACTTGATCTTCCTGCCTTTTGCTTTGGAGGTAGGGCGTACCTCCGGTTGAGTTATATCGGAGATGAGGTCGGGGTGAACCCAGAGGACCTCTCCTCGAGATGTGGTGAGTGGGACAAGTCCACTCACATTGTCACGGGTGGGTGGCAAGTTCACCACCTCTATTGTCGCCTTAGGGATGGGGACGATGCCATCTTGTGTGGTAGTCGGCGGCAAGGTGCCGAACTGAAGTGACACCACATTAGCTGACACCGTCTTCTCTTCGTAGTCGACGGAGATTACATCCGCATTGATCATACGCTGGATGTAATTTTTGAGGACGTAGCAGTCCTTGGTCGGGTGTCCGACAAACCGATGGTAGTGACAGTACCTCGGGTTGTCCACTTTCCCGACTTCATCGGGCCGCTTCGGGTCCGGAAGCTTGATCTTGTCACCCTGCTTCAGTATCTCAAAGAGTTGCAGGGTGTCGTCATCATTGAATGAATAAACCTCCTTGGGTCTCGGTGCCAGTGGAGGCTTTTGAGTAGGCACAGATGCGCCCTTCGAGGCATTAACAGTCAATGCCTGTTTCCCCTTTGTTTCTCGTCCGGAGTTGTTGATTGCAGACTTTTTCCCCTTATCGTCAAAGACGGGAAAGCTAACACCCAGAAGACGTGTATTGGCCGCCTTCTTCTCTGCAGCTTCAGCTTCGATGATTAGGGAGCTCCAGTCGGGAGGGGGAGTAGAGTTAAGCCAGAGCTTTACTGCAGGTAGCATGTTCATACTACAAGCGGAGAGAAGCGCATGCTCTGGCATGCCTGGAGGTAGCCTGAAGCAGGCCTGACGGAAGCGTTCGATGAATGTCCGAACCGTTTCCTTGTCCTTCTGGCGTATCTCAATGAGAGACGCCATCGTCATGTCCTTCCCACCGTCGTAGAAGCGGTCGAGGAAGAGGCGTGTCAGGTCATCGAAGGACGATATGGAATTATCGGGGAGGCTGCAGTACCAGTCATACGCCACCCCTTTCAGGGCCCCAACAAAGATGCTGGTGAGGAGCGCGTCCTCCTTCGAAAGATGCCCTGTCTGCGACTGGAAGTACGTCAGGTACCGTCGTGGAGAGTCCTTCCCGTCATACAGCGTGAGTGTTTGTGGTTTATACTTTGGGGGATAAACCACCTTGTTCCACTCAAGGGGATAAGGCTGGGGAATGCCCATCTTCTGGCGCTCCTCCTGCCTGTTCTTGGACTCGAAGCGCTCCCGCAGATCTTTGATCATTTCGACCACGTCCTCCGTGGAGCTAGGAGTCGGGGAAGGAGGTACCACCCGGAGTGGAGCGTTTGAGGGCTCCGACGTCCGGGGTGCTTCTGTGTCTGAGGGTGTCCGTTGGAGGGGCACACTCGACTCTCCATTGGCTCCTGGGTCGGGACCATTTGAAGGTGTCCTGATCAAGGCCGACCGCATCTCAAACACTGCTTGAGTCAGTGCTTGCATTGAGGCAGAGAGGGTTTTGAGTCGTCCCTCTAGCGAGTCTATGCGCTGGACAATGTCCTGTGGCGGCGCATCAGTCTCAAGATCACCCCCGGTCATGTATACTGTCATGACATGGCCGGAAGTGGCTGGATTAGTTGAGGCTTCACTCTCAGCCTCGCTCTTATATGGGGGAGTCACTTCTCCTGGTGTTTGGCCACCCCCAGCCACATTCTGGAGTTCGTCTTCGACAGGCGCATCTGCAAGGGCCTGACTGCCCTCAGATCTGTCTTGAAGGGCCTCTTCGTTTCCAGCACTACCCCCGGCGGTGTCCTGGAGGACATCGTCATTTTGAGGGGCTTCAGGGAGGCCATCTTCGCCTTGATGAAGATCCGCCGCAGCTGTGCTTTGGACATCTTCGTCTTCGGAAGGAGGCCCGACAAGGGTCTGGCTACCCCCAGCTTCCTCCAAGAACTTCTTCCTCGACCGAGTGCCTTCGAACACTCCAGAGGTCGAGACAGCTGCCTTGGTTTTCCTCGGCTGGCTTTTGGATGAAGACGAGGAATTGGCAGTCGTCTTCCGGACAGATGAGGAGTTGGAGATCACGTTGCATGAAGCAACCTTTGGCTCCTCTTCTGCTGACACCTTCGTCCCAAGGCGATGTCGGAGGGGTGTCGATGATTGTAGTCGTTGGAAGACCGACTGCTTTGGCGGTACTGCCGACTTGCAACAGCAGTTGATGGTGACCACTGCACAAGTGTGCCCCGTGAGAGGCGCATCGTGCTTGTTGGTCAACTCCTCTGACCGACGCTTGTGAGTGATCACGTTGCGCAGGTCGTTGGAGGAGAGTGCTACCCTCACACCCCTCTCAGGCGCATGGCAGGGCCAAGCGCCGGAGTGGTCGGGTGAGTGCTGCGCCCCCTGATCTAATACCAAGCAGGCATCACGATCAGTAGTGGGGGAACCACAGCATTTGAAGTGACTTGAACGGACCTCAAACGCACAACCAGAGGAGGCGCAGGAGTTCAAGACCACTGAGTTTGCCTCTCTCGGCTTGGTTGTGCACGCAGTGAATGCGCCCAAGCGAGATGAGGACTTTGAAGGTCGACTCGTTGTTGGTGCAGAAGCACTTGAGTCAACCTTGTACAGCTTGCCATCGGCAGCATGCGTGATTGTAAGCGCGTGCCTCTGGCCGGCTGCTGGCATAGCACGTTTGTGGCGCATGGCCCGTGCCGCCTTGGATTTCTTCGTACCAGCCCGCTGGGGCGCATAGTACTCAGCATCCAAATTCTTCTCGCCATTACAGCGAGTGAGTCTGTCAAAGACAGAGGCTCTTTGTGGCGCATCAGAAGTGATGTACGGGGCATTGGCTGCGCCCCTGCTCCATCGACGTATCTTCCTCGCCTGAGAGGAAGATGGCTGGGGAACGTGGTCAGCCGCACGCTTTCCCGAGAGATGCGCTGCATCAGCGGGCGCACCTTGACTGCTGAGGACGTCAGCAGGAAGGGAAGGCTGGACGGGCGCATCCCCTTCAACGGTGGTGCCCGAGGCGTCGATTTTGCGCACCCAGACTGCGCGGGTCTTCTTCGGCTTCGACAGCCGCTTCGAAGGACTCGCACTTCCTTCAGAAATGAACTCCTCGTACGCCTGTTGATTGAGGTGCACTACCAGCGTCTTGTGGGAGGAGCCCACCTTCACGTCGTCGGCCTGTGACATGACTTTCTCGGTAGAGGAGAAAGAAGTCCCCAGCAGAGTCGCCAGCTTGTTTGCCATTAAAATTGTTTTGATTGAAATTTTAATACAAACAGAACAGTGTTACAATATAGGACTTAGATGTAGTCCTAGGAGTACACTTTTGTTTAAGCTGGGTCCTTAGTGCCAATGGAGCGAGTGGTAATACGTTGACTCCGTTGACCGGCTGACGACGGTTATCGGTTCTCTGAAGGTGTTGATTGCTCTGGGTGCTGGAGCTTGCTGAGAGGAGGAAGACGTTGAGTGTCTAGAACTGCCTCTCCGGTGATTCTCTGTTGTGGATTCTCTCTGTGTTGTGAGTCTCCTTTTTGTGTGTCCCCTGTGTGTGAAGGAGATGATCCTTCTATTTATAGTTTTGCAGGCTGGCTGCTCATGCGCGCATGCAGGATGCGTCGGTGTGGGGATGCCACGTGGAGGTTGCTGATGGAGGCGCATGGATGCTGTGCCCTGATCGAGGGGGAGAACTCTTCATACTGCTGTTGTGAGCCGGCACGTAGCAGAGAGAAGATCTTTCCGTTGCTGAAATCTTGGATGAGTTGAGTCAAAGGACACGTGTCGTCGACTCGTGGTTCGAAGATCTCAGATTTGGTGGAGAGGAGTGATCTGGTGGGCTGCACCTTGGATTGGGCGCAGGAGGAGGCTGCGGCTCATAACCTTTAGGAGTTACAAACCATTTGGGGCGTATGGCTTTTGAAGCGCATGCAGGCGACTTTCTTTTTGTCTTTCGGAATCAGAGAGCAGTCTGAGGCGCATGGCTTTTGAGGCGCATGCTGATTTGGACGCATGGCCATAGAGGCGCATGGCGATTTGGACGCATGGCCATAGAGGCGCATGCGGATGGCTGAGTGGCCACGTGGCAGTAGCCGTCGAAATAAAGTCATGATGATGCTGACGTTGTTGACGCTTCGTTTTCTGAAAAAGCTGTCGACTGTTCAGACTTTGGGAGGCGTGCTGCCAACTCTGTCAGTTCAACATTTAATATTGGTGACGTTCGATGGACAGCTGAGTGGGCACGTCGGTTGGCGTTCCACTCGGTATGGAAATGTGTAGGGGCGCATCCTCTGTAATGCGTCGAGTACTGTAGGGCGCGTCTGTGTGATGCGCCTGATGCCGAAGGGCGCGTCCGTGTGATGCGCTGTCCGGCTGGCGCATCGGACATGTCTTTTAATGATGTGGCTGTCTCGCTCTTCGAGTGCTATGAATAGCCGTTTGGCTGAATTCGAGGCGTCCGGTTCATCCATTTAATGTAAATTCATTGCACGGAATTCGGAGGGCCATCTACTTGGCGCGTGGGTTTGATCTGCCCGGCCTATAAATAGTGGCATGGAGAGAAGATTTGCTTCTCATTCCCTCACGTACTTCCAATATGAACTTGAACATGCGGGTGCATTCTGTTGACGAAGTGCTCCCGAGGGTGAAGATGAGACGCTGTGTTGTCTTCGATGCACTTGAAGGTGACTGTTACATCCAAAAGACGGAGTCGAGGGCTTCCGAGGCAGGCGGAAGGTGCCTGTTGCATCCAAAGATAGGGATGCTCGGGTCTTGTCTTCGTTATTCGGGAAGAGCCGTAGATCGGAATGGCGGTGCTAGGCTTTCTCTTCCTTCAAAGTGGGTGTCGCCCACTCTGGTTGTGTTGAGAGCTTCCTTGTGCCATGATTTCGATCACGATCTTCCTTGGGCTTTGGAAGCCTCCCCTGGCCACAGCTTTGCCGTGCTCCTCTCTTCCTTGGTTCCAGCCAGAGGGTTAAATGCTTTGTGGAAGCACTTATCTGGTGATCCTGGCTGGAAGAGCGGCGCATAACTGGGCTCTACTCGGCCAGGTGAGCTTGGCTGGAAGAATTTGGCTGAAGGGATGCACATAGCTGGGCTGGATGCACATAGCTGGGCTGGATGCACATAGCTGGGCTGGATGCACATAACTGAGCTGCTGAAGAGATGGCGGGATGCGCCTGGATGGAGGCGCATAGTGATGTTGCGCCTATCTGGAGACGCATGGTGGCCGCTGCGCTTATCTGAAGGCGCATGGTGGCCGCTGCGCTTATCTGAAGGCGCATGGTGGCCGCTGGCTGTAGACTTAGGATCTTTCCTTTGTAGAAATTCTCCTTTGTACAACCTTTTCTAGACATGTAATAGACTTTTATATATAAAATGAAAAGTCCTTCTTCAAATGTCTATACTTATTGACTTTGCTGTGAAGTTCTTCGTCTGAGTGCTAGCGCATGTAGTGTCTGGCACATGGGCTTTCTGGTTGTGAAATTCTATGCTTCTACAGAAGCCAACTCGATCGTCGCTTTGTGATATAGGATGAGATCTTTATGACGAAATTCATAATCTCCTCGAACCTGACTAACTATTAGCTTAGAATCACCATAAGCTTCAAGATAGTCAACTTCCAATTTTTTTTCCAGTTGATGGTCAATCAGTAGGGTGTTATATTCGGCCACATTATTGGTTCAAGGCTCCATGAGAGAATACGCACGATGTATAACCAAATGATCGGGTAAAATAAGCACGATCCCTACTCCAGCTAGAATATTTCCTTTAGGCCCTGTTCTTAATGCACCGTCAAAGATCATTCGCCAAATAGGGGTTTTCTCAATTATAGTGTTAGACTCAACCACTTCATCTGGGATTTCATCATAGAGTTTGGAAGATTCTGGCACTAGATGAGCTGCTAAGAAGTCAGCTAATGCTTGGCCTTTAACTGCCTTTTGAGGAACGAATAACATATCATATGGAGTCAACAGCATTGCCCATGTAGCTAAACGGGAATTAAGAGAACCCAGTTTAGTCATGAGTATTCTGAGAGGATTGACTCTAGATATGATATGGATAGTTTGTCCAGACACATAGTGACATGTCTTCTGGATAACAAATACCAGCGCAAGATATTCCTTTTCCACAGGTGTGTATCTGTGTTCGGTACCGACCATCATGTGCCTGAGGTAATAGATTGCCTGCTCATGACCGCCTTCATTCTTCTGAGCTAATAGGGCACCAAGAGAATGATCCATAGCACGAACATATAATAAGAAAGGCTTTTCGACTATCGGAGCCATCAACATTGGGGGGCTTGTGAGATACTTTTTGATGTCGTCAAATGCGCGTCGACATTGTTCAGTCCAGACGAAAAATACTCCTTTCTTCATGAGTTGAGTAAACGGTTGACACCTTCCAGAAAGATTTGAAATGAATCGTTTGATATAGGCTAACCTTCCTTGGAGTCCGCATAGCTCTTTGAGATTTCTTGGAGGACGTATATCGATGATAGCTTTAACCTTCTCCGGGTCAAGATGTATACCCTTGAAGTTATAACAAAACCAAGAAACTTGTCGCTGGAGACTCCCAGAAAAGATTTGGTTGGATTCATCTTGAGTTGGTGTGTACGCATCAGTTCGAACACCGTTCTCAAATCTTGGTGGTGGTTGTCCTTGAGATGACTTTTAACGATAATATCATCTACATAGCATTCTACTATTTTGTGCAAATAATCGCAAAAAATTGTGTTTATAGCTCGCTGGTATGTTGCACCCGTATTTTTCAATCCGAAGGGCATCATCATATAGCAGTATACCCCCAACGGTGTTCGAAAAGATGTGTGTTTCTCATCATCGGGGAACATCTTGATCTAGTTGTAGCCTGAGAACCCATCCATGAAGGACATTCACTCAAAGCCATAAGTATTATCGATCACTACGTCGGTGATCGGTAGAGAGAACTCATCTTTTGGGCATGCATAGTTCACAGTAATCGATACAGACTCGAACTTTACCATTCTTTTTCATGATCGGAACAATATTAGTGACCCAGTTAGGATGTTATTCTTCGCGAATAAAACCACTTGAAATAAGCTTTTTGACTTCACTCTCGATGGCCTCCATGATATCTGGTCGGAACCGCCGTTGCTGCTGCTTCACTGGCTTAGCTTTAGACAAGATATTTAGGCGGTACATAGCAACTTTAAGGTCTAAGTCTAGCATGTCTTCATAGCTCCATGCAAAGACGTCGATATATTCTCTTATAAGCTGTATAAGAGATTGTCGTTCTTCACCAGACAGACTTTTGCTGATAAAGATTGGTTTAAGAGATGATTCATCTCCTAAATTAATTTAGACGACTTTGTCTTCAGTAGGTGGTTTACGTTGTTCGAAACGTAACTCTCACCTGGTGTCCATCTTTTGGGCCTATTGTTCGAGCTCGATTGATTGGACATCTTCTGTAATTTGGTCAACTGACACCATGTTGACGGATAGAGTTGCTTTGAACATGTCTCCAATGCTGGAGTTTGAATCCCAGAGGCAGGAATCAGAAGAATGAGAACAATGATCAACTTCAACATCTGATCCTTCAGGAGTTGTTGGAGGAGTAACGTAACCCAAACCAACATCGTTTCATTGATAATAGTTCTCAGGTTTGTCGGGAGGAGCAAAGTGACGTATTGACAATCGTCGTCCTTTACCGTGGTTTAGTCCTTGGTCACTTTTTATATCATATCCCATGTTCTGGATGATATTCTTGGCCTGCCAACTATATCGATAAAACTGCATTGTACCTGAATCATAGTCATCTTCGGCGTTATAATTGGGAGTAGTAAAGTCTTGAACGAACTTTCTTTCGCCAATTATTCGACCGAAGATAATTAGTTCTTCACCCTTCTTTCTTGCTGGAACGATGAAGTAGTAGATATCCTCTGGCCAGACTGTTTCTCGCAGACGGGGTGTCATGACCGGCATACAAAGATTTGGTCTTATGCCATGCTCTAAGGCATATAATGTATCTACGTACTGGTTTATAGACTGGTAGACATCAGACTAATTCAAAGATAAACCTTTACTTAGAAAATATTCAAGTTTTTCTTCAGGGATAACATCATCCACTGAACGTACATTATTTTGAGTATTGATATACTCATTAAGGGCGTCATCATCCGGGACAGGAATCACAGACTTGGTCAAGTTCACTACGTAGGGTAACTCATTAGGATTGGAAGGATGGGCTTCAGCAGGTTTCACCCAAGTTGTATTACGGAGAGTGATGGTCAATGGTGCAGCAACATCAAGATGTTTCTTTTTGACCCGGATTGTGAGAGGCTTTGAAGTACTTTATGGAGTAGTACGTCCTTTGACTCGGATAACCAGGGGACTGTCACTAGCGGATGAATTAACTTCAGCTTCATCGTCAGCTTCGTTGCCATCATTCTTGGGAGGCTGTGATTGATAGAGTACCGAATCTCCATAGTAGGCTTCAATATCCTTGAAAGGATCGACATCGAAAAATTCTGTCTTTACGATGCCATCACAGTTGACATACTTAAAATACTGGTGAAAGGTAGAAGGAACAATCATGTTGTCGTGTATCCACGGACGTCCTAACAAGACATTGTAGGACATATTGGCATCGATTACATAGCAAGCAACCTCTGTTCGGAGATCACCAATCTGGCACTTGAGATGGATCTTGCCCAGAGGGTGACTTCTTCCAGCATTGAAAGCCATGATAGTTGTATTGGTTGCAGACAGCTTGTGCAAAAGGATCCCTAGAATTTAGAGTAAACTTCTAGGGATGATGCTGAAGGAGAAACTTGGATCGATATGCATCTGATCCACCATAATCGCCCTGATATATCCTGTATAGTACAAAGATCTATCTTGACGATTATTTTTGAGTAGCATGTTCTCTTGTGAAAAGGTGATGTTGAAAACCACTTCCATAGTGCTATGGTAATGAGGACAATAGACCGGATCTTCAGCGGGAGCTTTGACTTCAGCGAGGTAAGAGTCGACATGTAGTAATGCCTCACTTAAACTTTACGCGTCTCTTTGGAGAGCCACAATAAAAATCTGGCAGGTGTATTGGCCAGTTGTGCCAGTATGTCAAAGTTGTAAGGCCGATCCATGCCTTCGGGAGCTGGTGACTTCAAAGATTTGTCAAATTGCGTCTCCTTCTGCTTAGCTTTGTCGGCAGTTGAGGACTTAGATGGACCAGCTTTGGAACTTGTGGGGGCAGCATGAGCTTGAGAAGGCATTACGTCATCTTGTACGGGGTCATAAGTCCGCAGGTAAGTCTTGCCGGATCGTGTCTCACCAGATAGGACTTCATAAATAGAAGAAGACATCATATGGCATGGCTTGTATTTCTTGCCCCTCTTTGCTTTGGAAGACACTACCCCCTACTTCATTTTTTGCACAAGGTCGGGATGGACCCACATAATCTTACTACGCTCCGTCGTGAGTGACACCAGAGTTGATGTTGAATTGCGAGCTGACGGCAGATTGACGATTTCTATTATTGCCTTGGGAATTGGAACTATGCCGTCTGGAACTTCTGTGGAAGAAAAGTCACCAAATTGAAGAGAGATCACGTTAGAAGACACGACCTTGTCTTCAGCTTCGAGGTTGATAACTTAGCTGTCGATGAGCTGTTGTATCTTTCTCTTCATGACGATGCAATCCTTGGTAGAATGGTACACGTACTAATGATAGAGATAGTACTTGGGGTCGCTGAGTCGGCTTGTCTCTTTAGGACGTCATGGTGGAGGCAATACTAGTTTATTATCCTTTATCAACGTATTGAAAATGGTAATAACGTCATCCTCGTCAAAGGAAAAAGTCTCTTTGGGTCTGTCAGGAGCATTCTGAGAATTGGAAGCTCCCTTAGAAGTGTCAACCTTCAAGACTTCTTTTCCTTTACCCCCACGGATAGGGATAGTTTGGGGGTGTTTACCTTTGTCTTCAGATTTGGGGTCTTCAACCCCAGTAGTTCCAGATTAGGAACGTCATTTTCAGTAGCATCAGCGGCTCCAATAAAAGTGGGCTATGTATCATACTTATGTATACCCAGACAGAACTTTACTGTAGGAAGGAATTTATGCCGACAAGTATCCATAAGCTCCGAGTCTGGTATACCGAAGGGCATCTTCAAGGCTAGTCGCCTAAAGCGTTCGATAAAAGCAATAACACTCTCACTTTTCCTCTGCTTGGTCTCGATGAGGGTGGACGTACTAACATGCATGCTACTCTCGTAAAACCTATTGAGGAATAGCCTCTCCAAGTCTTTGAAGGAGTTAATGCAATCGTCAGACAGACTACAGAACCATTCAAAAGCTACTCCCTGCAAGGTGCTGATAAATAGCTTTGATAAGAACGTATTATCTCTTGGTAAGTGCAGCGTCTGTGTGTTGAAGTATGTCATGTGTTGGCGAGAAAAAGTCATCCTGTCAAATGAATTTAGCATCAATGGCTTGTAGTTAGGAGGACAAGTGGCATTCTCCTATTCAGGAGGATAAGGTTGAGATATCCCCATCTTCTGAAGCTCGTCTTTGTGTGAGATGGTATCAAAACGGGCGACAAGAGAATCAATTGCATCCTACTGATTGAGCAGATGTTAAGAAATACGGCTGTACGGTTGTCAAGTGCTGTCGACGAAGGACCACTAGCATTTACGAGATTTGGAGGATGTGCAACGGAATGGTACTCCTTTTGTAGTGAAGGAGGGTTGTTAATATAAATCGGACTAGTGTGTGATTAGATGTTTGGTTGAAGTGGGGGAGCAACACCAGCAGTTTGGACAACCATGATGCTGGTAAGCATGTCAGTGATCTTGGCAAATGCCATTTCAAGATTCTCCAGCCGCTTGTTGGTTTGATTATTGGCTTCTTCAGGTCTCTCTCCATCCGTCATGTACGCCGATAGCACGCAAGGATGAATAGTATAGTTAGTGCTGATATTGTCTGTCTCAGAGTTGAGGAGGCCTTCATCTTCAGGCAGGGGAAGTAGATAGTCACCGTCAGACTCGAAGAGATCATCGTCATCTGGAAGGCTACCCCCGGCGTAGAGGTCGTCTACTTCAGACTCTGAAGGAATGCTACCCCCAGCTTGAAGTTCTGAGGGAACACCACCCCCAGCTTGAGAGTCCTCGCCATCTATCAGGGATTTTGTCCTTGACCGAGTACCCATATAGACTCCTTCAGATGTAACAGCTCGCTGACTGTTTGCTGGCAGACTTCTTCTTCTTCTGTTCGCAAAACTGGAAGAAAAGGTTGGATTAGTGATCCACTTTCTTTGATTGGGGCTTTCATAAGGAGGCCCCTATGAAGCCATGTCAGATGAAACACATAGTGGCATTTCATCATCAGAACGTTGCAGTCGTCGAAACATGGTCTGCCTTGGAGGAACTTTCGTTGTTTTGGAGCAACAACAGTTGATGACAATACTAGTACACGGGTGTTCCGATAGAGGCACCTCATGAGTAGTAATGATCTCCCTCGCTTTACGCTTGTGAGTTATCATGATGCGTAAATCGGCAGAAGGGAGCTTCGCCTTAGAACCCATTTCACATGCATTGCCAAGCTTTGTATATGGGTTTGTAAGGGAAGTTGGCACATCCGGACTTAGTTCGTGTGCAGGGGCAATCCCCACACCTAAGTTCCATGATGACCTTGAAGACAGCCCCGTGCTATACGCGTTGGGGTCTGCTTTTTTGCTGTGGGTGCAAAGGCCCTAGGGCATGCCTTTGGGCGCATGCTTTCCAAGAAATCTGGCAGCACCCTTGGCCTTCCTAGCTGTGGGCGCATAGAAGGGGTCAGTAGAACCTGGGCGCATGGGTGCAGAAAGTCTATAGAAGACAGAAGCCATCTGACCAGAATTATGCGCCTACATGCTCCTTTGGGCGCATGGCACTGGTCGTATACTTTGGAAAACATCGAAATTTTTTCCTAGTTTTGCCTTCTTTGTTTGCAAGCTTCGCTGAGTTTGCCCAGAGTATCGAGCACTTCGATTCTTGGCATCGTAGTATTTTCCTTTGTCGAGTCTCGAGTGTTGAACACTCTGTTGTTAGTTGTT
The DNA here is from genome assembly GCA_029216955.1 of Iris pallida. NCBI lineage: Eukaryota > Viridiplantae > Streptophyta > Magnoliopsida > Asparagales > Iridaceae > Iris > Iris pallida. Next base: position 1,293,966 of record JANAVB010011000.1, on the reverse strand, counting down.
CAGAAGAGGAGTCGCCGGACGAGTAGAGCCCTGAATAGCATACGCCTTCTTCGCATCAGGAGCCTCTTTGGCAGAGCTATGCACCCACAGAAGGCCTATATGCCCACATGACAGAGTTCTTCGGTTGCACATCTTCTACAACACTGGTAGGATATGCGACACGAGCCTTCGAAAGCCAAGTCTTGCGAGACTTGTTCGGCTTCACTGATTTTGAGGGAGTAGAGCCATCCCTCGAGAGCAACTCTTCGAACGCTTGTTGATCGAACTTTACGATCAGCATCTTCTGAGTGCTCCCCACCTTAGCAGTATTAGATTGCGTCACCACCTTCTCGTCAGAGGAAAAGGTAGTCCCCAACAGAGTTGCTATTTTTGTAGACACTTACAAAAAAGAGAAGAATCACTATCTTTTCTTATTAGCACAAGGCACTACAAATCAAGTACACCTGAGAGATCCTGTACCGAGAATTTTCAAGTACAAAAAGAAATCTGGAAAATGGGATGATGGAGATCGAGCTACAATTGCTCCTTTACTCTGTTGACACTCTGATTTATAAAAGTGTGAGAAAACCTAAAAAAATTGCTAACTCTCGGCTCACTGGCAAGAAGGGCAGCAATTTGGCTCTAAAATGCTCAATGTTCTGTCCATTTGAAGAGACATATGTCCTCTATTTATAGTCGTTTTACACTGAAACGACTATTATGCGCACACAGGTAGAAAATACACTGATTTTACTGTGGGCACATAATGTCCCTTTGGGTGCATAGGACGTAGGCGCATAAAGACTGCATGATCATGGGTAGATCGTGGCCACATGTTTCGATGCACGACTGCTCGTGGAGACTGACGTGGCCGCATGCCTCGGCCCATGATTGATCGTGGATGTTGACCGGGTCGTAGGATCATTTCTGCCTTGGGCACATAGTGCTGGGAGCAGACTATGCGCCCACACTTGGGCGTATGATTAGTATATGAAGCAGTTTTCTGTGGACGCATAGCCCCCTTTATCATGTGGGCGCATAGCCTGATTTATCATGTGGGCGCATAGCCCCTTTATCACGTGGGTGCATAGTCCTTCATTTTCATGCTTCAACAGTAGGTCCCATTAGTAGTGCAAGGAACTGGCACAAAAACTGAGACACACGGATCGACACAGACACGCAAATCGAGACATGCACGTACATCAAGATGAGCACAAGAATCGAGATGACACGAATATCAAAAGAAACAAAAATGTGTACATAAATTGAGACATGCATGTAGATCAAAAAATCAAGAATATCAGGATGGCGCACGAATCAACGTGACACACAAATTGAGGCATACACACGAATCAAGATGAAACAAGGTACAATATGATATGCAAATCAATGTAGCACATAAATCGACGCGTACACGCAAATTGATGTGGCACGGGTCACAAGGTTGACACAAAGACTGAGGCACAAGTATCGAAACAATATATAAAATAAGATAGCACGGTGCCCGAGGCGGCACGGGGCTCGAGGCATTCCGCTGCCCAAGGCAGCACGCGTACCGAAGCAGCACAAAAATCAAAACTGACACGTACACCAACGTGCACGTCCCAAATTGCACAGGGAACAAGGGCACTCTGTCTAAGGGGCACGCATGCCAAGGGGGCTCGCTGTTCGAGCAGTACGGGGCTCAAGGGTGTCCCATCGCTCGAGGTTGGCGCTGTCTCCGAGTACGACGGCCGGAGGGAAGAAGAAAAAGAGGGAGGCAGAGGAGTCGAAGGAGCTCATCGGGGAAGAACAGAGAGGGGAAGGAGACGCGGGTACGAGGGTGCTACCGAGGTGGGCGACGGCCAGGCAGGTCGGGGGTTTCGACGGAGGAAGGCACCAGTAGCAGGGGCTGCGCTAGACAGGGAAAGCAAAGGAAGGAGGAGGCTGGGGAGACGTAGGAGCTCGGCTAGGTCGGGCGCCATGGTGATGGAAGTGGTGGTGGCTGCCATGGCGATAGCGGATGGAGGTGCCGATGATGATGATGGTGATGGTGATACTGGAAGTGGCGGCCATAGCGGTAGCAGATGGAGGCGACGACGACGGTAATGGTGAAGGTGGTCACGGTGGCTTATGGCCAGGCCAGAGACGGGGATGAGAGGGAGAGAGAGGATAATGAGAGAGAGAGAGAGAGAGAGTGAGCAATTGGGAGAGTGAGGGTAGAGAAGGAGAGTGGGCTCGGAAGAGAGAGAGCTGAGAGAGAGTGAGCTGAGGGGCGGGGGAGAGAGGCTTAGGGCTAGGGTTAGGTTTTTTTTTGGGGGGGGAGAGGGGAACAGTTGGCGGCTGAGAGGGGAGTGGGGGAGAGAAGAGTTAGATTTTAGGGCTGGGGTTTCCTTTGGGAGGGTAGATGTAGGAATTGAATCAAATACAATAATAATAATAATAATAATAAGAATAATAATAATAATAATAATAATAATAATAATAATAATTGTAACAACAAAAATAATAGGAATCAAATGAAAATCATGGCTCTATAGTCAAGGCACGTCAAGATCCAAAATAATAATATTTAAAGATATAAAAAATTTAAAATTATTCAAATATAAAAATACGGTCATATATCTATTTCTAAAATAGGGATTTGACACTCCTCCACCTCCGATCTCCTCCTCCTCGGCGACCTCCCCCTCCGTTCCCCTCCTCCTCCGGCCTCCTCCCCTCTGATCCCCACCCCCTCCGGTCCCCTCCTCCTCCTCTGACCTGCTCCTTCCACTTCCTCCCCCTCCGATCCTCTCCTCCTTCGACCTCCTCTTCCTACGACCCCTCACATGCGGTGCCCCCTCCTCCTTCCCCGATGACCAAAGCATTCCTCCTCCTCCTCTTTGGGTAATTTTTTAATTTTTTTTACTTTTTTCATATTTATATTATGTGTTTAACATATACTTGGACACGAAAATTATGACATTGTAATTTAATTGTGTAAATATTATAGCTAGGGTTTTGGATGCGGACACAATAGAGTAGCTAGGGTTTTGGATTCATGGCACTAGGTAGGATTTTGGGTTTTTGTAAATTATTCGAAATTCGTAAAATTGGAATCGGATATCTGAATATTTTTGGACATTAAGATATCAAATTCGTTAATATTGGATTAGGATATAAGGATATCCGATTCCAATATCGACAAAGGCCAATATCGACATGATATGGTATAAGGATACGAACGATACCGATATGATACGTTATAAGGATACGGCTGATACCGATAGGATATGAGCAATTTTGATAATTAAGCCAATTTCGATATGATACGATATAAGGATACGGCCGATACCGATAGGATATTCGATTCCAATACCAATCCGATACGGCCGATTCCAAACCGATAGGCTAATACTAATCCGATACAGTATAATGATACGGTCGATACCGATATGATACATTATAAGGATATGGCCGATACCGATAGGATACGGATAATTTCGATAATTAGGCCAATACCGATATGATACGATATAAGGATACGAGCGATACAGATAGGATAACCGATTCCAATACCAATCCAATACGGCCGGTACCTGTTTGCCATGACAAAAGGTTATACGAACTTTTTGTATATTAAAGGTTTAAAGAGTACAATCGATTCCTAAACAGGAGATCTAAGTACAAAATTTCTAAAAAAGTGTGACGGTGGAGATCGAGCACTACAGCGGCTTTTTTACTCCGTTGACGATCTGACGACGAGTTGAACTTGCTTTGGCTTTCTAGTGCTGGTGATTGAAACTCTAGAGTTTTCAATCAAGAGGGTGTCGAAGTTGAAGATTTCGAGCCTCTTTATCGAAGGAAAACTCCTTCTATTTATAGGGAGAGCACATATGCGATGTGCATAAGGATTGTGCTGGTATGCTGCACTTGGAGATATGAGAAAATCTCGAGGTTGCATGATGAAGGCTGCTGCTGAGCTGATATGTGGCAGACGCTGAGATTCTTCTTTATCAAGATCTTTGGGAGAGTTATCAATATAATTGAATAAACGATACGTAGCATGTATTTATTGTTGATCAGATGAACCTAAGCAGATTCTGTTCCTATCTTCGAGGTTAGATTTTGGTTTAAACAAACCGATTGGATATGGCCATCATTTATAAGGACAAAGTTCGTCCTTATCTGTGGTTTAAACAAACCGATAAGATAGGGCTCTTATCAACATAATCGAACTCTGTTATATCTTAAGAGCAGTAGTTTAAACAAACCAATTCGGGTACTATCTGAAAAGATACCTGTGGAACCATGCCACCTGTGCTTCTGGTAAAGCTTTTATGTTACTTCGCTTCTGGACGACGAGTAGACTGTTCTTCAGGCAACATAGTCATTGTGCTTTAGGCGACGAGTAGACTTGTGTTTCGAAGATGACGAAGCCTCTATGCTTCTGGATGACGAGTAGACTGTGTTTCGAAGATAACAGAGCCTCTGCACTTCTGGGCGACGAGTAGACTGTGTTTCGAAGACAACAGAGTCACTTCTGGGCGACGAGTAGACTTGGTCTTGAAATCAAAGGAGCCTCTGCATTTTTGGGCGACGAGTAAACTTGGTCTTGAAGACGATGGAGCCTCTGCACTTTTGGGCGACGAGTATACTCGATCTTGAAATCAAAGGAGCTACTGCACTTTTGGGCGATGAGTAGACTCGATTTTGAAGACAAAAGAGCTACTGCACTTTTGGATTGACGCTATGGCACTGTGAGCGGGCTACACTTCTGAGTCGAAACGAGGGCACTGTGAGCTGGCTGCACTTCTGAGTCGAAGGAGCTAGTATCTATCAAAGTCTTTTAAGAGCAATTAATGACTGCTCTTTTGATGGACGAGTCGGTCATCCTCTTCTTTAATTACCGCCGTCATTTTAGAGAATTCCAAGAAGTTAGTGGCCTGGGACTCAGTCGAATGAACCTATTAAATGAGGTTTATTATGCTGAGTTCTAGGTTTATCCTATTAATTTTGGGAGTCTTTGACTGCCGGCCACGTGACATGTGGGTTGGACCATACTCTTCCTATATAAAGGGAAGCTTCTCTGAGGAGTTGTGTCTTCTGTCTCTTAACATTTCTACCGCCATCTCGATCAAGGCCATTGGCCTTGCAAAAGTCGGCTGTTGGCTGTAGATCTCTTCGTTCAAAGAAGCTACGTCCTTGTAGAAGAACGACTACTGGATTTCGAGATGCACTTGAATGTTCAACATAAGGAGTTCGAACCTGAGCGACGTCTTGGAGGTCTTCGAGGTCAAAGCTATCGGGTTTGGATTTATTTCCAACCCGAAGTGCCACAGGCTGTGCTCTGCCCTGCTCATCGATGGTGGCACCCCCTGTGTTGTGGACTGAGTTCTTGTTCGGGCCAATAACTGCTTAAGGATGTTGCTCGGACAGGCTGCACGTCTGGGGTGCTGCGCGTCTGTAAAGATTAACCCCCTTGTAGATTTTTAGGGGCTTTAGTTATTTTTCATGTAATCACGAAGAATTTGTAATAGATCCTTGTAGACATAATTTTAATAAAGAAGCTCTTTTCTTGTAATCATGATGAATCTGTAAAAGATCCTTGTAGACATGATTTTAATAAAGAACTCTTTATGAACTGTGGTTTTTGATCTTCTGTCTGCGCGTTTGGGTACCTGCACTTTTGTGAAGCCGGGTGTAGTAAAAATACTACCTGCGCTTTTGATGGCTCTGCGCTTTTTCATGCTTCTATAAGACCCCCTTCAAAGTGTTTCGAACTTGAGTCAAGCTCAGAATACTTTGAACAGAAGCACGACATGTGTCCTTTGCAAGCGAATGCCCATCACGTCTGCTGACAGGCTGTTGTCACGGTTAGCCTTCGACATTAAATGCCTTGAGCCATCACTTTATTGAAAGTTGATCACAACTCCTCGTTTCTAGGGAACAGTCATCATAACTTTTAACTTTTTGTTCCCACATTGTTCGAAGAGTCTCCTCGATCACGAAGCATTTTGTCTTCTTTTGCTGACGTGGCTATACCCTATAAGTAGGGCCTGTTTAGGAGAGAGAAAAGCTTTCTAGCTTTCTTCTCTTCTCATAGAAGCTTTTCATCAGAGTCTTCTTCCTCTTTCAAACCCTAACTTTCTCCGTCATGGCTCCCAAGAAATCAAGAACCCCAAAAGCTCCTGTGGCGAGCTCCAAGAAGGCTAAAGGAAAGTGGCCCGCATCAGAGGCCGTGGATGATTCATCGAATGTTGGTACCGCAGTTCACAGTAACTTATGGCCGCCTGTTGCAGGTAATAAACTTTGATTCTTCTATTCTGCTAATGCATATGAGCGATGTGTTGAATCTCTTCTTGCCGATGTGCATGGACACTTGCTCTTCGGAGAAGTGTTCATAGATGCACTGAAGCTCCGTTTAACTGATGCACATGGTCGTTTTACTTTCATAAAGTCACGACTGCAAGATGTGCTGAAGTTCTTGCTGACGCACATGATTACCGTGTAGTTTCTGCACGGATTCTTCCCGTTGAAACACAACTCTGCTAATTAGTATCTGCATGAGAACTAACTTGCTGAAGCGCAGTGCTACCTGGTGGTACCTGCGCGGATGTTTGTTTCTCTAAAAATAAATCTTAGACTTCTGTTTCTCGTTTTGTGTAGTTTCCGTGACCACCTTCCTCTTAAATGAGGTTCTTTTCGACTTCTCCGTCTGCGCACTGGGGACAAACGTTGAGTAGGAGCTCGTTAAGCGATCCAGGAGGTCGATCGTCAAAGATCAGCCAGAGGGGTGATTGGATGAAATATGTGAGCAACATTTGGGCTATTTTTGTCGCATGCTAGATCAGGACAGACTGACACCTTCTCCTGATGCCGACGCGGGGATATTGAAGCCCCAGTTTCTCTTTGGCGATCAGTTGGATCTAAAGGAGACGGACCTCCTTGCACTCAAGACAACATGGTATTTTGATAGCAATGGCCTCCACTTGTATGTTCCGTCGTCTGACCGACACTTGTCGCTCTCCGTCTTTTCCTGTTTCGTTGAAAGACGGCGAATGGAGTGGAACCTGACCCCTAGTTAGGCGGTCTCATCTTGGGCCATTTTAAGGTGGACAAGAGTTCAAAGGAGTAGGATACTTTTACACCCGTTCGGGCTGGTGCATCATATACTTTGCGGTTGCTACTCCCTGGATATAGATTCAGCGATCTCCCTGCGGACGTGCATCTATTTGGTGCTTCTATTTTCCCCAACAGGCTTCTGGCGGCCGGTTGTACATATCCAATGGGCGCCTACCGAGTCGATGGCTGGGTTCACTCCGATAAAAAGTGGGGTGAATTGATGTCACCACCACATTCTAGAGCAAGGGTAATTTGGTAATTGTAAATTTTTGATTATTTTATTTTTATTTTTTTTAATGTATTGTGATTGTATCATTAGTTAGTGGAACCTTAGAACCACATTGATTAGAGGCTAGTCATGACCCTAGAAACTTGTTAGAGAGATTAGACAACTTAAGTTAGACTCTAATCTAGCTAGAGTGACATTAAAATCAATTAATTAACTTAGACAAGAAGCCATATTGGGCCTTTCCTTAAAGGTGCCTTGAATTGACAAATAGAAAGCCTTTTTAAAACCTTACAACCTAAACCAAACCCTAAGGGCAGCCTTGGCCGGCCACAAGACCCCTCCCCCCTTTGCTATTAATAGCTAACAAGCCTCCTTCTTGCCTCTTTTTATTACAAACCCGAACCTTAATTTGTGTTCTTCCCCAATTGCCTCCAACATCCAAATTGAGCCCAAATTCCTTCAAACAAGTTGCAATCTCTTCCCCTTAAATAGAGGAAGCCTCTATTTGCTAGAAGAGAGCCTAGTGGAATAATTTGGCCATTGGAAGAGAAGGAAACCTCATTCTAGCCTTGTTCATTGAGATTCCAACTCTCAATTGGTAAGAGCTCCTAAACACCTTCAAATTTCAGATTTCTCTCCTTAGATGCATTCATTTAGGGTCCCCATGTCATTACGAAGAGTTTGGTTTGATTTCAGATTCATATGAAGTGTGTATCATAATATTATCAGATTCGTCAAGTGTTTGGTGAAATGTCTCTTAGGACTTTTCTTGCTTTATTTTCTAATGTAATTATTTTTTAGTTGCTAATATACTATGTATTGTGTGTGGGCTGTGTCATGTGAATTGGAGATGTTTTGGTTGGTATTTTTGACCAAGGGGTGGCTCGGCCTGTGAACTGTCCACTGTTCTGGGACTGTTTTGCTGTACAGAGCTATCATTTGGGTTTTGTATTGTTATTTCATCATCTAAATTACTTAGACTCTATGGCCTAACATCTGTACACCTGCCTATATGCCCACCTTGCTCAGATTTGGAAGCTTTGGCAGTCGAGCATATATTGAATCCCACTGCTTACCATGTACTCTGATACATACTTGTATCATCTTATCCATTGCATTCATCATTATTCAACTGCATCTTGAGTCCCTTAGACACTACAGATACCACTGCATACTACCTAGGTATCAAGACATGAAGCCAACTGCATCACATGATGCATTCACTTACCTGTATTTCATTAGAGACTCACACACATCTGTTCATAATTGAAACCTTGCACACCATATGCTTGCATACACCAAGGGAGGAAGGTCAGGACATGTCGCATGGTCTCCTCCTCGGCAGAAGACACTAGGGTGACCACTCGTTCGGCTCTACAACGAGAGGAAGACAAGGCTCGTGAAGAAGAGACGCCCTCGCCGATGACTCTACTCCCGATACAGCACAAGCCAGACCTTCTCAATCTCCTGCCGCAGATAAGCAGAAACAGAAGGAGGTCCGCTTCAATAAGCCTCTACGAAAGGATTCGGTAGTAGGCCCGATCAAGCCCTATAACTTCGATATACTGACGCAGCTGGCCAACACGCCGGCTCGGTTCTCACTCTTCGAGCTTCTCCGGCTCTCCAAAGTGACTCGGGATGCCCTGAACGAGGTGCTGCAGAATGCAGAGGCTTACCTCGTACAGGTGAAGCAGCCCAAGGAAGACCCTGCGGTATGTCCGCATTGCCATAGCGTAGTCAAGGTGATTCATGACATCACCTTCGCGCAGCACGATATGCTACTAAAAAACAACCGGCACAACCGACCCTTGTACTACACAGGATACGTGGGTGCCATCAAGGTCGATCGCATTCACATCGACCCGGGCTCATTTCTCAACATCATCCCTTGAAGTCTGCTCAAAGATCTAGGGATCCCGATGTACCGTCTCACGGCATCGAACACCACCATTAGCGGCTTCAATGCGGGGAAGAGTGAGCCTCTGGGCAAGATTTGATTGAAGTGCCAAATAGGTGATCTTCATACTGAGGTTACTTGTTACGTCATCGATGCGAACATAAACTACAACATGTTGCTTGGGATGCCATGGATCCATGAGTACATGATCGTCCCCTCTACCCTTCACCAGTGCATGAAGTACGTGGCTTGTGACGTGATCGTCAAGACGGAGTTTGCTGATATCGACCCATTCCGAGGTCTCGAAGCATACTATACGGATGCCGATCTGTACAAACCGCTCCCCTGGGATGATGTGTCCCATGATACCGATGACGAAGCAGAAGCTGCAACCGTTACAGAAGGACCCATGAGCGTTCGACTGAAAGGGAAGCCACCTAAGACTCCAGCCCCCTGGTCATCAAACTCCGGGGCATGGCTCCAGCACAGCCGTCCCCGACGGCATCAAGCCAGTAGCCCCTACAAATAAAGCTCTCCCGAAAGGCCCCGACACCCGCTGCAAAATGGCAGGATACACTGGCTGCGCCTCCCGCGGTGATTAAGATAAAGAAAAAATCTTCTCCACCTCCTTCTGAAGCAGCTCTTGCCTACGAGGAATTACAAGATGACGTCTGCGCCAATAACGAGGCACACTCTTTAGATGATGTTATCCCGCGGGATAAAATTTTATATTTTATTAATAAAAAGTTGTCTTCGAATTACTCCTGTGTGCATTGGAACACAAAGTACTTCTTAGACAACGCTCTATGTACTCTACAAATGCAAGATACAACCGCCAACTTTGTAAACTAAGTTGTACCCTCCAAAGGATCCTACTTCTTAGTCCCGCCAAGGAACCCATAGGAGCAACCTATCATCTTCGGTCGACAGGAACATCCACAGCGGCCAGCCCCAGGAGAATTGAAACCCGATTACGGTAAGATGCAGCTCTACAGCTATGCTACTCAAGCCAAATATCTCATCCAGAATATGGGATACGACCTGAACAGCAACAAAGGGCTGAACTACGACGAAGGTCGACGGCTTCCCTTACGAGTTCGTACTCCGAAGGGGAAGCCTCAGAACTACTACCAACGTACTCGTCGGGGGTTAGGATATATTACTCCCACGACTACTTTGAAGAGTTCAGAATTGGAGGCTCCACTACACTCACATTCTTCTTATAGAAGTATGGAAAATATGGGGTTCATGCGGATCACAACTGACCGCATGAGTATCTTAGAACAGATTGACCCGCATAAAGAAGAGCCGTATGACAGACTCAGAATGCCCCTTGCGGCCCATCTTCACTAGAGTGACTTTTGAGCCGCAGAGAGAATAGTTACTTATGCGGCCAAGATGATTAATCCTTCTGATAAAGCTAACTCTGGTCTGATAAAGCTGACAAACTCTGGCAGAGACTAACAGCTCTGACAACTCTGACGCTCTGAAAAGAAGATAAGACATGATTAGACTCGACAGGCGACCCGACGTGCATGAACCTTATACAACTTAATCTACGTATTTCATGCGGCCAAAGATAACTACAATCCGAGCCGCATGAGCTTTATGCGGCCCAGAATATAAGAACCTATGCGGCTCAAAAGTCCCCAAGCTACATGCGAACTAAGGAAGACTACTGCATGAGTCTAATACGGCCCAACATGGCTGAACTCTGAAGGGCCTATACGGCTCAAAATGGCACAAGCAGACTGGTCCTATCTTACGACGGGACACATGACAGGCTGACCAAGTCTCAACTACCCAGATTCGCTACAACAAAATCTCAACAAACCCCACCAGCATGCAGCCCGAGATCGAGTCATTGGGCGCTGTGAGAGACACGTGGCCACGTGGCCCATTACGCAGCCCAAAAAGCAGCTACTACAGAAAACACTATAAATAGCAGGGTATTACACCCAGGCAAATGGTTGGCAATCCAAGGCTGGTAGCCTACGAAAGGCAATTTCTTCGAGAGCAAGGAGCATGTCAGATAGTCCAAGGAGTAAGGCAGAGTTGCTATACTTTTTCGAGCCTCTATCGTCACCCCCTAGAATCAAAACTAAACAATTGTACTTAGATTGTCTCCTAGGCTTTCTTTCTAGGCTTTCTCTTGCACAAGCGAGTTTGCAATTATGTTCAATTTATCTGTAATTTATTGTGCTTGATATTTAATGGCAAACATGATGGCAACTCTGCTGGGGACATCCTTCTCCTCTGATGAGAAGATGGTGATGCAATCTGACGCATCCATGCTCGGCTCCATGCAACAAATGCTCGTGGTTCGGTTTGACCAACGAGCATTCGAAGAAATGCTCTCTGAAGGGAGTACCAGTCAACCGCAGAAGTAAACCAACCCAAAGAGAGCCTACAGCATGTCGAAGCACAAAACTGTTACCCCCGACCAGGTTCTCGAAGAAGATCCTTCTGCGACCCAAGACGGTGGTCAAGACTCTCCTACGGCCTTACTTTCGACCGCAGATAACCCTACTGTCCCCAAATCTAGCAAAGAAAAATACTACGATGCTGAGTTTTAGAGGCACAAGGGAAATCTAAGCGGACAAGGAAGGGGTCGTATAAGAGAGATGTGCAGATGACTCATGCGGCAGCAAACTCTGGCCGCAGACAGATCGCCCATGCGGCAGCAAACTCTGGCCGCAGACAGATCGCCCAAGCGGCAACCAACTCTGGCCGCAAGCAGATGGACCATGCGGCAGCCGTCCTGGCCATAGACAGAGTGTCTCATGCGGCCCTGTCAGAAGTTCTGTATATGACTGTCACTCATGTGGGCCCGACTCCATGCGGCCCATTGAGAATGTGGGATGTATCAATCTGGACTCTTTTTACTATGCTCCTTCGGGTGCTAAGTCAAAGAAGTCTAGGGTAGTACGGGCCCAAAAAGTCCAGTCAACTGTCCAAGTTGCTGACCGTCAGCGGACACCGTTAACTGTTATACGGGCTCCTGATGAAAAGTTGTACAGAACCACCCGCGTCCAGTCCCAGGGCTAACGGACAGGGTGGGTATCAAAAGTCTTCCTCCAAGGATCGAGAGCAAGTGCTTTTACTAGCCTCAAATTAGGGAGCAAACATGACACCTACGCACCCGTGTGCTCGGGATACCTGAGTCCACAAATAGGAGGCAAAGGTAGTTCAATCCGCTACCGACTTGCGAGAGGTGATTACTCACAAATGCAAGGACAAGAAAGCAACTTTGGCGTGCGATGAGCCCCTCTCGGGATGTCGTTGCACCCAAGTCATCATCAAATGCTGCTGCGACATGTCGACAACACCTGAAGATCGGCAGTCCATTTTTCAACGACTACAGCACCCAGCACCTGTCCAACAAAAACTTGAGAAATATGTGCGAATCCAGAAAGACAAGGAATTTTCTTTCGCCTCCTATAATTCAATACGAAAGGTTCTTCCCGGCAAGGGAGGGAATAAGACAGGCTCTTCCAGCCCGGCAATCTCTGCCAGCATTACAAGAAAATTCTCATCTGGAGGACTGCCACCGACAACCACAGGGGGTGTCTACCTAGACACTCGATCCAAAAAGAAGCTTCCAGCACCTGGAGGTGCATCCTTGACCTCCCTTGGGGTAGATGAGACCGAGGGTAGCAGTCCCCTTAAAGTACGCGACAACCCGGTGTTCTAAGGGCATACACAGGGGGTTGCGATCCACTAGAATTACGCAATAGACGTGGACGTCCCTGAGGATGACCACCCTCGCCAAGACGATGTAGCTTCCTGCACAGGGGGTAGCACCCCTTCCGAGTCCGAAGAGGAAGACATTCCGACATTCCTCGACGATTTCTCGGTACAGAGGTACGACATAGAGAGCACCTCTGCTACGATTCCTTACACCTCTACCCACGTGCGGACAGTCTTTATGGCCGACGAAGATCATGAAGCGCCTACTGACCGACAACACCTAGAAGTACTTGAAGCCATGCTCTTGTCCTTGGTCAAGTCAGTAGACGAAATCAAAGCTGCCTTATCGACTCAACCAGCAAGGACTCCTGGACAAACAAGCTTAGGACCCGCAGTCAATACGGACTCCAACACGACCGCTCCTCCTTTGAATGACAATCCTCTAGGAGCCTTCGTTCCTTCAGATGCAGATGAAGCCAGGGAAGTAAGGAGGGAAGTCCAGGAGCTTCGGGCAATGTTCAATGCCCAAGATTCCTTTCAGGACCTCAGAATACGGTAATCGTATCCCGTTGCATAGAGAGATGTGCCTTTTCCACCCCGGTACAAGCCGTTTCATATCGATTCATATGACGGGAAGACCTCTGCTAATCGTTACATGACTTATTTCAAGGTCACAACCGACCACTTGTCGCATAGTGACGCCATCCTCACACAATTATTCATTGGAGCATTGGAGGGGATAACGTTCGACTGGTATCGCAACATTCCTGACAACTGTATCCATTCTTTTGATGGCTTCAAGCATATATTCCTAGAACGATTCTACGAGGTGGGATATGATGTGACAATGTCATCCCTCATGGACATCGTTCAGGAAGAGAGGGAGCTGACAAGGAACTATATCGAACAGTTCCGCCAAACTGTGATGAGATTGCCCCAAGACAATCCTGAAAGCTCCTTGATCAAAATCTGCCAAAAGAAGTTGCTCCCCGCAATTAGCCTTTGGATGGGTGAAGATCAGTTCAGGGATTGGACGACCTTCATCATAAGCGCCACCAATGTGGAGGCAAAGTTAAAGAAGTCTCACCAGCTGGGATTACACATCCCAGACGGAGAAGTCAAAAGCAAACGTCCTGGTACTGCCCCCAATAACAACAACCCTGATGGCATCTCCTATAATCGGGATAATAAGGGCAAACAGGCCCTGGTTGCCAGTACGACCAAGAAGCCTGAACAAAAGCAGGCAGAAGCTCAGTGGCCCCAGGTCAATTACTCATTCGAAGATAGTCATGTCAAGCCTATCTTCGATATGCTCTTACAAGGGGACAGGATCCAACTCCCTCCACCAAGGCGCGAGCTCCGAGCGGCAGAGATGGAGGACCCAAAATACTGCCATTTCTACCGCTATGTTCATCATGCCACTCAAGACTACTTTCAATGAAAGCGGTACATCCAGAATCTTATCGACTCTAAAGCTCCGTTGCTAGACTTTGAAGAGGTTACCATGGCGGCGAACATGGTGTCAATTTAGTTTGGCAACTTTCCTCCAACAAGCACTCAAGACGGGGTAATACCTATCCCCGGGGCAACGATGGAGGTTACTAATCTTCCCTCCGTCCGGGACCAGACGACTGGCTTGGTACCTCTTACCATGTCACGAGGAGAGATCATGTGGGAGCACCCCGACTTAGTACCCGAACTGACCCAGGCAACATCATCTCCAGCCAACAAAAAGAAGGGCAGGAAGTCCAGATCCTGCCACACAATTTTGACCGAAGCTGAGGAAACGACGATCGTTGTTACCCGGTCTGGGGCACAAGTCCAGCCCACTCCAGGTAGTTCAGTTGAAGACCCTCAACCGACAACGATGCCTACTACTGATGTTCCGGGGCCATCTTAGTCTCTACCGACAGACAGGGCCAAGTCAAAGGAAATCCGCTTCGACAGGCCGCTTCGTAAAGATGCACCTCAAGGGCTGGAGTGACCTTACAACTTTGACATATTAGCACAACTGGATAATATGCCGGCAAAGTTGTCGTTATACGAGCTCCTAAGGCTTTCCAAGGATCTTCGTGTCGTACTGAGCGAAGAATTCCAGAATGCTGACGCTTACTTAGCCCAGGTCAAACCTACAGGGGAAGACTCGTCGACAGATCTCCAGGGCAGCAACAGTATGGATACCATGCGCAATATCATATTCACCCCACAGGACATGCTGATCAAGACCAACATCCATGATCGTCCCTTATACTACACTGGATACATAGACGACATCAAGGTGGATCAGATGAACATCGACCCTGGCTCATCGATAAGTATCATCCCGGAAAGCTTGCTTCAAGTCCTCGGCATCCCTATGCACCGGCTAGCAGTGACCAACACCGCCATTAGCGGTTTCAACTCAGAAAGGAGCTATCCCTTAGAACAAATTTGAATGAAATGTCAGATCGATGACTTGAGGACAGAGGTTACCTGCTACGTCATAGATGCAGACACGTCCTACAACATCCTCCTGGGACGTCTATGGATACATGACTATATGATCTTGCCATCCACCCTCCACCAATGCTTCAAGTATGTCAGTAAGCATGGCTTCGTGAAGACTGAGTTCGTTGATATTGATCCCTTCAAGGGGGTTGAGTCTTATTATTAGCGTGTCTATATGACGAATCCAAGAAATATATAACTGACGAACTGGAGGCCATCATAGGGCTAGAGGAACCCTTGAGAATTCATCGCCAGCCCCGTAAACCGGGCAAAGATGTACCCCTTGTCGCAACTTTGCATAAAGAGGTGTCCGGTTACAGTTGAAACCAATAGTCATCCGACTCCCAAGGATCAGCCAAGAACCCGTCATAGGGCCGATGGTAATTCGATTACCAAAATCCAATCAAAGGCGACCAGAAGACGGAAGGCCCTCTAGGGAGCCGATGGTTATCCGATTGCCAAGATCCAGTCAAAAGCAATCGAAAGACACAAAGTTCCCTGTCGAGCCAATTGTCATCCATCTTTTTAAGGCAATCCGGCAACCAAGTGTCGATCCGACACCCTTAGGCAAGCCAATACCACAAGCTGAACCCTTGGTGGTCAAGTTTGCCCAAGATAGTGCCCCAACCTCTGGTCACGCAGGGGGTAGATGAAGAGGATGCAGAACTCACAAAGTATCTGGTTGCAAAGGTGGATAGTCCCTCTCCTGATGATGTAATCCCTGTGGACAAAATTCCTTACTTTATTAATAAGAGGATGCCATTAAACTATCCTGAGTGTAATAAACTCAATCTGATGTATACTACTGGACTTGGTTGGGATACTAACCTGAACACACATGTGACAACCGTCCATACCGCCAACCGACTTGCTTCCATTAAAGACGCCTACTTTCTAGTCCCACGCAGAAGAGAAGGGGATCACATGATGTCATCTTTGGCCGAAAGGAAGGACCTCAACCCTTCATGCCTCAAGAGTTGGATCGCGAACCTGATACTGGAAGACTACCGCTCTACCTATATAGTCCTCAGGCCAAGTACTTCATGCAAAAGCAGGGATACGACATGGAGGCTACCCCGGGTCTGAATTACGACAGAGGTCGGCGATCTCCTCTGCAGCTGTCAACCCGGTCTGGGAAACCTCGAGAATACTACGGCAAGTTCAAATGCGGCCTCGGTTATGTTACACCTACAACAACGCCCGAGAGCTCCGATGAGGAATGCGAGTGGCATTCTCACTCATCCGAATCACCTACATACGATTTCGACGACAGCATTGGAGATATGTTCAGGCAGACATTATCTGTTAATATGGCATCCGCTGACATTGAAGAGAAAGACGAAGATCTACTCGAACCTCTTGAATTGGAGCCATGGGTCCAACAACTGGATGCACAATGGAAGAAACGCTTTAAACTTTGTGACCCTCCCACTGAAGATGAGGTCATGCAAGTTAACCTCGGTGATGAATCCTCTCCAAAGCCAATCTTCGTCAGTAAAAGCCTGAAAGACGACGAGTGGGAGTTATTGTTACAACTCGTCAGAGAGTATATCGATGTCTTTGCCTGGAGCTATAAAGACATGCCAGGGTTAACCCCGAGATCGCACTTCATAAGCTCAATATTCATCCAGATGCGAAACCAGTCAAGCAACAGCAATGACAGTTCCGTCCAGACATCATAAATTCCATCGAAGCGAAAGTAAACAAACTTATAGCTAGCGGTTTCATCCACAAGGAGCAGCACCCAGACTGGATAGCTAATATAGTACCAGTCGTCAAGAGGAACGAAAAAATCCAAATCTGTATTGACTTTCGTAATTTGAATGCGACATGTCCTAAGGATGAATTCTCTCTTCCCATTACCGACATAATGATTGATAATACGTGTGGCTTCGAGCACATGTCCTTTATGGATGGCTTTTTAGGATACAATCAAGTCAAAATATCTCCTGACGATGAGAAGCATACGTCATTCCGAACACCGATCGGTGTGTACTGTTACACAGTCATGCCCTTCAGCCTGAAGAACGCCGGTGCCATATATCAACGAGCTGTGAACGTCATCTTCGAAGATCACTTGTGCAAGACAGTGGAGTTACGTTGACGACATCGCCGTCAAAAGCCGCTCCAAGGATGATCACTTACACGATTTGAGAACAGTGTTCGATCTTATACGAGCGCACAATCTGAAGATGAATCCCACCAAGTCTTTCCTGGGTGTGTCCAGCGGAAAGTTTTTGGGCTTTGTCATTACTTCCATGGGCATTCACACAAACCACGATAAGACAAAGGCAATCCTGGAGATGAGTCCACCGAGGAACCTCCGTGAACTCCGCGGCCTTCAGGGAAGACTAGCTTACATCAGGAGGTTCATATCTAACCTCTCAGGACGATGTCAACCCTTCACACAACTGATGAATAAAGGCATCTCTTTCATATGGAATGAGGAATGTCAATGCGCATTTGATGACATTAAAGAATACTTGACGAATCCACCAGTTCTGGTAGCTCCGGTTGCCGGAAAGCCTTTCTACTATATGTACGTACAATAGAACACTCCCTCGGCGCCTTGCTAGCACAAAATAATGATGTGGGGCACGAACAAGTCATCTATTATCTCATCTGAATGATGGTGGGGCCGAAGCATAGGTACACCGTCGTAGAGAAGGAATGCCTTGCCTTGGTGTTTGCCATTCAGAAAATACGACACTATGTGTCAGGGAAGACCATCCATGTTATCTCGTGAGTCAATCCCCTCAGGGTTCTTATGACCAAGCCAGGCGCACTCAGTTCTCGTCTAGCCACGTGGGCGATACTGTTATCTCCCTACGACATGATCTTCGTTCCGTAAAGGCTGTCAAAGGTCAAGCCTTAGCCAACTTTCTGGCGGCCTATCCAGGCTCAGAAACAACCATAATCTATGAAAAAATCCCAGATGAAGTCATTGACTCAAACATGACTTCACATGAAGATGTTTGGCGGATGTTCTTCAACGGTGCCTCAAGAACGAGGCCCCAAGGTGATATCGTCGCTGGAGTCGGGATAGTGTTAATTTCCCCCTCTGGATTGGTGGTCAACCGAACATATTATCTCATGGAACCCTGTTCAAATAATGTAGCCGAATATAATACTTTGGTCATCGGGCTCCGACTTGCAAAAGAAGTGGGAGTCAAATACCTAGAAGCATACGGTGACTCGCAGTTGGTTGTCAATCAAATCTGAGGCTCGTACGAAGTTCACAATGCAGACCTGATTCCTTATCATCAGACATCAATTGCTATCATAGCAACCTTGGAGGGGTTCTTTATAGAACATGTTTCTAGGCTCCAGAATATTGAAGCCGACGCCCTAGCAGGCCTCGTCGCTTCTTTGGCGGTTCCAAATTATGCTCATCATCCAGTTAACGTCATAGGCCATGAGCTGGTCTGTCCCAAAATCAACGTTCAACCAGATACGAGTTACTCCGCCCAGATAACCATTGATATACAAGACTAGAGACTCCCGTTCATCGACTTTGCAGTTTATAGAATCCTGTCTGAGAATATGAAAGAAGCAACTTCAATCAAAAGGCGTTCTCTCAGATTCTTTTATGACACAGAAACAAAATTGTTCTACCGACGATCTTAAGACGGACTACTGTTAAGATGTCTGTCAAATACAGAAGCCAAAGAAGCCTTATGCGAGGCTCACGATGGCGTTTATGGGGCTCACCAACCGGGCCCGAAGTTGCAGGACCGTCTCCATCGGATGGGTTACTACTGGCCTATGATGGTAGCAGACGCAGTCGATTACGTAAAAAAGTGCAGGGCTTGTCAGATCCACGCAGATTTCATACATCTGCCATCTGAGTTCTTGTACCCAACAGTGGCTTCTTGGCCATTTGAAGCATAGGGAATGGACATTGTTGGCCCAATTACTCCGCCATCGTCCAAAGGGCACCGGTTTATTCTCGCAATCACCGACTACTTCTCCAAATGGGCAGAAGCTGTTCCGTTGGCAGAGGTAAAAAATCAAACGTGATCAGTTTCATAAAATATCACGTCATTTACCATTTTGGACTGCCAAGGAGGATCATTCATGATAATGGTCCATAATTTGTAAGCCATACCTTCTATCGATTCCGCGACAAGAACCAAATTCAGAATGTGGCTTCAATGGCCTACAATCCGTCAGCTAATAGTCTGGCCGAAGCCTTTAACACGACCATAATTAAGCTTCTCAAGAAGTTCGTGTCCTCGAACAAGCGCGACTGAAATGGAAAGCTGGGCGAATGCTTATGGGCATAATGCACTACGAGTCGGACGGCTACGAAAAATATACCATTTTCTCTGGTTTACGGGAGCGAGGCAATTCTCCCATTGGAGACTCAGATCCCCTCACTTCGTGTGGCCCTTACTTACCGATTAACGTCGAACGATAACTACCGCCGACGGCTACAAGAATTAGAAGTATTAGACGAGAAGCGCTTGCAAGCTCAACAAAGCATCGAGCTCTATCAAGCACGCATCTCTCGAGCCTTCAATAAGAAAGTCAAGCAGAGGACATTTCAAGTAGGCGATCTTGTCTTGGCCATTCGCAGATTGATGGTCATGACTCACAAAATTGTCGACAAATTTTAGCCCAAGTGGGAGGGTCCCTACATCATAGAGATTGTATTCTCCAATGGCATATACCGGCTCATAAAATAGAATGGGGACTTACTCATGATGCCCATAAACGGCAAATTCTTGAAGAAATACTATGTCTAAAGACATGCTGGTACTCCCTCAAAGCCATCAAATCTTCCAAACTATCGAGTTATATACACTAAGTACCGCTGAACTCACACTCTATCTCCCTGAGTGGCGAGTCACATATGATAGTATCGCTGAACTCACACTCTATCACATCTCCTTGAGTGGCGAGTCATGTACGATGATACCTCTGAACTCACACTATATCGCATCTTCCTGAGTAGCGAGTGATGTACGATGATACCTCTAAACTCACACTCTATTGCATCTCCCTGAGTAGCAAGTCATGTACGATGATACCTCTGAACTCACACTCCATCGCATCTTCCTGAGTGGCGAGTCATGTACGATGATACCTCTAAACTCCCACTCTAATGCTTTACCTCACAGGAGTCTGCCCGGTTTATCATTATCCCTGAGCAAACTTTCTGGCCCTGATTATCGTGTGTCACGTCCATATTACCTCTGGTACCGATAATCTTTCAACTTAACACCTGTACCCAACCCGGGATAAAAGACATGGTGTTAAGACTACAAAACCTATCACGTCCATATTACCTCTGTTGGTTTTGTCTCAAAAATCTATTACTCGCACCACCAGTACACAGAAGAGTAATAGGTCCACCAAAGATTATGCCTGACTATCGTGTGTCACGTCCATATTACCTCTGATACCGATAGTCTTCCGACTTAACACCTGTACCTAACCCGGGATAAAAGTCATGGCATTAAGACCACAAAACCTATCACGTCCATATTACCTCTGTTGGGTTTTGTTTCAAATCTATTACCCGTACCGCCAGTGTGCAGAAGGGTAATAGGTCCACAAAAGTTATTCTAATCTATTACTCGCACCATCGGTGTACCAAAGAGTAGTAGGTCCACAAAATATCATTCAAATCTATTTGCTCGTATTTTTAGATGCAAAAAAGGGTAATAGGTCCACAAAAAGTCCCCAAGTGGGATATCCTTTATCAAAACACAAATGCTGTATTAGGTCCTCTAGTACAAGCACCACAAATACTACAAATAAAGAATGTAGTGAATGTATTTTGCCTATTCAAAATAAGTTACATTCATAGGACTACATCAGTAGCAGAAAAAAAAGAAAGGAAAATCTAGTAATACATAGTTTGGTCAATTTGACAGCACTTCGCCTTCACCAAAAAGCAGTTTCGTGGCCCTCGAAAGAAGTCATGTTTTACTGCTGAGAAGCAAATAAGGCTGTTGAATCTTCAAGGAGCTGCACGAAGGAGAAAAAATATAGCATGCTTTTCTCTCCTCCGTATTGCGGATACCTCAACCCCGCTCCTCCAAAAGACCATACCTACAAAACAACATCTATAATGGTGGTTTTGTCTACTTGGAGAGCCGTAAAAACAGGACGTTCATGATGACGCCTGACCATCGTCCAACTCTCCGAGGTATAAAGGTTCTTCCTACCACATAGGGAAAACTCTTCCGAAGCATGAGGAGTTCTGAGTTATCTGATGTGTATGCCAAAATGGCACGAGGAAAACTCTTCCAAAGCATGGGGAGTTTTGAGCTGCCTGATGTGTGTGTCAGAATGATGCATTTTTACTCTATCGTCGATACCCGTCCTGGAGAAATTCGCTAGCCGGATCCCTAAAAAAAGGGAGGGTTAGTAGGAAGAAGAAAACAGCAAACAGACCCTATACGGCCTAATTATGAGGAATGTGCATGCGGCTCAGTCTTAAAAGCACTCATACAGTTCTGTTATGCAAATGTTCATGCGGCTAAGCCATGAAGCAGTTATGCGGATCAGTTATGAGGTATATATACAGCTTCGTCATGAGGCATCCACGCAGGACAGTGGCGCTTATGCGGCCCAACCTATATGGCCCCATCATATAGAACACATGCAGTCCCATGAGATGGGGGATACATCAATCATGCCCAAAGCTTAGAGGCAATTTATGACAAGCCCGTGCATAAAATATGCGATATGGCCGTTCAAATTTAAGTTACCACTTTTCTACCGTCCTTACCCGTAACAGGGGGTTGCACGTCAGGATGAATGGGAGGAGAGTCCACAGCACTCGACGGAGAGGCGAGCCCCTTTTTGCTGTGGCATCAGTCGACTTGGAAGCTTTCAGATCCATGGCTAACCGAGACAGAAAGAGGACAAAGATGATGAAGACGAAGGAGAAAAAGTTGAAGAAAAAAGCTCTCTCCGTATGGCCCATATTTATAGCTCTTCAAAATGAAAACAGATAAACACTGCTTCGATTCCCATATCCATTAAGGATAATGATGACGCTTGGGGATTTTATCCTTAGCAACCGTCAGCTTTATCTCAAAAAAAGAGCCCAAATCAAAAACCAAATCAAGGTATTGAATGCAGTGGTGACAGTTGGCACAAGATCTTCCTACGGCACATGATCTTCCTGCGGCACAAGATCTACCTGTGGCCCGAAAGCGTCCATACGGCCCAAAATGTCCCTGTGACACGACGTCTCTCCTGACTCAAAGATTTTTTTCTGCGGCTTGATATACGTCCATGCTTCTTATTCAAAGTATTCCAAATTTACAATTTGAAAACTTTGAAGGGGGTCTTGTAGAAGCATAAAAAATATAGGGTTCATGCGGATCACAACTGACCGCATGAGTATCCTGGAATAGATTGAACTGCATAAAGAAGAGCCGCATGACAGACTCAAAACGCCCCCTGCGGTCCATCTTCACTAGACTGACTTTTGAGCCGCAGAGAGAATAGTTACTTATACGGCCAAGATGATCAATCCTTCTGATAAAGCTGACTATGGTCTGATAAAGCTGACAAACTCTGGCAGAGACTGACAGCTCTGACAACTCTGACGCTCTGAAAAGAAGATAAGACATGATTAGACTGGACAGGCGACCCTAGCCGCATGAACCTTATGCAACTCAATCTACGTATTTCATGCGGCCAAAGATAACTATAATCCGAGCCACATGAGCTTTATACGGCCCAGAATATAAGAACCTATGCGGCTCAAAAGTCCCCAAGCTACATACGGACTAAGGAAGACTGCCGCATGAGTCTTATGCGTCCCAGCATGGCAGAAATCTGAAGGGCCTATGCGGCTCAAAATGACGCAAGCAGACTGGTCCTATCTTGCGACGAGATACGTGACAGGCTGACCAAGTCTCAACTACCCAGATTCGCTACAACAAAATCTCAACAAACTCTACCAGCTGGCAGCCCGAGATCGAGTCTTTGTGCGCTGTGAAAGACACGTGGCCACGTGGCCCATTATGCGGCCCAAAAAGCTACTACTACAGAAAACACTATAAATAGCAGGGTATTACACCCAGGCAAACGGTTGGCAATCCAAGGCTGGTAACCTACGAAAGATAATTTCTTCGAGAGCAAGGAGCACGTCAGATAGTCCAAGGAGTAAAGCAGAGTTGCTACACTTTCCCGAGCCTCTATAGTCACCTCCCAGAATCAAAACTAAACAATTATACTTAGATTGTCTCATAGGCTTTCTTTCTAGGCTTTCTCTTGTACAAGCGAGTTTGCAATCAAGTTCAATTCATCTGTAATTTGTTGTGCTTGATATTTAATGGCAAACACTTCCGACTCTTCAACCTGGGATTCTGATACTAGTATAGGCCGGGACCTCCAGAAGGTACTATCCGTCAACATAGTTACCACAGACGATCCCGTAGACGAAGAAGACTAGACACTCGATTTCTTCGAAGAAGAGCCCTGAGCTCAACACCTTGGCTCTCAGTAGGAATGGCGGTTCGAACAGCAAGAGCCTCTTACCGAGGACAAGATCGTCCGAATTAACTTAGGGGATAAAACTTTCTGGAAACCCATCTTCATCAGCAATGCCAACGGGAGCTCCTGCACCCTCATGCGTGCTCGCACATCCTGGTAAAAACTTGTTCAACCCTCCTACACTAAATCTCAGCAAGTAAAGCCCTCCACGTCCATAATACCTCTGGATTGCTTTCTTACATTCTGCTGTGCATCTACCATGTCCATATCACCTCTGAGTAGTTGCATCTCCCGTGAAGACTCTGTGTCATCATGACCACATAGAAAATATTTCACATCCATATTACCTCTGAAGTGTCCGTCTATAACCGTGTCTACCATGTCCACTATGTCCATATTACCTCTGAGTAGTCACCCTCGTTACGATAACCCCAAAGTTTTTATAACTCCCTAGAATACAGCCATATCCATATTACCTCTGAACTGTTATTCTAGTAGAAGGATGTTTGTCATGTCCATATTACCTCTGAGTAAAGTACCCTTTCCATGACAATCCTCCACAGTTGTCATTTATAGAACCCTTCACGTCCATATTACCTTTGAGTCATTTTATGCCCCCATATATTCTATCATTACCATGTCCATATCACCTCTGAGTAAGAAAAGTTTTTCCACAAAGGTTCGGTGTTTGCCACGTCCATATTACCTCTAAGTAAATACCATATCCCCAATATTCCTACTTATATGAACAACCACGTCGACAAGAGAAGACAAAATGCTTCGGACGTCGTGGGTTCAAAAAAGGGTCATGATGAATGATTTACTAGAAACGAGGAGTCATGATCACGCTTAAGGAGGAGACGGCTCAATGCATTTAATACCAGAGCCTAGGCATGACGCCACTCTGGCAATAGACGTGATGTACAACACACCTACAAAGGAACACATGTCACGCTTCTGTTCAAAGTATCCCGAGCTTGACTCAAGTTCAAAATACTTTGAAGGGGGTCTTGTAGAAGCATGAAAAATGCAGCATCCACAGGCGCAGGCGAGTACTCTTATTACCCTCCAGCTTCACACAGGCACAGGCGATCAGATGCACAGACCAGCCAAAGACAGAGACATTCTCAGAATGAAGTTCAGAAAAGACTCGTTTTATTAATCTGGCTACAAGGGTCTATCACAGACTTGTCATAATTATATAAGAGAGCAACTTCCTGAATCATAATTACATGGATCAATTGCAAAGTCTTTGCTACATAAGTGAGAATAGAAACTCCTATAGATCCACGAGAAGGTTCATTTTCATCAGACAGCCTCCACAGTGTGATCATCATGGGCAAAAAGACCAGAGGAGATGTATATAGTCTCTATCAAAGTCTCCTCTCCACTGACTCATAGCATCGTTATAGCAAATCATCTTGCCGCCAAAAGAAGATGGGACTCTAATATATACAGAAGCAGTGGAAGACCCAGACCACAACAAGGCGAAGCCCCGTAGCCCTCAATGAGTAGGGCAGAGTACGGTCGACTGCTCATCGAATGAGCAACCAATCTTGACCCCGTAGTCAGGACCTCGAAGACGTCCAAGGCATCATCCAGGTTCGAACTCCTCATGAGAAGCGTTCCAGTACGTTCCAGGACTCATCGACAGTTCTTCTACGAAGGCATAGCCCCTTTGAACGAAGGAATCCTCAACAAAAATTCGACTTAGGCAAGGCCAACCGCCGCTCGAAGCTAAGTCTAGATCCAGTATGGTGGTAAAGGGTGCCAGGAAGAAGATGTGACTCTTCATAAGAAACTCCCCCTTTATATAGGACGGGAGTGGTCCAAAATACAGGCCACATAGCCGATGGTCAAAATCCCCACATTAATGGGATGAACTTAGGACTCAACACGATGAACAACATTAAATAAAGTTCATTCGACTAAGTCCTAGACTATCCTAGGACCCCTTGAAATTCTCCAAATAATGGTGGCAATTAAGAGGGAGTCGTTCATTAAGGAGCGGTCTTTCATTGCTCTTTAAAAGAAAACTTCAAACCCAAGGCCTTCAATCTAGAGGCGCAGCTACATTCCTGTGCCAACCTTAGGCACAGACTTGTAATGTTTTCACGCCACCTCAACTCCAATGGCGCAGCACTCTGCTCCGACCCAGAAGCTTAACTACCTTTTGTCAGAGACTTGGGAGACACCGTTTGCCTCCAGCACAAGCCCGACTGCTACTTTAAAGCATAGTAAAATGGTCTATCTGAAGGCGCAGCCTACTCGTCGTCCTAAAGCACAGTGACTTTGCCCAAAAAAAGCCTACTCGTTGCCCCTAAAAGCACAGAGGCCCCATTGTATTCAAAACCTAGTCCACTTGTCACCCTAAAGCACAGAGGTTTTGTCGTCTCCAGAAGCACAGTCTACTCGTCGCCCCAGAAGCGCAGCCAGCCTTGCCTGAAGCACAGACGACATGGTCCCACCCAATCGGTTTGCTTAAATTGCCTCTCTCAAAAATAGGATTATAATTGATCAAGTTGATAAATGTAGATTGATTTAAATCTCGGACGAAGATTACACAGAATCTAAATCTGAGATAATTCTAAGATTTGCTCGGCTATATCTGAACAAGAAAATCGGTACGCACCACGTGTCACCTCCTTCGGTTATTTTGATAACCACCAGAGATCTTATTTGAGAAAAATCTTAGCACCTGCCACGTGTCAGCGCCACAGAAACCCGTACCGTATAAGGACTATAGATTCCTTCATATCTCAAAACCCTAATGCACATCGCATATGTGCCCCTCTCCCCTATAATTAGGAGAGGTTTTCCCCCAACAAGAGGATGGATAAGGAGAAGAAGATCCACAGAATTATCAAAATATTCAACTTTAGCGTCCTCCTGATCGACAACCCTAGAGTTCATTCAAAGGTACCAGAAAGTCAGAGCAAGTCTCATGTCAGGATCGGATCGTCAACGGAGTAAAGGAGCCGCTGCAGTGCTCGATCTCCACCGTCACACTTTTTCAGAAACTTTTGTACTTAGATTTTTTCATATAAGAATCGATTGTACTCTTTTTTCGTTCGTAATATAAAAAGTTCGTTCAGCCTTTTGTCAAGTCGAACAAAAATGCCTTATGGATTGGTCCTGGAAAAGTTTGAGAAATTATATTTATCCTTGTATTACGGAATCAGGAGTTTTTACAGCCATAGAAATACTAGCGAGACATGACTTCATATTACGATATTATGTTTACATATGTTTCTTAGATTCTACTTGAACAACACCCTATGCGTTTGATTGGCATTTCATAGATTTGGCCAAGATAAGCTCAATAACCTATATTATTTGGCATGGTAGATGCGCACTGTAGTCATCCGTCGTATTATGGAACAAGAAAGTTATTTACAATCATATGTACACCGAAGCGACAGTCACGTGATATAATCACAAAGGTATATGGTTCTAGAGTTTAACTAGACTATGTCCTACACATCTCGTTTGTCCTCATACCGTGCTAAAAAAAATATTTCGACAAACCTTCCTGCTTTGCTTGACCCTTCCATTGTTTGAAATTGGTATGGTTTGTTTGACCATGCCTTAGGTTCTTGTTATCTTTCTATTTCCTAAATGACTAACTAAACCAACCTTATAGTTGTATTATAGAGTATAATTAAACTAGGTGACTGGTATGATTGTAATATGTGGGGTAGCCGTAAACGGGCAAGTTCCTTAGAGATATATTTTAAGGAGCTTATAAAGCCTGGATGTCTGTCACCAGAGCCTATTAGTAGTGATTGTTAGGAGCTGACTAAAGGTTCAGTAATAATTATATAGGTAGATAATATTACGCCTGTGATAGAATGGTACGACTAGTTGTGATTGATTTCTGCTGTAGTAAAAAATTTATTTCTTTTCTTTCTAGCTTATTTTAATTTCAAGGATAAAATTCTTTTAAGGTGGGAAGAATGTAAACCCTCGCAAAAATTTTAAATTATTTTTTATTATTTATTTGGCCTAAATAGTAATTTTTAGATTTTTTTTATATATTTTAAAACAATATTTCCTTTCTTAGTTCATAGTATTGTTATTGTTGTGGATGACATTATTATGATTACATGGACACTTGTTTTGATCTCCACAACTTATACGTATTTGAGTCGGACAAGAGTTTGGTTAAATGCATAGCTGTTATGTTTACATATCCTAGTCCTACATTTTTTGGGACTGGGGCGTGTCAAAACATGTATAAGAAATTATTTGATAGTACAAGAAATCATGTGATAGCATAGGAAAAAAATAGACATGAACAAGAATGACTGTAATAAACATGCATACATACTGTACAAGTTGGCAATGTATACTTGTATGTCATCCAAGTTTCCGCTGAATCCACAAGACCAAGTCCTTGCCAAGAGTTTACATATAAATAAAATTATTATTATTATTATTATTATCACTAATTGTATATATTACACATTGGTTCCTAGTACAAGTTTACATGTTCTCATAGAATACCTAGATCTAGTTCCATGTTTTTGACCTCTAAAATTGGCACTAAACACCCAACACTAAGATATGAGTTTAAACCAATATTAAATATTGGAAACACATGTTTAACCATGGTTTTAACCCAATTAACCATTAAATTTCAGATTTGAAATTTTTGGACTTGGTGTATGAAAATGGCTAGTTCCAAGAACTAGTTTTGCTCGGAACTTAACTAAATTATTACCAAACAATGGCCATGACCTATATCTATAAAAACTCATATAAAAATATTTTAAATCATGAATAAAAATAAGAACTAAATATCCTTTTTAAGCCTTAAATTCAGCACCTATTTATGTGCCAAGCAATGCCAAAAATATAACTAAGAACCTAGTTTAATGGCACACAAATTTAAGGTTGAGATTTGGGCATGCAAATACCATATGATAAAAATGAATTAATTCTAGAATTTAAACACATATATATTTAGATTTAAAGTATCAAAAATTTGTTCCAAAAAATATTCACAGTTCCTATCAACACGCATGTTCTTGATTCAACTACTTTCCCAATCCTACATACATGGTTATGATCTATCTATATTATTCATACATGATCAAAATGTGAAATTTATGTGGTTTAGAAGGTTGGATTGACATTTATTTGTTGGTAGATCATGCCGTGGGAAACAATCAAGAAGAGGGTTTTTCAGAAAACTTACCAAGAAGTTGTTGGAGATGATTCTTGATTACTTCTTCTTCCTGGTGCCCTTATCTGTGCTTCCTCTTGATGTGCTCCTCCTCCTCCTTACTCTTGAGATACTGGAGATGATGGTTTGATAGGGTTTGATGGAGGATATGGTATTTCTTGGTGGTTTAACAGAGTTTGGGGGTTGAAAATAGTGTAAAGGAATGACTATTGCATGATGGAGATGGTTGGGAAGTTATATAGATGGAAGGATGAACTTTTATAATGGAGGGGATGATGATGGAAGAAGAGGGTTTGGGTTGTTATTTTCAGAATTTTAGAGGGAGGGGGCTGTTCGGCCTAGTAGGAGAGAGAACATAGGTTTTTAGGGTTAGGGTTTTGTATTATATAGATAGTATATATGTGAACATATTTGTGAGGGTTTTGGGTTAAATATAATAGGATTATGAGTGTTTAGTTGACCTAAATGGAAGGGGTTAATTGTTATAGGGCCGACCTTGGATAGGTTGGATGGGTTTGTTAGGTAGTTGAGTAGATATTCTTGTGGAGATTTGTATCTATATAAGGAAACATGTGCATACATAAGCATAAATATGTTTATTTCAAAATTATATATGATCATATCCCAGTGCATAAATAAGTATATGGCAACCATATTATATGGAAAAAAAATTCGTGAATTACATTGCATATTTGGATTAGATAAGATTTGGATTCGATTGGATAGGTTTTATGCAATAGTTTATATATAGAAAGCTTTTAAATATATAAGGATATTTACAATCTTATCTCTATTATATTTGAATTTATCACACTATATAATCATAGTAGTTTAGTAAGTAATAGTCTTTAGCTGTACTTTTCTAAGTTGTATCGAATCCGAGTTTATTCGATTATCGAAATCAGGTTTGACCATGACTTATGGGTCAACAAATACGATATCCCGATATCAAACAAGGACAAGAGGTGTCATATCACGTCGATATATAATACGTCCTCAGTACATGGTCAGGCTATAAGCCTCTGCCTCGTAGTTTCAGTCCACAGTCTATCATAGCACAATAGCCTAATCCCACAACCAAAGAAAGACAAGGGTTGGACCATCGCACTACGATAGTCCATGTCCCTAGACCACTAATAGATGAACAATACACAATCAATTAGCTTTATTAATAGGCCAACCAATCGTACGACTGGCTATGTGATATCTCAGACACCCAGTAATACAATATATAGAGAGATTTTCAAATCGTGCATTTGTCGAAGCGGGGATAGACATACCAAATATAAATAAGCAAGAGATAATGCACCATTTTCTTGGAAGGCCACCGGGCTAAACAACTTAGTAATAATTTCAGTTCTTATATAGGAAGATAATGTCTCGTCATATAATAGTGGACGGATAATGCACTCCACTAGTGCGGATGATATACATTATTTGTGGTGGCCAGCCTTACACTCTAAATGATCACTCATGGTGCTTGTGGGTGGTCAATATACACGATCTTGGGATCTCATTCCTTCCCATGTTTTTATAATTTTTACTTACCCAATTAACCCTATAATTATATGGAATCTCATGCCATGGTCACACAATCGTCCTCCTAGATATCGTACCTTAGTACATGTATGCTAGTATAAATTTACATTGGTGCCCTAGGCCCAACCTATATACATTCCGAACGTAATGAAAAAAATCAATCAAACATCATATCTGTGCTACAGCTACTGACCAACTACCAAACGTTTGTGCAATAATTGTGAGTGTACTATAATATCATGAATGTATCATAAACATATACCACCTCAGTACACAAGATCAAAATTTCACTTATATACAAGTAGTCAAGTCAGGATGTAGGACAACTAGTCGGTTAAGCACAATTTATTGCTCACATCGTAGCGTGTATATCAAGTCAAGTATACAGTCAGTGCCTCTACTACAATAATCTATCAAGTATCCAATTAGAGCCTACCACTTTAATGTCGAACTCATCTAGGAATGGTCGTTATCCAAATTTTTTGAAATAACATAAATCCTCAAGTTCTATATCATTTACACTCTACACAAGACCTAGAAATCCTTCAATACTGATGCTAAACCACAATATATGGTCCCTAAACATCATAAGAGAAGGTTCAGAAGTCATCATTCATCTAAAACTACCCAAACTCAACCTTGGGTCATAAATCGACATACCATCGATACAGACCAATATACCGTCGATATGCTATTTATATGTCAAAGTTGCTCCCTATCATGCCAGTCGATATACCTCGAAATACTCTATTATACCATCAGTACGCTGATTATATACCCAAATACTTTCTGTTATTCAAACTAGTTCGATACAGACCAGTGTACTGTCCGTAAGCCGGTCCATTTTCCTGTACAGTCAATTTATATAAAATGGCATGCCGTCGGTATGCCGGTGCAGTAAATCCATGAAAATAACATTTCTATGGTTCGGATCTCTTCTCGATCTCATCCAAAACACTCCCAAAGAGTTCTACTACTACCAATATGCAACATATATTTTTCTATACTAGTTAATCATAAGAACCTCAAGCATCACAAGTTATCCATCAATATCACTATTATCCCATGGAAACCTAGATCCATCCTAAACCACATTCTAAGCCACAAATTCAACAAAAGCCGTAATGTAATTGCAAGAGACACTACTAAAATACAACGATTTAGCGACGGTCCTATCCGTCGCGAAATAAAATTATCGACGGATTACCGACGGATATGGGCTAAAAAATCTGTCGAAAATAACCTCGTCGCTAAAACTAGTCCGTCGCTAGTACGTCGCTTACTGACTACGGATTACCGTTGGCTACGTCAAAACATTTAGCGACGGCTAGGCGACGATTTTCTGTCAACTTCGACAGTTTAAAATTTTAATATAGCAACATTTAGCGACGGACAAACCGTCGCTAAACCGTCGTTAAACGCGTATTAGAGGATTTCTGATACGCAAAATATGTCGCTAATCCGTCGCTAATCCGTCACCAACCTCGTCGGATTAGCGGCGGAGTAGCGACGGATATTTCGTCGACAAGCTCTTGGATATCTTTCATAATTCCAGGACCTTGGCGACGGATAACCCGTCGGGTTTTAGTCGCCCATCCGTCGCTAACTGGGAATCCTCCAGTTAGCGACGGATAGTCCGTCGGAAAGTGGCCGCCAGCCCGTCAGTATCTGGAAATATTTTTAAAAAAAAAGCATAAAAGTGGGCATTTCCAATATACACAATTCCAATATACAAAACACACAAATAATTCCAAGCAATTCCAATATACACAATTCTAATATACAGAACACAAATATTCAATATTCAATAAAACAAATATCTCAAGCACAAATATACAAAACGCACAAATATTCTAATATACAAAATACACAAACAATTCCAACACACAAATATCCCAAGCATTCAAATTGTTCACACAAAACACACAAATATTCAATACTTAAACACAAATATTCAATATTCAATAAAAATGAAAATTGACTTTGGCCTCAGGAAAGACCGCAAGTCAGATGATGAATCCTCATAGCCAGGGATCATAGTTGCGTTGAGGCATGTACCATTCTATCAGCCACTTTGCATACGAAGGCTCAATCTGGTTGAGGCTTTCTGTAGGGACAGGAGGGTCAGTCTCGATGCTACTACTCTCTGACGGTGGCTCCTCCTTAACTTCAACCTTGGGAGCAATCTCTTCCCTGATGGTCATCGGTTCTTCCTTGACCTCGACCTTTGGTAACACCTCCTCCTTAACAGTCACCGGCTCTTGTTTGACGATGGGGACTTCCTCCGTGTCGACCTCCAAGGGTTCCTTGCCTCGGCCCCTTTCTCGGCTAGTAGTACTACCTCGGGGAGTCTTGGGAGCCATCTCTCTGATAACAAAAAATTTTATATATGGTAAAGAAATTTACTCAAATTATAAAAAATAAGAAGTTTATCGAAATTATAATCGGAGTAATGAAACGACATTGGAGATGGCGTGTCGTAGTGGTCGGACGGGAAGGGGGTGACGTGCCACCACCTATGGCGCGCTAGGGGGACGCCTACAAATAACAGGGACACTTACGCACAAATACCGCTCGAGTGAGCCAAAGGCATACAACCACTTCCCTCCCTCCATTCCCCCTCTCCCTCTCTCATGCTACCAACAGGAAGGATCAGTTCTTTCTAGTTCTTTTCCATCCATCCATTCCTCCGTTCTGATCAAGCTTCTTCCTTCTCCTCTCCTCCACCATGGCTCTGGACCCATCTGCTCCTCCCTACTTCCCTTCTTCTTATTTGACTCTCTCAGTCACATATGATATCCAGCTCAAGTATAGAGTCGAGGGAGAAGAAGTGGGCAGGAAGAGGAGGGAGAAGCAGTACAGCCGGCGGCATGACCTGGAGGAAGTAAAGAGGTTTTGCTGGAGGTGCTGGCAATTTTCTCAGGATGGTGTTGAGGAGCAAGTGTAGAGTCGGCCGAAGGAAGCTGTGACTCCTTCGACCGACTCTATACTTGCTCCTCAACACCAGGAGAGGAGAAGGAAGAAGCTTGATCAGAACCGAGAAATGTATGGATAGAAGAGAACTAGAAAGCACTGATCCTTCATGTTGTGAGAACTGTAAAGAGTGAGAAAGGAGAGGGGGGTCTTTGATTTTTGTATTCATCATCATTAGAGGGAGCAGCACTGGAAAAGTTGTGACGTTGGTAGCATGAGAGAGTAAAAATCTGTATCACAAGACTAACAGAATTACTATGTAATCATGTACTCACCAATAACCGGATGTAACTGGAGTTGTTGGGCCTATCGTACAGTAATTGGTGGATCCGCTGGTATAGATCGGATGTACTTAGTATCTACTGTATCAGATTAGTATCGGTCTATCGGTTTGGTATAGGACGTATCAGATTGGTATTGGCCTTAATAAATTGGTATCATCCTATCTGATATGTACATGTATCGGCCGTATAGCTAGGATTCATATTGGCCTTATCGATTTAGTATCGGTCATATCTGATAGGTATCGGCCGTGTTGGATTAGTATCGACGATTTCGGATTAGTATCGTAAAAGGTTTAGTAAAAACTGTACTTGGATTTCTCTCTTCTCGAGCTAGAATACTATTGCAAGAGAGTCACCAGATCTTGATTGGCCAGTTACAGTAACATACATACTTCCTTTTCCATCAGAAAAAAGCGAGATTAAAAAGGAAGTATGTATGTTCTGTAACTGGCCAGCTACGCTCTCGTGACTCTCTTACAATGGTAATCTAGCTCTAGAAGAGAGAAATCCAAGTACAGTTGTTACTAAACCTTCCACGATACTAATTCGAAATGGTCTATACTAATCCAACACGGCCGATACCTATCGAATATGACTAATACCAAATCAATAAGGCCAATACGAATCCTAGCTATATCGGTCGATACATATCAGATAGGATGATACCAATTTGCTAAGACCAATACCAACCGATACGGCCCATACCAAACTGATAAATCGATACTAATCCGATACGGTCAATACTTATAAGTACCTACGGTCCAGGAGGTTGATCCGCTGGTACATCCATGTACAATCAACGAAGTAACAATCCATTTCAATTTGCATATAAAAATCTGTATCGTAAGACAAACTAAACATAATCAGTTCATGTCAGTCTGTACTTTCTGCAGTAACGACCACAAGTTTTATGTTCCTCAACGATATATTTCACATGCTTAATTGCCAAGTATGGGAACGAATGGCTCAGAACACAACCCAAAATTTATTTTAGCATACATTAGTGTG
Source organism: Iris pallida (assembly GCA_029216955.1). NCBI lineage: Eukaryota > Viridiplantae > Streptophyta > Magnoliopsida > Asparagales > Iridaceae > Iris > Iris pallida. Next base: position 1,259,143 of record JANAVB010011000.1, on the reverse strand, counting down.
AATCATCTATGTTCTGTACATATGGTGTAGTATATGTTCTTATCGTATCTAGTATCTGAAGAATGTAACAGAATCAAGATGAACGCACATAATGTAATACTAAGACATCATCTACTACTATATAAGATAAGTGATAGGTTGCCATATCATCATTGCCAAGGGATGAGGGTCGAAGGACAGTCAACTTTATCTACGGCTACATAGTTTCTGTCTCGCCAGTCGAATGGTTGCAGGGACTATATCCTGATCACCATGTCGTAGTCCAATACAATCCAGAGATTGACAAAGTACTAATTCATATATGTAGTCCAATACAAATAGTCTAATACAAAAATAATCTAATACAAATAGTCCAATACAAATAAGTACTAATAGCTAATGAGAACCACGCAGCTCACGCAAACGCTTAGTGATACGATCACGCAACCACCTCGAATAAGTGGGATCGACGGCGACAGGAGAGATGTAGTCCATTGCAGGTGCTGGATGAATAGAACTCCCGGTCTCACTAGCTACCGGTGCCACTTCCTCCTTAACAGTAGGAGGAGCCACCTCAGCATTCAGTGTTTTTCTCAAACGACGTACCGCTTCTCGGGTCATGGGTGCAATCTGGTAAGATCGATATTCACAAATAATATAATTGTAACATAAGCAAGCTAACTAAAGGAACCATCATCTCGTTTGAGTATATTTTCGAAAGTAGATAGAATACATAATATTCGATTTTTTGCCAAGTGTGAGAACGGATGGCTCAGAACATAACCCAAAATTCATTCTAGCATACATTAGAGAGAGAGGGAAAGAGAGAGAGAGAGCTTACCGGCGAGATCGACGGAGGGAGAGAAATCATCGAAGGAAGAGAGGGGGAAGAGAGAGTTCGTTTGGGGGAAAATAAAAAATTTCTCCCCGTCGGTTCAATTTAAGTTAGGGTACAGTATTTAGCGACGGACTGGCGACAGATATATCCGTCGCTAAATACCCAGTAGATTACCGACGAAAATGTTAGTCGACATTCCGTCGCTAATAGTCCGCAGAATTTTTTCAGTATTTTACCGCCAAAATATGCGACATATCTCCGTCGCTAACTTTTCGTCAAATTAGCGACGGAAGTGCGACTGATTTTTACACAAAAAAATAAAATATTATTCATTGCTTTCTGACGGTAGCCCATCACAAGTTAGTCGCTAGTCCGTCGCTATTAGTGACGGATAGGAGCCATCGCTAATTGGCCGTCGCCAAATTGCTGTATTTTAGTAATGGAATGATAACACACAATAATGACATATATTAAATGGTAAAATGTATGTATTAAAGAAAAATAAAAATCAAAGGAAATGAAAGTTTCTTCACTCTAACAAGATGTACTTGCCTTAGGTTAGCTATCCATGCCTAGTCTTCTACTACTTCTCCAATGGGGATTCATAAATCACCCTCCAAGTCTCAAGGCTTATATAGCTCCTAGGGTTGAGGTTCCAAGTACTTGAGGGAAGAAGATAGGGTAAAGTGGAGAAAAGAGTAAAAAGAGAGAAAAAAAGAGATAGAAAAAGGGTTTTATGTTAGTAGGAATTTATCCTTGGCCATTGATCGTGCCAAGTCATCAATCCAAGGCTCCCTACATTTAATCATAGCCACACAAACAAAACCAAATATCCTTAAAAAAAATTAGTCTAATCAACATGCTGATTGGGCAATTTTGCCCCAAGATAGTATACCGGTGATATACCATAGTCTGAAGCTAAATTCACAATTTTAATTTTATTTTGGGTATTTCGTTCTACGTTTGGTGTCCTAGTAAGTCTATGGCAATGCCAATAAGTATTCTACTGGTCTAGGATATTTTCACTCATTAAATTTTTGTAAAACTAATAATTAAAACACAGTTGCATAAGTTAATTATCAGTTTTCCTACAAAAGACCACAACGACTATCTTCTAATCAGAGCCTGAACCATATGCTAAATATGAATCCTATCGTCGATGCTCTATACAACCTACAGCCAAACAAGGACAATAGTTGCAATACTACATCAAGATAGTGTACGTGCCCAGACCGAGTTCATGTGATAACACATAAGATAAGCCGATCTAGCCGATCGACCCGTCGGGTTTCCAATTATCACAAGAAATCCAATAAATCTGATACTCATCAAGACACTCATTCACTAATACGTGAATATGGGTACGAGCAACATGTGTAAGGTACCGTATCAAACATGATACAAAAATAATATACGAAATGTACGTATATTGGGAACGGAAGTGTTAGCAACGTTTAGTGACTCAATCTAGGATGCTAACTTAAAGAAATATTGTTGCTGACCATCGTGATGCATTGCAAAGTTACTGACATGGCAGACTTTGTCATGTCAGCTATAACATTGCTAAAATTAGGACTAGTATTGCTAACTTACTCGTCGTTTTAGCGACAAAAAGTAATGAGTTTTATGTCACTAATTTGGCGACAGTTAGCGACGTATCAAGTTACGTCACTACAATGGTGTTTTGCAATATTTTTATGATCTATGACTAGGAAATATATTTAGACAAAATGTTGCCAATTACGTCGCTAATGTTACTTGATGACATAAATTTTATGTTTAGTGACATTTTTTGCATCGCTAAATCCTCTTATTTTGGTAGTTGATTAATGTATTATGCGGTCAATGATAGTCACCACAGACTATCGTTGGCGGTCAATAGTAGTCTCCACACACTACAACCAATCATAGTTACCACAAACATCCTTTGGGGTCCAATGATAGTCACTATAGACTATGTTTTGTGACCAATGTATTCGCCACAACTACCTATGCCAACCACTTTAGTCGACAAGGGCATTGGCGGACCCCTCCCTCCAAAACCTACAACCTAAGGCGACAAAGCCTTCTTGGCCAAAACTTTGGAATGTCAAAGATATTTTTTTGCAACAGTGTAGTAGCCAAAGAACTTTTGCAACTAAAATACTTAATTTAGTCGTCCCTAACTTTGGCTCAAGAGCCTGAGGCATCGATGTTTGCGACCAAGGAATTTGGTGGCGATAAACCTTATGCAACTAAATTGTATTTAGGTGACAAAAAATCACTGGTCTCCTAAAGTCGTTATCCTAGTAGTAAGGGATGTACTAGGACATTTTTCTTCAATTTAAAAACTTTAAAAACTATAGTTAAATATTTTTAATTTTTTCTAAAAAATATTTTGGTATTGTCATCCCATTTTAACTTATCAATGCCAATAATCCAACCATTCGCAAGCTTGATAAAAGAACTTGTGAGACCTTTTGAGAGAAGAGAGAGCGCCTAACTATAGGCTGGTTAAATAAACATGTCATAACCTAAACTTAGTGATAGTCAGCACGTGAGCTCCGGCTCATTTTTATTATATACTTATGTAAAACAAATAACTTATGCTAATAGACATTTTGAAATTTCCAATTTACTATGAGGTGCACATAATCGCTTCCAATTTGATGTTAGGCTTACTAAACCTCTTAGTTCAACCAATACATAATTAAATAAAAAAAATACATTCACTAAATATTGACTAAAACTCAAATACACCTACAAGTTTTACTCCTAATTTTTGGTACCATGATTTATATCAACCATCCAACATTACTTGAAAACTAATTACCTTCACCATTACTTGTTAGAAATCATATCAGAAAGATAAATAAGCCAGTCATTAATTTCCTTCAACATTACTTGTTAGAAATCATATCAAAAAGATAAATAAGCCAATCACAATGAATACACATGTTTAAGGAGGTTCACCAAATGTGCATGAATTAGTAACCAAAATTATTAAATAAAGATTCTGCTATATAATGAATTACGAAAATCCTCATGTTCTCCCTCTTTAATTACCACTTCTTTGACAATGTGTATTTAAATTACCGCTTCTTTGACTCTTTGATCATGTCCACAAAAGAGGGACACAACTGTATAAAATTGCTAATTTCACTTAAAAATCATAAATTATGTAACTTTTGTATTTAACTATTCTATATTAAATAGGCATGCACTTAAATACAATAAGCTTTTATTTTGTACTTAAAACATCTGAAACTATCATATTTTTGCAAATAGAGGATAACATTAAGTGTTAAAAATACAATTTTGTTTCTCTACAAACTCTAATATTACAATCTTCTTCCATGTTACCAAATTCTAATTTCGTAACCCTAATCGTGTAAACCATAATTCCATCTTCTACCGAATTGAAAGCCCAAAATTTGTAACCTTATTCTAAGTTTTATTTTTCGAAATTGAACTTAATAACTAAACTTAACTCTAACCATATTAGGGTTAAGGGGTTGGCTATGGGTTTAATTTCAATGAAGATGAAATTTAAAAAAAATTTAGGGGAAAAACAAGTCCGATAAGGCATGTGCCATGCATGCCACCATTAAGTTTGGTAACAAATGGTAGCCAGTTACAAAATTGGTGATAAGGCATGGTATTGTTGGGAGACCAATGGAGTTGTCGGAGACAAGCATCTTTGGACTGTCGATGGAAGGAGCAACGAATATGAGAGTATCCGTGGTTGTGACCGGGTTGCTATAAGTGCAAAAGTAGTGATACCGGTATACCGACGATATGCTTTTGTACTCACGAAGCAGACCACCGGTATACTAACTTTATGCCACAGGTAGAATTTTGTCTCAGATTTGGTTATTTTCAGCGTCAATTTGGACCGTTGGATTCGTCTAGCGACCATGATCGGGATGTGGCTAATTTACCAAATTTTCTATCCTGAATTAGGTTTTCTTAGACCTATTTAAAGAGGGTTATCCTTATCGGGTGCTCATTGAGGAGATTCACGGAGACAACCCATAAAATCTACAAGCAATTCATACTTCGCTCGGAGGCTTGCACTTCAAGACAGTTGGAGAAGAAAGATATGTTCGGGAAGAACTGCGTGCGCTCCTTTCTGGGAGACCCACAATGTGGTGAGTGGTCTCATTAATGTAATTTTCTCTTCTTCTTATTGAGACTGTTGAGGGGTGGGACCTTGGGGCAAATGATACAACATACGCTTGTAGTCGATCTTTGTTAGTGTGAATATAGATTAAGATATGTCTGGATGACGAAGTCACTATATATGCTAATGTGATCTATCTTGGCTCTTGTTGATGTGTTTTGTGTGGTTCTATATCTTTGTGGGATTACATTAGTCTCGAAGCTTCTCAGTTTTTGTTGCGCAACATTCTGGGGTTAGTTTCAATCCCTTCAAGTATACATATATAAGTGCCTATAAAAATAGTTTAAGGGTATTTAAGTGTAAAAGTAGGTATAGTTTAGGGTGTTTATAAGTACAAATTAAACCAAATGTTAGTGGCTTCAGAAATTAGATTTAGATTAATCCAACAATGTCCCAGTTGTGGTTGTTCTATTCTATATACACATTCGAAGTGTATTATGTTAAATATCGTCATCATCATAGATGACTAGAACAATTAATATAAGCATATAATAATCCAAGAGGTCATTGCAACTCTCAGTTTATCTTGACAAAGAAACAAAGCCCCAATTACACCCAATTCCAAACTTCGGACACTCATATAAGACTTATCTTCACATGCAGACCAGCCACACTTTCACCTTCATTTCTCAAATATACATATCCCATCCGAGCTCAGCAGTCCATCCAACTTGGTACTCCCTTCCTCAAGCAGCAGCATTGCTGCAGCCATGCCATCATCACCAACATCATCGAGACCGACGTGACACGGCTCGGCCTCGTTCTCCGGCCCGAACCCGTCCTCCTGGCTCAACTGGGATGCGACAAACTTGTCCAGAGCCCTCCAGTCGGTGACCACCCGGTCCCCGCTATCCTCGGCGGAGAACACTGCAGGGAGGGTGGGGCTCTCGAGCGGCGGGAGCTGGACGAACTGGTTGCTGGAGTGGAGCAGAGCAAGCGCTTCGAGCTCGGTCTCCTGCTTGCAGAAGAGGTTCTTCGGGTGGTGGTGGAGGAAGTGCACGACTGAGGGGTCGACGACGGAGTTAGTACTGCTGCTGCCGCTTAATCGGGGGTGATCGTCGAAGCAGTAGGTCGTGGACTCCCACGCATCGGCGATGACGACGGTTGTCCTCGGTTGGGAGGAGGTTCTCTTCTTGAATGCTCGGCATACGACCCATCCTTCTTCCTGCAAGGAGTGATGATGATAGTATTTGAGGAACTAATAATACATAGATTTAATTTCAAACACCAAACTCTATCATAGTTAGTAGGTCGGAACTGGGTAACATACATATAAAATTGATTATTAGTAGAACACGTCACAGTTTTCGACAGCCGCCTATGGAGTTCAAATAATAAATTTTTAAATACAAAACAGCTTTGAGTGTATATATTTTTGGTTTATTTTCACTTAAACATAGTTAGCTATTGAAATTTCACTGTTTAATATCTTTTTTGTCGTTGACACATTGCCATTATCAACTATTTCTTGCCATTTAAATCCCTTGAACTATAATATTTGTAAGTTAGTCAATGACAATAATATCCCATATTGTGTAACTATTTTTTCGGAAAATTTTAAAAAAACAAAAGACAAACAAATGCTAAACTCAAACTTGAAACAAATATAAAGTTTAGGGTATTAAAGTACACTAAGATCAACAGTTTCAGCAGGATATTTAAGTGCCCATTAGTATAGAGAAATAATTTCATGTATAATCATTAAGTTTCCTTTTGGCCTACTATCCAGTGGTGACTTCTTTCCTCCATTAGGTGTTACTTAATCTTGATATCGATGAAAACAAACTTTTATTTATTTATTTTAATTTGCCATCCTTCTTGGTTCGGGTCAAGTTAACACGTTTGTCAATATAATTACATGTCATTTATATTCTTTATAGTTAACTTAGTGTTGAATTTTTAGTTAATCCAGTGTAGAATACTAGCATACAGAGTCACAAGTTGTAAATTCCATAGAGAAGGTCTGGTATAAAATTTTCATGATGGGTATTGAACTTCTATTTTGTTATTTTTGTTTCTTTTTATTACATACAACTTTTGCCTTTTCGCGACTAAAAAGTTTGTGAAGGTATGATCCTGGTTTTGACAAGTAATAACACCAAGGAAGACATCCCTGCCATTAAAGGTAGGACAGTGCATGAATAACGAACATATCTTTGCATCATGTATTCTTTGTTGACTTCTTCTACGAGAACAGGAATTAGTGCAGAAAATGCACCCCCAAGATGGAAAAAAAAAAAAAAAGTGAGAAGACAAGGAGCACTAGAAAAAGTTCATTATCTCAAATATAAACATCACCTTTACGAGTTAGGTGTACATTGCATGCTCTAATATGTGTTAACTTTTGCAAGTTAAAGTTTGGTGTGTGTGTGTGTGTGTGTGTGTGTGTGTGTGTGTGTGTGTGTGTGTGTGTGTGGGGGGGGGGGGGGGGGGGGGGGGGGGGGGGGAGCACGGGTGGACTTTGACACGGGGCTTTTGACAACTAATCCCATCTTATGATTAGCCGGCCCGTTTGTTTTAGAATTTAGCAAACCCAATGTTAATTGTTAGGGATTGGGTATGACCTCAGTCAGTGGCTGATCCAGGAATATAAACTAGAATGGACTAGAGTTGGTTAGGATGGGCTAGGTGTGGGCTAACACCTACAAAAAAAATTATATGGAGAAAATAGGAAGAAGAAAAAATTTGGGGTGGACAGGAGCCCAACCTAGAGGATACCTGGATCCGCCCCTGACCTCAGTCGAATATGAAATATGATAAGAAACCTGAAACTAGTTTATATTACAAATATTAAGTTTATAACATGCATTTTATTGTTTTATGATACATTTTAATGAACAGAATTGAAGTATGTATCGTAGGTAAAAACAATATGAACTATTGCCGATTAAGTAAAGATAATCAAATAAGTAATAGTTTAAACATCTTAAAATTTGAAACCTAACCCAAATGGAAGGAAAGAAACTAACATGAACTTGAATATGTACCATATTAATTACATAAACCTGACTCATTCATAGTCTTATACGTCATGCTAGCTATAAAACCTGGACAACCAATTGATTATAAAATTTAAACTCCATTGTCCAAGTTCTTCTAGACTATGAGCAGTCAACACGAAGTCCTAAAATAATACAATTGTATTCATGTCTACGAAAAATTAAGAACATGCTAATTTGCACTTAAATATCCTTTTTTTTGAATAACTTAAATATCCTTAACATTGTTGTTCTTGTAGATAAATACCACTTACTATTTTGATTAACATTTAAATATCCTAAAAAAATTATTTTGCACATAAATAACCTAAACTACCATATTTTTTCATGGATAAGGGTTAAAAAAGTATATTAAAGGACAACTTTGCTTCTTTAGACACCCTAATTTTATTATCTTTTTCTCTGGTTCCAAAATTCTAATTTCGTAACCCTAAGCAAAACCTAATTTTATCATATTCTCCTTTAATTATAAAATTCTAATTTTATAATTGCATATAGTCGTCCCATGATTTATAATTCCCTATTTGTTTTAAATGTAACAATTGATGGTGATATGTCATAACAGTCAATCTGAAAAGTGTTTTAGATTTTTTACATTATGGATCAATGCATGTTACAAACATGTTAGTTCTTAAAAATTATTTACAAATAAAGGCATTATAGTATTCAGCACTATGAACATGTCTTAATAACACTTATAATATGATGAGATTCCATGGCTTAGGCTAGCGAGTTGAGAAGTGTGATTAAATAACAAGTATGAGGTTCTAGCTCTAAACAATGTGTTCTACATTACGTTTCTAGTCGTAGGTCCAAAAAGATTGGTCTCTTGACATGAGAGTATCATAGTATCTTATGAGTTTTTATTTGACTTTATTCTAACGTGGTGCTAACCATGGATCATAAACAAGTATAGATTGGGTGCATCCACCCAATTCATAGAGATGGTGTGTAGTCAATACGGATTTGTCACTCCAGGTGTAACTTATTAAGGAGACTTCCAATAAAAACTTCCACAAGGTATATATTACATTATATCTAGTTGTACATCGGTTAATGTTGAACACTTGATCTTATACATACGACTCGATTCGTTTCACTTGATATTTACATCCATCATCGAGTTGGGATACAGATGACAGAAAGGCGAATTGTACGACAACTAAGGTGGAAGATACGTTCAAAGGACTAGACATTCCTCGTACCATATGGGGGGCTCATGATATATACTGCTAGGTGTAATCTTGATCTACGAATTTCGATAATGTGACGACATTTTTTTAGTGCGACCCAAACTTGTTGTCATCTTAATCGCAAACCTAGTGAGATACGCACACATTAGGATTGAGTATGGCTAAGCTAAATGAATCAAGTTTAGTTATGGGTTTGCTGAGTCTTACTTAGATTATGATTGCAACACATATGAACCGAGTCCAAACTAGTTGGGTGCACTAGCATGCTTACCATTAGGGTTTGGACTTGGCGAAATCTCCGAGTTAATTCTAAATTGATTTATGATTACAATTAACTATTATATTATGTAAATATTCTAGTTTCATTTTTGTTAGATTATGTTTGAATTCTAAAGGATTTGGATAAGGAAATATTATTTCAATAAAATGATTCTAATTGGATTAAAATATTAATCGATTTAATTAGTATAATTAGATATGATGAGATTCATAGGTAAAAAAGGAGATCCAATTTGATCTCCAAGTAACCCTAATTCTCTACTATAAATAGAGAGGCTAAAGTTCGCTAAAAAATAATAACCACCACCAAAATCCTCTACCTTTTTTCCTCTGCTACCTGGACAAGGTGCATCCCGTTCCTGGCCTCTTGTCCACTCGGTGCAGCCTCCTCGACCTATTGTCCACTTGGCGCAGCCTCCTCGACCTACCTGGACAAGGAGGCTGCGTGTGAATCGTTATATAACTTCTCCTTTATGTATTCTAGTTTGTGCGTACTTGCAATCTATTACATGTATGTTCCATGTTGTTTCATTCTGCTTAGAACGAAATAGTTTCTAGTTTATTAGAATAGGTTGTGGAAGAGTTCGATGAACGATTCTAAAGATCTAATTAGTTATCATAAATCATCAAAATAGTTGTGAATCATGATCGATAAGTTCATTGAAGCGTTTCAACAAATAAGTTTGATATGGCATAATTTTTTGAATAATGATCTACAAGAATATTCAAATATCGGGTCCAAGTAAACGCGTGCTCGACAAAATGTTAATTTTTCAAACATTGCTATTCTAGTGCACATATTGGAACAATATTTTTTGAATGTTTCATTGCCTACCACTAAACCATTTACTTACAACAATAACCCTAACAATGCCCCATTATCACCACCATCACCCCTTGTTGTTGCAATACCTCGACCCCCTATTTCCCTTCATCTGTCATCGGTGAGGTTGTGCGTTGCATGGGATATTCGTCACTGACCATAAGAGGAGTAGATATCAACACATGTAGTTGTAATATACAGATACACGAGTGTATTGTATTGAGTTTTCTCATAGTGTTTTCCTATATTTTTATACTATATTTTGTTTCTAGTATTGTGTGTCCTAGATTGATAAAGTTTCATAGATTGAATTTATCGTCATACTTAGTTTTTGGTTTTCTCGATTAATGTGCCTCTTTTATATAAGTGTATCGCTCATAAGATAATCGACAAACTTATAGATAGATTAAGTGACTTATGTGACTAATAATGTTTTTGTTGATTTCTTGATATAACTAACCTACAAACTAACCTAGACTTGTAGAGACCTCAGACATTGACATAAACCCCATATAGGACCCGCACACAAAACAATGTACCATGAACTAGCTAGGTAAACCCCGTCTTTCTGAGCTGGAGGTATACTGTCGATGTACCATTTGCTTATTTTTCTGGCGAACAAAGTTGTTGACTATCTTAATGATTGATTCATGGACAATATTAGATCTCTTAATTAATGGACATGATTGAGTTGACCATTTCAAAAAACTCATCCTCTATATTCATTCATTCATCTAATTTTTTTTCCTCCTCTCCCTCTCTTTCTCTTTCTCTCGTTCTTCTCTTGCTCTAGCTCCTTATTGGATCGATCCAATGGATGAGAGCGAGCCAACCTGGAGGTGAAGTCCATCGCCCTAGGCCTTACATTGACTGTATTTTTGAGGTAAATAAAACTTGCACTATAGAGGTCTAAGCCTAATTTTTGATGATTTTTCTTCAATTTTGGTATATTTCATTTGACCACTAGGGTCCACTGCGTGCTAGTATAGGTTTGATTTTTGTGTTATAATATGTTCCGGTAAAGTTATCAATTTTATCATATTTTTGGAATAAATGTTCATAATCTATTGCACATGTATCAGATTGACATGAAACTTGTCACAACACGTCTAACTAGTAATTAGATAGGATAATAACCCAACTTATAAAATTGAATTTTGACGAATATCGATTGGGAACATGAAAAAAACAAGAATCCCCAGAACTATAACTGTGTCATGTCCTAGACACACAACATACTAGTTGTATACAGCCGGTATACCGCTAGTATACCGATATGCCAAAAAAAGAAAAAGAAAAAAGGCGACCACAACATTCTTTCTTTCATTTATGTGCTCGATTTTGCATAAGTTTCATTCATGATTCGTCACAAACTTCTCACATGATCAAATTCTATACTTCAGTAGCAATTTATATCGTAATTTGGTTTCTAGATTTCATTTTGTAGTATCAAAATTTTTCCCATGAAATAATAATTTTATTCGATTTCCCTTTTTCTTGGAGTCCTCAATATATATATATATATATATATATATATATATATATATATATATATATATATATATATATATATATATATATATATATATATATATAAATATATATATATATATATATCATGTAGTAATGTATTTTATGTATTGTACTATATAGTATTGTATCTTGAAATATGGTACCATAATGTATCTGAAATCGCTCCCACTAGGATTCGAACTCCTGACCACTCGGGCCGCATGCATCTCTCTTAACCACTAGGCTAGAGGTCATTTGCAGTATAATAAAAAATAATATATGTATAAATATATATATATATATATATATATATATATATATATATATATATATATATATATATATATATATATATATATATATATATATATATATATATATATATATATATATATATATATATGCCAGTGGCGCGGTGGCGCACCGGTAAGACTGCTGGCACTCGAGGGTGAGGGCGCGGGTTTCGAGCCCCCACTCTCACGGGGGCGGCTGGGTGGCGTTGTCCACGACCTCCGGACAAAGGCTGGCTGGGTGGCATTGTCCACAGGACATGGTTTAAAAAAAAGAATATATATATATATATATATATATATATATATATATATATATATATATATGTATATATATATATATATATATATATATATATATATATATATATATATATATGCTCTTAAGACACTTGGGGACTTGCTTGATAAGTAATGTCGATGATTACATGGAACGTGCATGGAGCGTGCTTGTTGGGGAGATGTAAGGAAATCATCGAGGTAGTGAGGAAAACATTTGTGCAATATTAGAATCCAAAATAAATGAATGGATGCTTATGAGAATGACGCATTTACATTGGAAACAGGTACAAAATCTAAATTTACGTGATATGGCCAGGATATGGGTTCGGTGGGATTGTAGATGCTGGGAGGGTTAGGTTGTGCATACGTTTGATAAGTTGATTGTGATACTATTATTCACCAATATAGGAGGCTAAAACTCCTTTTTGGTGTGGTCTATAGGCACGATGATCGACGAAAAAGGGAAGGTCAATGGAGAGAGTATACATATCGGCACCTTTGAGAAAATTCAACATAAGTTGCCTCTGATGCTTATGGGAGACTTCAACACTTTGATGTATCGACGTGAGAAAGTGGAGGTTAGGTAGGTGCTTAATAATATATTGCAAGAATTTCAACAATGTTTACTACAATCTGGGTTGCAGGCGTTGGGGAGAACCGGACACATTTGGTTGTGGAACAACAAAGAATACACAAAAGAGTTGCTTGCCAGTTGGATTAAGCTTTAGTGAATCAGGAGCAGCTTAATATTTTCTCGGACATAGTTGTTGATGGCTTAGCCGTAGGGACGTCAGACCACTCATCCCTTTGTGTTTGACTAACTACTGCTTGCAGATCGAAGCCAATGCCATTTAGAACAATAATATGTGGCACTTGGTAGACGGCTATGAGGATGTAGTTCATAGTAGTTAACGAAAATGTGCAATACCAACTTGTACACAAGCTCAAGGCGGTGAAGGTGGGCCTTAAAAAATAGAACCGGGGCCCACCTATCCGCAGACTGGAGGAGGAAGAGTCTAGGTTGAGGCTGATGCAGTCACAATTGCAGGAGGATTTATAAAATTTGGTCCTTGCTATAGAAGAGATGGAGCTAGCAAGGGAGGTCAGTGTTCTTCGCATATAGGAGGAAATCAAGATAACGCAGCGGGCAAAATGTTCTTGGCTTATGGAGGGGGACAAGTGCACAATTTTGTTCTATAATATTGTCCGTACAAGACAACATCGAAACAATATGAGCAAACTCATTGGCCCCGATGGGAAGGAGGCTATCTCACATTGTGATTTGCAGGCCGAAGTTGTCAAGCATTACAAAAATCTCTATAACCAACATGATTATTTGACTGATTTTCCTAAGTTGGTTTGCAAGCGTATGGTTACTTTGCCCGGTCATTGTGTCATGATTTCCCCAGTCACGTTGGAGGAAGTCGAATTTATTGTCAAAAATGTTGACCCAAATAAAGCTCCAGGTCCGGATGGGTTTGGCAGCAAGTTCTATAAACTCTACTAGGATGATATAAAGATATAGGTTAAAAAGGTGATTCGTGACTTCTTCGTGATTGGTATTAGGTTACTATGTGAGTTAAGTCACACATTTCTCACGTTCATTCTGTAGAAGGAGGATGCTATGTCTTTTGCAGATTTTCGACCGATTGCTTGTTGCAGTTATCTTTACAAGTTGATTACACACCTTATGTGTAGGCAGATGGAGACTATTATGCAGGTGTTGATAGCACCTAACAAGTAGCATTTATTAGAGGATGAGCTATTGTAGACAGTAATCTTCTTGCCCACGAGATGGGTATGCGAATTTAATAAAGTTGGCGAAAAAAAAGTATGTACTATCAAACTGGATTTAAGGAAGGCCTATGATACCGTCAATAGAGATTTTGTGTGCATGCTATGATTGCAATGGGGTTTGACAGAACTTGGGTAGCCAGGGTTCATGAATGTGTTATGATGCCAACTTTCTCTTTGCTTATTAAAGGACAAGCTTATGGTTTCCTTAGAAGTAACACGGGATTCAGACATGGAGGTCATTTATCTTCGTACTTCTTTACACTAGTAAAGGCATATTTACATGCCTCATGGACTCATCGGTGTTTCATAAAAGGATCACTCCTCTATACATAAAGGTAACTTCGCACGTTTCTCACTTAATTTATGCTAACGATTTATTGGTGTTTACAGCTCCGTCTATGGAAGGCTTCGCAAAGTTGGCTTCGATTATGGAGGTGTTCGACAAATATTCGGGTCTCCACCTGAATAGATACAAGAGCAAAGCCTATTTTAATAGACTTTGACCAAATAAAGGAGAACGCACTCTGATAATAGGAGTATAAAGGGGTGCTTTGCTAGTTAAAATTTGGGGATCTCGCTATCAACCAATTATGCCAAGGATATTGACAGCAAAAGAATGGTGGAGTATGTTCATCGCCGTGTAGAGGGCTGACACACCCATAATCTCTCTTTTGGAAGGCGAATAGAGTTAGTAAGAGCGGTTATCACAAATATTGCTTTATTTTGGCTCAAGGCAATAATGTTGTCGTGATCTACCATCAGTGAAATATAGAGAATATGTGTCAATTTCATCTGGCGAGGAGGTATCCATGTGATTAGACGGGACACCTTGTGTCGACCAAGAGCAGAAGTAGGGGTGGGGCTGAGAACATTGCGTGTGCTACATGACATTACATGTTTGAATCTGACTTGTCATTATCTCGAACTCACTTTGGTGTACTTGGATGAAAGAAACATACTTGAAAGGAGTGAGTTTTGGGGCACAACGAATTATCAATAATGATTTTGTGACCTTTAAAAATATTTTGCATTTTCAATCGAGAGTGAAGCAGGAGATCTCTCATTATTTCAGAGATGTGGAGTCCACCAAATTGTGTCTAGAATCCACGGTATGTGAGATTCCTATTTAGCCTACACTCGCCTATGTTTGCAAACGTTGTCCTCAAGTGCAGATAACATAGTTTGGTTACAATGGTTTCTCAGTGATCAGGTTGTTTCGTACATTTATCAGTTATTAGTTTTGGTTCTTGCATGATATTTACTGTTTATCATTTTGGCATGTATGTTATGTCTTTTGCTATGTTCCGTTGAGTACCTATTTCCTTCCATGTTACTGTTGAATCCTGACATAGGATTATTGGAGATTATTCTTCGAGATTTAGGTATCCCTATGATGCCTTCTTTTTTATTCCTTCGCACTTATTTTCTTTTCTTAGTTCATAGTTTTATTAGATAATGGATGTTTAATATGGATATTTGATCTCATTTGGATAGCATATACGTATTCAAGTGAGGATGGAGTTTATTTGAATATGTAACTGGCCATTGTCACGTGGCCTGGTCCTACGTATTTTAGGACTCGGATGTGAAAATATAAGTCTAAACATCCATTTTTATGAAAATCAAAACAATTGTCCAAATTTTAAATATATACATATACATATATATCATATTGTATATTGATATCATATCAAATTAATATTGTGTTGTATTGTTAGTGCTCTTGTATCATGTTGATATTGTTATCGTATTATATTAAGATAGTATCATATTGTGTTGTATCACGTTGACATAGTATTGTACTGTAACGATCCAGTATTGTGTTGGGACTGAGTAGTGCCTACGAAGCGCTCTGATCCACGTGTTTGAAACTAATTGCAGCAAAAACTACGCTAATCATCCCAAAGATAATGAACCATTGTCTAACAAGAAAGCCAAGCCAGATCAAATACATTATATGGTTCGATGATCGTATGACCTGGTCAAATCCCAACCTTTATAACTTTTCAACAGATTACAAGATTGAATACAAACTTGTTGAACCATTTGCCCAAAGGTTCAACCCCTTCACCGAACTCACGGAGAAAGAAAGAGATGACAACTGAAATCACTCACCCAACCTTGTAGCGATCTCCTTGAACGAGATAAAATATTCTTCGAATATATCTCCTCTTTCCGCTATCTTTAACAACAATTCCTAAGAGCAAAGTACAAACTTTATTTTAGCTTTCTTATGGACGAACACCCTGAAGCTTCCATATTGTGTTCCTTTGTGCTATACCTTGTGCTTCCATCCTCAACATATATTTATAGGTTGAAAAACCTATTTTAGGGTTTAAGAATACTAAAATAGTTCAGACTCAATCTTGGACGTCCAAATCCAATCATAGTAAGGATTTGATGCAGATTTGGGGGCCACGGTGAATCTTTTCGCTAACAGACCGACTCGAACCAAATTTTGACCAAATTTCATTGAGTCAAGTACAACAGAATCTGTGACAAATTGATGGAGTTCAGACTGTCCTTCAGCACCTTGAATCGAGACTAGACTCTAACATATTATATCGTATTGATCTCGTGTCTTTATTGTATCATATCTATCTGACATTTTATCGCATCTGATCATTGTATTGATTACAGATTATAACTAGTGTCATGGACTAGTTTGTAATATTTTACTTTTCTTATAATTGTGATTTCTATCATCGTGCATTCGCCTTAAGCGGTTCATATAGGATGACTCATCCATGGCCTAAGAATCTAAACTGGTACTAATAGGACTTGACAATCAAGTAGCTAGTATATTCACGTAGTGTATTAAATGGGGGAGCTGGGGATGATCTTGAATTTCATGCATCCTCATTAGCCTGGGTCATTGGACACGATAACCTCTAGGGCATGTGGCCCATAATCTGTTTGTTGTTGTTGTTATCTTTATTGTTATTGTTATAGATACAATTATTTTTATTGTTATCACTATCAATATTGTTATCGTTATTGATATCCTTATATTTATGGTGATCTTTATTGGTATTGTTATTGGGTCAGGACAACATTTGTACTCTGCAACGCATGTACAATAGAATCCTCATGGCATTAATAATTATGTTGGTAACCTAGGTAGCTAATCGTAGCATTCCATAGTGATTCCTTGGCCGAGCGATGATTATCTGTTTATATTCCTTGTTAGATTGCTTATTTTCTTGTCATTCACTATCGTGATAGTGCATTGGTACCTATCGAATCTTATTGTCATTATCACTTATAAATTCATTCATGTTGTGTATGTATTTATTTTTTTACTAATTTCAGATCTACCTTAGAGCTTACTTGTGGTACTTACTAGTATGGGTTAGTACCCTATGGTTTTGTATGGCCAGATCTTGTAGCTGCTTCCGATCTCTACCGACCATCATGCTAGATAGTCAACATGAGGAGGACAATGACATAGGAGCATGAGCATAAATGGGTTTCTATTTTCCTCATCAACTTGTATCTTTTATATATTTATTTGGACGTTTAGCTAAGGGCACATGTTAGCCCTTGTATATGGGAGCTTGTTTCTTTGTCTATAGACGTCATAATTGTAAGCTAGTTTTGTGATCATATAAGTTTGTCTACTCTGTTAATAGTTTTTCTTATAATACTACCTTCATGATCATTTATGCTATAGAATTTGTGATGCCTTACTATATGTGTGTGTGTGTGTGTGTGTGTGTGTGTGCGTGTGTGTGTGTGTGTGTGCACTCCCAAAATAAGCTATATTAGCGATGCCAAAGGATGTCGCTAAACAGCAGGAAAACGTCACTACTTCTTATTAGCGACGAAATTAGCGACGAAAAGACCATGTTGCGTAATACATGGTCGCTAACTAGAAATCCGTCGTTGTTCGTTGCTATAACGACGTACTTTTGCGACTCCAAATGTCGCTAGAATTTTATTTGTCTAGCGACGTTTGCCGATATCATGTTGCTATGTAACAAGTCGTTGCTAATTGTCGCTGACAGTACAAGGCCATTACCTTAGTTTGACATATGTCTGTGTGTCCACGTGTCTAGATAACACTCAAATATAGCTTAGATAGGTACAATATTACACATTACCTATTAGGTCATCTACTCTAAGTTATACCTAGATATAGGTAAGACCATTACCTTAGTTTGTTAGGTAAATCATTACCTTAGATTACCTAGAGTAGGTAATTCCCAATATCTTAAGCTAAATTAGGATTCACATTACCTATCCTAGGTAAGTCTTTACCTATACATTAGAGTAGGTAATACCTTAACTATGTTACTACTAGGTAAAAATCCTAAGTCATTTTGATAACCCTCACCCTAACCCCAAATGTGAATCAAGTATTCATATCAAGATAGTAATGGTGGCCTAATGGCCAAGTGGCCTAACCAATATTGCCCAAAGGGGAAGGATCCCCTGCTGCTAAAGCAGCTCTGGTTGTTGCTACCAGAGCAGCCTGCTGCTGCTGCTAATATAGCTGCCAAGCCATGCTGCTGCTGCATTAGCAAGCGTTTGCAGTGCACTGCTGCAGTTGCTAAAGCCATGTTGTTGCTGCTGCTGCTTAAGCTATGCTGCTGCCATTGCAAGCACTGCAAAGAAATCAAGCCATGTGTGTCCACGTGTCTGTAAGCCGTGTGTGTCCACGTGTCTGTGTGTCGTGTGTGTCCACGTGTCTGTGTGTCATGTTATATACTTCCGTGTCTGCGTGTTAGGGTGCGTGTGTTTGTGTCTGTGAGTCAGTGTGTCTGTGTCTGTGTCTCAGTGTGTGAATGTTTGTGTCCGTGTTTGTGTCGTGGCAGATTGAGGGAGATAGGATTAGGGTTAGGCATTACCTGAGCGAGGGGGGTCGTCGGGACAGAGGGGCGCCGGGGGCAGGGGGTTGAGGGGGTCGAACGGGGCTAAGGGGCGCCGGTGCTGGAGTGAAGAGGGGTGTTGGGGAAGGAGACAAGAGGGGGGTCGCCGGAGTGGAGAGGCACGTCAGGGGGAGGGGTTCACCGGAGAGGAGATGGGGTCGTCGGAGAGGAGAGGAAAATTTTGGGGAGAGCGCGCGTGAGTAAAAATTTAGGAAAAAATTAAAAAATCGATCGGCCACTGCAAACCCTATATGAAAAACATTAGCGACGTCTCTGTCTGGCATCGCTAAACGTCACCGTACATTAATAAACTGGCAACATTTAACTACATGAGTCGCTAAACGTCGCAGTATTAAAGAAAACATCAACGTTTTCCGAAGAAACCGCGACGTTAGTACGACGTTTGCTTTCCTAGTAATAAACTTGTCGCTAAATGACGCTGAACATCGCTAATAGTGACGTTTAGCGACGTTCTTTTCTGTCGTCGCTAAATGTAATAAAAATAGCAACGTTTAGAAACAACGTCGCTAAATCCGTCACCAATATGACTTATTATAGTAGTGGGGTGTGTGTGTGTGAGAGAGAGGGAGAGAGAGAGAGAGACAGAGATTCTTTATTGTTTTTTTGCTTGTGTATTTCGATTGAGACATATGATTGCTTGTGTCCACATGGTTGATTGTTGGATTGTAGATAACTCGCTTATCTTTCTACTTTCGTAATCGTACTTCGAGGTGCCGATGTACTCCATAGTGCATAGCTGACCGAATCATACCTCAATTCTTCATTATTTCGGCACTGGATATGACAATAGCCTTGCTAACGATGGAGGAAGGGTGGGTGTGGCTGCAGGTTGCTGCTCCTGCAACTATGATTGGTAGGTCGAGGGAGGGGAGCCATAGATAGGAATCAAGGATTAGGGTTAGGGTTGACTCGGAAAAGATGGTGTTGAAAATAAATAAAATAAAAAAAGTAAATGAATTTAATTGCTAGGGTCAAAATTATCCAATATAGCTAGGTGCAGTAAGTTGCACATATGTTGATAGTTCAAGTAGATAAGTGCCTATTCAAAAAGTAATTCAGAATATTAAAATACAAAGTATATTGTTGAAGTTATTTAAGTGCAAATTAGCCTTATAAATGATATTCTATGTCATCAGCATATGAAACCATCTAAGATGCTACTAACGAAGTACTCATTTTTATAACTTTTCTGCTGCTTCTAGGGGCCTTTTGTTCACACTAAGCTACTCTGTAAGGTCAGTTAGGCTTATGCGCTAAGCTCAACTTGTTATTCAAATATAAGAGAGAGAGAGAGAGAGAGAGAGAGAGAGAGAGAGAGAGAGAGAGCATGCCTGTGGTGGTGCATTCTCATCAGACTCCAACCTGTACTCATGCATGATCCAGTCCGTCTTCTGCCCATTAGGAGCTCTCCCTTTGTAGAAGACGAGCGTCTTCCTCATGCCTATGAGCTTGCTCTTGTCGCTGACGGACTTGTCCCTCCCCGTCGCCTTCCAGAACCCTGCCATTGTCGCCCTGTTCGTCCTCGTCCCCGTTGGGTACTTCTTGTCCTTGTGGCTGAAGAAGTACCACTCGCTCTGCTCCTCGTACCCGATCCGACACCGTTCTTCCATACGCAACACATTTCGAAAGAAAGAGAGAGAGAGAGAGAGAGGGAGAGAGAGCGCGTCAGAAATCCTTCTTATTTAGCATGCATATAAGAAACATATATACACATAGTAGAATACCTTGGAGATCCCATGGCTCTATCCTGTAGAGATCGATGTCTCGTATGACGTCGAGGTCGATACTCTGGGAAGCCACCTTCTTCTTCAGGTAGTAGCCGACGAGCTCCTCGTCGGTCGGGTGGAACCGGAATCCGGGAGGGACGCTGTCCATTGCCCGCCTGCGCGCATGCACCAACTTAGAACATCGATCAAACAAGCATTCAAAGTGTTATATATATATATATATATATATATATATATATATATATATATATATATATATATATATATATATATATATATATATATATATAAAATCCGGATTTTTGCTGCGGACCCTGTCGAAGCCCCGCCCCCACACCATCGGATCAGAGGGAGGAGGAGGGACGCTCGATCCAACAGTCGAGGGATGGGGGCGCGACTTCCGCGGGGCTCCCCGTCGGACTCATGATCCGTGATATATATATATATATATATATATATATATATATATATATATATATATATATTTTTTTTTTTTTTTTTATGGAACCGGATCAATGGTCCCGCCCGCGGAGCCCCGTAGAAGCCCCGCCCCCCCCCCCCCCCCTGCACCATCGGATCGCGCGGGGCCCGCGCGTAGTCCGCGCGATCCAACGGCTAAGGATCGCGGGGGCTTCGGCGGGGCTTCGCGGACGGGGCTCCCGATCCGCTCCCATATAGGAACCTATATATATATATGAAGATTAATAATTAAGTTTTTGGCACACCAATGACACAAAAGGTAATTTCATGATTAGTTGTGTGTTGATGGGGTGAAAGAAAGGGGGAGTTTTTAGTACTGGAATTTAGGTCTGAAACAAGAACAAGAGACACGGTGCAGCCAATGGTAATGATGTTGTCTCTTGGTGGATGAATCATGAAATTGTTCAAGAGCATGTGCTGAATTACTCCTCTAGATGCACTACATAGCAGTTATGTGTGGATAAAGACTTGCATATTTGCTGCCAATTCATAAGTATGAACTTTTGATTTCATTATTTTGGCATATACATAAAAGTATGGAAATATTATAAGTAATGTAATTGACTCTATCCTGAACCTTTAACACAAAACTCAAGAGTCCGAGTTTCGATGTAATAACAATGAATTTTATGTAAACTTTATAAATCAACTTCTAAATGAAAAATGAAATTGATTTCACTATTTTTGGATAAACATAGAAGTATAATTCCAGAACCGTCAACACATTGCTATAGAGTTTTGGTATAGTAACAACAATTTCACTAAAACATCAAAAAAAATGTTTAATGCATTTAACAAAATTATAAATCATAGTATGGACTTGAAATGAAAATTTTGATTGATTTCATTATTTTGGCGTATATAGTCCAAATCTCTATAGTTTTGGTTAGGAGGTAAGCAATTAACATGGTGACATAAAAATTAGGAAAATGCCTTTTGCCCGTTCTTGGGCGTGTCCGTCCAATGACCGCGCCTATGTGGCCCCGAAATCCCGGACCCCCCCTCCAATGGAGAGTTGACACGTGGCCGCGGGCGAGGACTGAAGTAGCAGCGTTCTAATAAACTTATCATCCAAATCTCTTCCGGAAACACATTTTAATTATATTAAAGAGTACTATACTGATGCAAATCCAACTCCTGTCCTTAAAATACACATTCCATGAGCAGGGGTGTAATGTAATAATAACATAAATAATCGTCAACCCTAGCAGCTCAGTGGCATGCATATTAACAAAAGACATTGACATGCGATTTATTTTTAAAGTTCAAGCTATGGAAGCACCACAATATTTTACTTACTTGCAAAATATACCAAGATTTTCGATAGTTAATTAACTGTAAAAAAGGCAATTTATGTCACTTAGATGTTAGTTAGGCTAATTTTCAATTAGATAATGTGAATATCTTCCGGTTTGCAAGTTGTTTACCTAAACTAGTTTACTTAAAACATAAATACCCTACACTTTTTGAGATTTATAAGTAAACTATTCTATGCTGCTAGTTAGGCAGGATATCATTAAGAAATATGAAAATAGGAAAGTGTAATTAATGACATAATGTAGAAAGATCCAAACTAGAGAAAAATTCAAGATATTAAGATATCAATTATTAGGTTGACAACTTATAATTATAATAGTCCAAGCTACAGCAACATGTATGCAAAATAAGAAAACTTCAGATATTCAGTTGGAAATTAGCCTAGTATATATTATACTTTAACCTACATTTCTTTTGAAAAAAAAAAAAAAGTTATCCAACAGAAGATGTATAGATAATAAGCATAAAAAAGTAATAGTGTTTCTTTTAGGCTAGTAATCACAAGAATAAACTTGATGACCTAATAATAATAAAAACGAAAATGATATTTTGCTCGCGATTTCTAACCGTAGACGTAACCGTCGACCGACGTGGCGGCCATCCATTGGTCCTTTCTGCTATCTTCGATCCCATCCGAACCGGAGGTCAATGGCCAGCCGTCACGTCGGCCGACGGTCATATTTGCGGACAATGTAGCAGCTCCGTAATAAAAATACACAGAAGAGATGTCAAACTTTTTCTGGGCACAAACAACATGAAGTGAAGAAGAGGCACATTCTGAGGTTGAGGAAATAATTCAGCTTTCTCATGAATTCAGGGGCTTCAACCAAGTAAAATAAATTAAATATTGTAGTGTCAGCAAAGCCTAGTACTGCAATGCAAATATAGTCATGCAGAGTAGGGGTAGCTAAGTAGTAAAGAAAGAAGAGGAATAGCAGGGAAGAGTGAGCTGCCAAAGCTAGGCAAAGGTGGTGACCATGAGCATGGGACAAAGTTGGTGACGTTGGAGCATGCGGTCAGGAAGGCGAGGCGAGGGGAGAGCAAAAGGAATGGAGGGGAGACACATGCAAGCTTCTTTGGATCAGGCCTGTGCAGACTGCTGAAGAAAACTAAAGTTTTTTTTTTTTTTTTGTTAGAAAGGACACAGCTCCTTTCTGACTTGTTTGTCCCTTTGTCTGCACATTCCATAGCATAAACGACCTCCTGGGGACCTTGCTTGGAAATATTTAGCTAGCTATAGCCAACATCTTCCCCATGCCAACTTGGGAAAACATCTCATCATCCTATACTGTTACTAACAAAGTCCTAATTGGTCATTGGTATACACAAAGATATCTGAAATATAGAAGAAGAAAAAGAAGAATAAATATACAAAACCATTGTTTACCACTACATATAAAATGAAGGGGTATTTTCAGCCAAACCATAAAAGGATAAAAAAAATGGTATGATTAAAAATATATGAGATGTATTAAATGGCTACAAATTATATGTCAATATATATTTTTTTTAAAATTAACTAATAAAAATATTATTAATGATATTATTAAATAATACAAATGAGAAGTAATTTAAAAATCGAATTATCAACCAGTACCAGAACCATACGGATAACTAGTATATAATAAAAAAGAATTATGTTTTCCACAAATTTTTTTTTTTGAAAATAAGGGATGATCAATATTAAAATATCTAAACATATCTAATGGTTTAGAAGTCTCTCTCTCTCTCTCTCTCTCTCCCCCTACTTAATTAACTCTCTTTCACTCTCCCTGTTTAATTATTCTGTCAATTAATTGATAATTGGTGATACCCATCGCTACTTAATTAACTCTCTCCCTCCTTATTTAATTATTTTGACAATTAATTAAGAGTTGGACCATAATTTCGTAGATAAATATATTCTTATGTTGATTAATTGATTGATTCTTTATTTTAATTTTAATTTTCTAATCTTAAATTTTAAATTATATCTAAAATCTTATTAAAATTTTAATTAAATATTACATATAATATTGTATTGTATATGTCCATTTTGCTTATTATCATTTACAGATTTCATTCATTTGGAATGTGTTTTACTTTGACAAGCTGTAATTTGTTATTTATCGGGCAAAATAAAATACTCGTGGGAGTGTTAAGAGTATCGAGAGGCACTGTTCACAATGCCAACGTAACCTGTCACGAAGGCATGCACCTGGACCGTACTTGCATCGCACCGCATCCGCAACCGGCCTGCACTCTGGTTGCCCTCATATTAATTCCTTCATATGGAATTAAATGTGCTTCCTCCGTTGCTCGAACCTGCAACCTCTTGAGGGGAAGCACATTTAATTCTAGTGAGAGAGAGAGAGAGAGAGAGAGAGACTAATGCTAAACTAAAATATTAGTTATAAAGGACTTTTATTTCATATACTGTTGGGGGAGATGATGATACAAATGTATGCCAGGACTTGGTGTATGCACACAATGTTGATTTGCATGAGAAAGAGACTAAATGCTAGAAAAGAGAAATACCACATCAATGACTCTTATATGAGTAAAGCTGCTTGTTTTTATAGTTGTATATATGTATGATGTGAGGAGAGGACATTCATCATGGAGTAAATACTCCTATATAATTATATTGTCATCTTGAGTAAACAACTAAGCTTTTATACTCCGCAAAGAGAGTAAATGGGATAGACTTTACCCATACTAAAAGGAAGAAGGAAAACAAAAATTCTCTCTAAATAAAAAATTAATTACTATATAGTGAAGGTTGGTACTATTAGATCCCAAATAATCAAAATCTAATTCTATGATGAATGAGAAGTGATCAATTCAGAATATATAGTTACTTGGTTTCAACCCTTATCAAATAAAAATATTATTAACGTAAATAATATATATGAAGTACATATATATGTTGTTCTCAAATAGCTTCTTTTCTTTCTGGCTCAAATCATTATGACCATTATTAAGCCAAGAGACACTAAGATGTAAAATGATGATCACTACCAATACTAATAATTTTAGCTCCCCACTAAAGAAGTGTCAATAATGCTACAGCTCAAGGCAGTACTAACCCTAGAAAATGGATGAGCACAACTTAACGTAGACTTGATGACAAAATCTAAGCAAAAGATAAAAAAAAATCGCCCAACACATAATATTTGTTGATAAGTTGTGCATCAAACTCTTGAATACCATATAAAGAAGATCTATATATACCTAAAAAAAATGCAAAAATAATTAGTTGATCATATATGGGTCTAATACCCGGATTCTGGAATTGTCTCGAGAGCAGAAAAGGATGAGATGAAAATCTTCTTATGAGGTCAAAACAATACAACCCTAGAAATTCTATGAGCAACTTACATCGACTTGATCAGAAAACAAAAGAAAGGATATTGTACATCCTTGTCAAGAAATATGTTGTGCATGAAACTCTCAAATCTCATACTATTAAAGATGAGCTATACATATATACTAGAACTGTAAACTGTGGTTGATCATATATGTATAGATCTAATGTCCAATTCTGGAATAGTCTCAAGAAGAAGAAGAAGAAGAAGAAATATGGGATTGAAATTGTTCGAAGGGCATCGTGAACTGTACCAACATATGGCGGATAAAACTCACCTTGGTTCGAATAACACTTAGGCCTCACTCGTCTCGAAGTAATTGATCTAGAGAGGAAGCTAGAATTGGGTGTGGTTTGTGTTAGAAGAGAAAGGAGGGCAAAGAGGAGGTGGGGATATAAAAAGAGGAAGATCTAGGCCCCCCCTTCCCTCTCGATTGCGCGTGGGTTGATGGAATGAAGGGCTGCCCCTTCCTCCCCACTGGTTGACGTCACCACTTGAACCTCCTCCAACCTTTTACCACCCTCTCCCTCTCACTCAAGTTCTAATACCACCACCACCATTCTATGTTTGGCCTTTTTAGGTATAGGCCCCTAGACATCTTGTGTTGACATATATTAGTCCCGTTAGTTCTTACTAGCATCCGTATTGATCAGGCCTCTTCAATCATGTATAACTATTATTTGTTTAAAGTTGTTCGACACGACTACAAGTACAAAACTATAATCTCCATAGCAGTGGCGAGGGTTAAATATTTGTATTGTTCAAACAATGTAGTTCTAGAAAACCGTCTTAACTCTTACCCCCCATCTCCCGACTCATCACCTTCTTTCCTATCTTGTCTCTACTTCTACTCTCACCTTCTCCCGAGACCAGTCTCCTTCAAGTTTTCAGTTTTCTTTAGCCCCTGCCAACTTCTCGCTGAACACTACACTTTATGTTTTCTTGTGCCACGAACATTTTCGTTTGGTTCACGGATTCAAGGAAGTAGGAAAGGAAAGTTATTCCTTTCCTTTGTTTGGTAACCACAAACTTAGGAATCAATTTCCTCACAAGGGGGAAAATTGGAGGGAATATGGTTTCACTCATGACCTATGGGATTGATTTTTCCTCCTCCTTTCCCAACATTTATTACAAAAGCTATGACAAAAGTAACCATGTGTTATTGCTTATTTTACCATTAATGTTATTTTTCATAATGTTATTTTTATTTTATATGTAAGGATATTATTGGAACATTGCTATATTTTTGCTTTCCTTTCCTACACCAACCAAACAACGGAAAGAAAATGTGACAGGAATCCTACTTTCCCATTCCCATGGAAAATACAAAGGAATGCATTTCCTTTCCGTGAACCAAACGAGGCCTTAACTCAGTAACGTTAGAGCAACCACAGTTGGAGTGGTTTAGAGTGGGCTTTTGTCCACACTTAAAAAAAATGCTAGAATAGATTGTGAATAGTAATCCAACTGGGCCCGCCAAGAGGAAAAAAAAGAAGTAAAGATAATGAAAAAGAGAGAAAAAGGAGATTAATTTGGAGTATAAATGTGGTATGTTATTTTGAGTGTAATATTGTGTGTCAATATGAAGAGAATACTCCAAAGTAATAATTTACATGATTTTTAAAAATTTAGGAGTATGTGGTATGGAGTATCCTCCCTGTGAATGCTCTTAGGCAATGCAATGGTTTAGGTTCTTGATAGAGAAACTTGAGACTCTAGTTTCGAAATAAGGATTGAAACAATACATAAATTTGCGCTTATTCTTTCTGTCTCTTCCAAATGGATGGACGAGCAATGGAGTTAGAATTATTTTGTACACCAATAATCTGTTGTTGAAATTAAAAAAATCCGTACAAGTCAACGAAGATTAAACTCCTAAATACAAGTCAAGCTTGCTATGAGAAAAAGAAAGTAATTAAAATCGCTAGTAAAGAGCTAGCAAAGCTAACTTCACGCATAATAATATGTTAACAACCTGCTGGGGTGGTACAAACTACCATTGCTGAAGTTCGAGCAAAGATCTTGATAGATGGAACAACCTACTAGGGTGGTATTCGAACAACCGTTATTCAAAATAATATTCAACTGTCTTCGTCAATCCGCTCATAGGAACCAACAAGTTCGAGCCAACAAGTTCGGAAGAACTTATGAAATATTCTTTGTCACCTCTTCTTCGAGGACTAGCACAGAAGTGCTACTGGACTCTCAGACTACCATCTAGTGCTGATGCTTAGATTCTAGAGATGAAACTATCTACTCACTCTCTTGGAATTCTTTTATTTCTCTTTAGAGCACATAGTGCTCCTGCAACAACTTAAATAAGGAGGCAATTCCCTAAAAGTGGTAACCGTCTATTAAAGACATATGCATAAGACCATGAAGTAACTTTCTATTAAGTGAGGCAGTTACAAAATTGAACAACCCCAACTACAGCTAAACTGTGACACTGAGACAAGAAAGCAGTTCCATGGTGCTATCTAGTATATAGCTCCCTGGAATCACACCACTAAAGGCCAACGAAACTGTGTAGCTACTGCGTCTCACGGTACTGCACTACTGCATCATGCGGAACTGAATGCCGCAGAACCGCATCACAGCTTCACTCTGCGTCCGACGTGCAAGAGTGCGCATCTCTACACACATGCGAAGTGCAAAGTGCACTATCAATTTGCCACTTTGTGTCTTTTACCCACACTTGAGTCCGAATCAGAGAAATATGTGACAAAATAAATTAGTGCTTGTTATAGGATTTGAACCATATCATTAGAAAATAAATATTTTACCATATAAACCCCACCTGAGGTAACACACCTCATATCTACAAGATAGTAAAAGATAACTCGAATATTGAAATATAAACACTTGTGGTTTGCTTGAACATTGAATGGTAAAACCGGATCACTAATGGCCAAATTCAAATGAATTCCAACAGAATCAACCCATCGTGTATGCCCCAGAACCATGAACACATGTCAGTCATCGGTAACAATCTGTGTAGTGACTCTACCCGCAGTATGTGAAATAATTATCTACATAGCAACCCCTCTCTCTCTCTCTCTCTCTCTCAATAACTAGATAAGAGCATCATTAGTAATTGGGACTCTCCATTGCAATTTGGAGCCCAAAATTTCAAAAAAAAAGGTAAATGTAGAATGGGTTGGATTTATATGAGAATAGTAGGAAATGATAAAGTGAGCTCCGGTCCCAAAAATTGTGTGGTCAAAAATTAATGTAGAAAAATAATAATATAAAGTTTAAAATCTAGAAAGTTGGGCTCCAAATTGGAACTTACTATTCTACAAAACGAGTTTCTACAATCTAGAATCTAGAAATTGGGAGGCCCAATCCTTAGCACCCATGGATGGGTTGGAACCGAAATTGTAGAAATTGAAACTAGGGATGAGACTTATTATTCTACAAAATGAGCTCCTATATTCTAAATCTAGAATCTAGAAAATGGTATGGGCCTTACTAATGATGCTCTAACAAAAGCCAAGGACTCATATCGATAACAAAATGATCCGAAGGACTTGTATTAAAAAGAGAGCTTTATGTTCTGCCAACTTTTGGCTATAGATATTAGTTCATATATAGCTTATTATACAAGCTGGGTCTTTTGCTCTACATATTATTAGTTCATATATTATATATAGCTTATCATACAAGCCGGGTCATTCTTAATTAGCCAAAAGAGAAGGGAGAGATAATTGGACGAAGATTGTTTTGCTGTGTGGAGAACCGTGCACCCAAGGGCTCAGCAGACCCAGGTCTAAGTAAAGCATGAACGATGTGCAGATAAAATTCATTGTGTCTCTTCCTCCTGCTGACATCCCACCTAAAATTTTGAGCTGTCAGCCTCATTGGTTGTACCGTTTCTCATGATGTCCTCCTCCTACCCCTCCCGAGCTGTTGATTAAGAGTACTCTGACGGAAAAGTATTAACAGTATATAGCTTATAATTATATAAATGATAAATGGTCCGCGATTTCTGTCTGCGGACGTGATCGCGAGTCTACGTGGCCAAATTTTATTTGTCTTTCCTATATTTGTGAAGACGACTATCGGTAGTTCTGCCAATGAAAGCCTGTCACGTGGACTACGGACCAAAATTGTGAACCAAAAGTACGATCCACGTAGTAGCGTATTTATAATTATGATAGAAGTAGTTACTAGAGGTTTCTATTATAACTACGACCTACAAATTCCAAGGGGAAGGCACTGTGAACCTTAACTTTTCTTGAGGAACCATCATGTGTGAAAAGATCTTGGGGGTTACGGCTCGCGGTACCAACATGGGGCTGTGATCATGGCCTGACTTCCCCGTCGGCGCAGGCCTTTGGTGGATACTAGCCATTAGAAACTTTACTCATTGTGTCTACCCATTTTTTGCTTCCCTCTTTGAACCTACAGACCAGCAGTATGGTTGATTGTAATTATGTGTTGTTGCAACATTTGTTACACTTAGATACCTTCAGCTACTTGTAACATGGTACCTTAAAATTATTTTATTAGCCAAGCCAACTGCTACCACAAGTAGCTGAGATTTTGCACTTCAATACTTTCCGTTAGGAAATAGTTAACTATTACTTAATTTACTTTGGGATTTTTTTTTTGCTTCAAATAAAACAAAATACATTCATATACTTTCCCAATTTATGCTCCTATAAGTCTTACCCTCACCCAACCTTATGACCATTTTGGGGTTGAAACCGGGACCTCCTAGGACAATGTCCAATAACCCACACCAATCCTGCCACTTCCCGTTTCCGGTATATGTATTTTTGCATATATTTTTCTTGTATCATGTATCATAGTATTTTTTTTTTAATCCTATCTTGATACGATATCTTACACGAGTTGCTTGTACCCGTATCCATTGGGAGTATTCTATATTTCTTGATGAATATTTTATTATTGGATTTCTTGCAGTTTTTCTCGTACCTGACTATGAAATAGAGTAGTATCTCGCCTCAGAGTAGTGTAGTGTCGCTCCTTGTCCTTGTTTGGTTGTATGTGTGGTTCACTACTTCGATGATGAAATACCGATCAATGCTATATCAAGTTTCATGTATATTTCGTAGTCATTAGAGCATGGATTGATAAAATGAGATTGACTTATGCAACTGTATTTTTGTTATTGTTTTTCATAACAAGATAATAATGAGTGAGACTACCCTAGACCAGTAGGATCCAAATGGCGTTGCCAAAGACCCGAGATAGGACATGTACATAGAACAAAAAACCCAAAAATTGTCAAAATTGAGAATTTAGGTTCAGACCAGTATACCGCCGGCACACTGGCCTATACCTACGGTATATTATTTAGGGGCAAAATTGCCAAGTCAGCCCCTTGACTAGGCTTATTCCTTTACCCATTGGAAATTTGATTTTATTTGTGTGGCTAGGATTAGAAGTGGAGGTCTTGGGTTCGTGACTTAGCATGATCAATGACCAAGATTAAATCCCCATTCTATACAAAATTCCTCTATTTTCTCTCTCCTCTATTTTCCCACTTCTTCTCCAGTTCCTTTCCATTTTTCCTTCCCAAGTTATCTTCTTTCAAGCTTGTGCCAACCCTTGGAGCTAGGTTTTGGAATCTAAGGTGTGATTCCTAAATCCCCCTTGGAGGAGAACTGGAAGGTTAGGCTTGGATAACTAGACCTAAGGGAAGTACATCTTGCTAGAGTGGAGAAACTTGTGCTTTATTTTTTTTTATTTCATATGTATATTGCAGTTCTCCTTAATTTATGTCATTATTGTGTTTATTCATTCTCTTGAAATTACATTATGGCTTTTGTAAAAAAATTGTGACTATGGGTGAGGTTCTAGAGTAGATATATGTTTTCCATAAAATAATGGTGATATTGGTGGATAATTTTTGATACTTGAGATATATCATAGACAACTAGTGTAGAATGACATATGTTGTATGTTGGTTGCATTAGAACTCTTTGGGAGTATTTTGTATGAGATTGGGGCGAGTGCGGAATCACAAAAATATCATTTCCATGGGTTCACTTCGCCTGAATAGCAGCGTCGGCGTATCGACTGTATATTGGGCTATAACGATGGCATGTCATTTTTATATAAATTTGCCGCTTGGAAAGATGAGTCGGTATATCGACGGTAAACTAGCATGTGCTGATGGTATACCGCTTGGGTAGATAGGGAGCAATTTTTACATATAATTGGGATACCAACGGCATACCATCTGTGCCATCGGTATACCGATTTCTAACTCAAAGTTGAGTTTGGATAGTTTTAGGTGTCGGATGACTTCTGAACCTTATTATATATGGTGTTTATGGACCCTGTATTTTGGCTTAGTGTCATTACCTAAGATTTTTTTTGGCTTCATGAAAGGTGGTAGGCTATAATTGGATACATAATAGATTATTGCAGTAGAGGTACTGACTATATACTCGACCTGACCTACATGCTACGATGTGAGCAGTGAATTGTACTTGACCGACTGATTACCCTATATCCTGACTTGACTATTTGTATCCATGCTGATACTTCCTGATTCTATACCGAGTGTGCTATCCTGATCCTGTGTGTTCGCCATCGAAAAAGGGGGACACAAAAGGTTTTTTGTAACTTTTGTATTTCGATTACGAACAGAACAATATACAATGTAAGACTTAGATGTAGTCCTTTGAGTACATTTTTGTTTTTATCTGAAAATTGTTTTGATGGAGCGAGTAGTAATGCGTTGACTCCGTTGACGATCTGACGATGATCTTGAATTCTCTGAAGGTCTGGGTTGCTCTGGATGTCGGAGCATTTTGAGGGGAAGAAGACGCGAAGTGTCTCTCCTGATCCCTGGATATGATCTGTGGATATCTCTGTATATATCTGTCTATCTGTGGATGAAGGAATGATCCTTCTATTTATAGGCAGCAGGCTGAGCTACCTCTACGCATATATAGGATGCGCCTGGGTGTGAGAACGCCACGTGGCTGATGCTGGCGGAGGCGCATGGATGATGTGCCTCGAATTTGTTTGAACTGCTACGTTGGATTGCGGTAGAGCTGACACGTGACAGTTGCGAGGATTCGGTTGTTGCTGAGATATTGGGTGGTTAGCACCCATTATTGAGCCGAACTAAGTCAAAAGATACGTGACACATGTCTGTGGCTCAAAGATCTCAGATTTTGTAGGGGGAATGATCTGTCAGGATGTACCTAGGATCGGGTGCATGGAGAGGATTGAGCTGCTGTCTTTAGGGATCAGGAGCGAGTTCGGACGCATGGCTTTTGAGGCGCATGCAGGACTTCACATCAGGATGCGCCTAGGATCAGGAGCATGGGGTGACTTGGTCTATGACTTCGAGGAGTCATAGGCAAGTCCAGGTGCATGGCTTTTGAGGCACATGTAGAGACTCGGCTTCTGTTACTTGAGATCAGGAGTAAGTCTGGGGGGTGCATGGCTTTTGAGGCACATGCAGTCTTCTCGGCGCATGGTTGCGAGGCGCATGCGAATGAACAATCGGCCACGTGGCAAGGATAGCTGTAGCTGACCAAAAGTACAATAATGGTGCTGATATCAACGGCTCTTCGTTTTCTGCAAAGGACGGCTGATTGGACGGCTCTTTGGAAGATGTGTTGCCGCCTTTGTCACTCAGCATTAAATGCTTAATGATGACAAATTTGAAAAGGGCACATTGGTTAATTCTAATTTGGGCGCAAGGGTCTATGTACCACTGGACGCATTAGTAGGGGCACATGATGTCGACGGCGCATCTGCCATGTGTCGCATCCTCTTTGGCCCATATGTTGATTTCTTTTAGGCGTTAATGGCTGCCTTGATGCTGAATTTGAAGGGGCAAATTCATCACCATAAATACAAATTCATTACACGGAAGTCGGAGAGTCTTCCACTTGGCGTACGTTTGTCACTACTAAAATCTGCTTAATTGGCGACGTAAATTTAGCGACGTTCACATAACATCGCTAAATTGCTGACATTAGCGACGTATAACTGAAATGTCGCTACTAGCGATGCAAATAGCGACGTGACAACGACGTATATTAGTTACATGAGCTAGCCGTCGCGAAATGTCGCTATGACGTTGCTAATAGCGACTAATTTAGCGACGTTCGTAAGAACGTCGCTAAATTCTAATTAAATTAAATTTCTCCTCCGATTCATTTCCTCCCGTCTATTTTACTATATCACTCTCTCCCTCCGGCGCTCTCACTCTTACTCTCTCCGGCGCTCTCACTCTCTCCGGCGACTCTTACTCTCTCCGGCGCTCTCACTCTCTCCGGCGACTCTCACTTTTCTCCGGCGACTCTCCTCCGGTACATAACTCTCTCTCTATTTTTGGTGTTGGTGGTTGGGGGGTGCTGGTGGCTCGGGGGGAGGGGCAGGGGGGTGCAGGTGGTTGGGGGTGAGGAATGGTTGGGGGGTGGCTGGAGGGGTGGGGCAGGAGGGTGAGGAGGGTGGGCTGGGGGAGGGGAGGGTTAGGGTTCTGGTTAGGGGTGGGTGTGTAGGGGGCAGGGACGGGGGGGGGAGGGTGAGGGCAGCTGGAGGGTGAGGGCGGGAGGGGTGGGGGGAGGGAAGGGGAGGGTTATGGTAAGGGTTCGGGTTAGGGTTAGGGGTGGTTGGTGGGGGAGGAGAGCAGGGGGGTGAGGGGGGCTGGGGAGGGGAGGGGGGCTGGTGGGGGAGGGGTTAGGGATATAGTTCGGGTTAGGGTTAGGGGTGGTGTAGGGGTGAGGGGTGCGAGGGGGCTTGGTCAGGGGCACCGATAGTGCCGAAAAATCTGATAATTTAGTAATAATTATTTGTTTTTCGACACCAAAAAATCTGATACTCTGATTCGAAACCACGTACCGATAGTGCCGATATTTATAACACGTAGTTTTATTGGTTGGTTAATGCCGTCATCTATTTTCCTTGATCCCAATACTCATAGGAATGGTCCCGAGTCACGGCCGTAGTATGTAGTATATTCGTTTTAGTTTGTAGTATATTCGTTTTAGTTTTGAAGTTTATTCGTTTTAGTATGTAGTATGTAGTAGGAATGGTCCCGACTCATAAGAATGGTCCCGAGTCACGGCCGTAGTATATAGTGTATTCGTTTTAGTTTTGAAGTTTATTCATATTTGTAGATATCTAGAAATAGATATATCCATGTATCTGCTAGACCGTTCGTGGATGTACAACCGCATTCCAGATGACAGGTGCGGTGTGTGAGATGAATACATCGTCGGAGTAGAACAATTCCTTCAATTCGCGAAGGCGTTTCCTCAATCCATGGACGACATGGACATTAAGTGCCCGTGTGCAAAATGTCGGAACATGAAGTTTCAACCAGAATTGGATGTGACGTATCACTTATACACAAAGGGTTTCTTTCCGAATTACCACCAATGGACCGCACACGGAGAGCTTATGCCTTTAGCATTCCAAACGGAGCCTTATGTAGAGCCTTATATGAATGTCCATAACCGAACTGGTGTCGACAATGAGTATGTGAACATGGTCTTCGATACTTGCGGGGCCTAGTTTCGATCCATACAATCATGACGCAGCTGAGGAGGCACCGAATGCCGATGTTGCGAAGTTCATGGAGTTGTTGGAGAATGCAAGGACTCCTTTGTACCCTGGCTGTGAGGACCATTCACCGTTAGAGGTGATCACTCGGCTCTTGAGCATAAAGTCTGACTTTAACATGTCACAAGAATGTTACAATAGAGTGCTCGAGTTGATTACCGATATCTTGCCGGAGGGTGCCAAGTTACCGAAAGACTTCTACCGCTCTAAGAGGATGGGTGAGATCCCTCTGGATGGGATACGACAAGATCGATTGCTGTCAGAACGGATGCATGCTTTACTACAAAGATCACAAGGATGCAGAAGTGTACGAATTCTGTGGTGCTGATCGCTACAAGCCAACTGCTGCAGGCAAGTCTAGAAGGCCGACTGCTTCAATGCACTACTTGCCTTTGATGCCGCGGTTGCAGAGGTTGGTCATGGTGAAAGAGACTGCCGAAAATATGAGTTGGCACAAGCGACAACAGACCAAAGGAGTGTTGGATCACCCATCTGATAGAGAAGTGTAGAAGCACTTCGATCGAGCATATCCTAATTTTGCTTCTGATGCACGTAATGTAAGGTTGGGGCTCTGCTCTGATGGTTTCACTTTATTTGGTCTTTCAGGCTCCCAATATTCATGCTGGCCGGTAATCCTTACTCCGTACAACCTACCGCCTTGGATGTGCATGAAGACACCTTACACGTTCTTAACTATTATCATCTCCGATCTGAACAACCCGAAGAGGAACATCGACGTGTACTTATAGCTGTTGATAGATGAGCTGAAGCAGCTATGGGAAACAGGGGCGTACACATATGATACTTCAAAAAAATAGAATTTTCAGATGCGGACAGCACTAATGTAGACAATCAACGACTTTCTGGCTTATAGAATATTATCTGGATGGAGCACTTATGGTCGGCTTTTATGTCCGTATTGCATGGACCGTACTAAGGTTTTTCGTTTGAGACACGGAGGAAAGCCATGCTTCTTTGATTGTCACCGGCAGTTTTTGCCGAAAGACCACCCGTACCGTAGGAACAGAACTGTATTCCGTGCCGGAGCTATGGAAAAGGGCGATTCACCGCCAATGTGGTCCGGAGAGGACACATGGGAGCAAGTAAAAGAAATCCCAAGTGCTATTGAAGATCCTACAACGAGCAGCCGTTGCGAGGGATTTGGCGAAGATCATACCATGTCAGCCCTTGTTTTTCAAAATTTAATTTAATTAGTGTTAATTAGTTGCTAATGACCTATTTAGCTTTAAAATAATTTATTATAATTTTTAGAATTTTTTTAGAATTTTTAAATGACTTTTAAATAGTTTTTTAAATCAAATATATCAATTTGCAATTAATTAAAATGTTTTAATATCACTTTGTAATAAATTAATTTGTTTTAATAGTAGTTTGTAATTAATTAAATTATTTTGATATCAGTTTGCAAATTATTATTTGCAAAACGATTAGGTTTAGGGTTTTGTGAAAGGCCCCAAACTCCAGGGGCCTTGCTGCAATTTGCCAGCACCCCCCCTCCACGATCACTCTCTCTCCTCTCGCTCACCCACCCCCGACGACCCGGGCTGACCGACAACCGACCTCGATCTTTTTCGCCATTTTTGGCCAGCCACGACGACAACCGACCTCGTAACCCTATAAATAGAACCCCCCTGTCCTAAACCCTAACCCTAGCTCACCGTCGACCCCCCACGGACCCCCTTTCTTCCCCGACGAGCCTAAACCCTAACCCTAACTCCGGCGGACCCCAGCGCCACCTCTCCATCGACGATCACCCCCATCCACCACCACCATTCGATTCACCACGACGAGCTGAGTCGAGCGCCACCCGAGCGCCACCGCCACAACGCCTCTAGCCGCCGTCAGCACGCTCGAAACCCCCCCGACGCCAGACACGTGAGTAACACTTTTAAACTGTGTCATGCGTGTCCCAAATCAACACACGTTGTTCGTCCAGACACGACGACCCCAACCCTGTGCTCGGACACGCTTTTTAGGACTCGTGCGTGTCGTACTTGGCACTAATACTAGACTCGTGTCCCTAAACTATCAGGACACGAGGATACGAGAATGAAATTCGAATGGACTAACGGGTTCGGATTTGATTTATCGGGTTTAAACCCATAACGTAAAAAACCGACTTAAAACTAATGTTAACCCTTTACTCATAGACGAGCCCAAAGGCTCCTGTGGTCAGCGCGTATATGTGTATATGTGTATGTATATATATGTATATGTGTATGTATATATATGTATTATATATATATATATATATATATATATATATATATATATATATATATATATATATATATATATATATATATATATATATATATATATATATATATATATATATGTATTTTATATATATATATATATGTATTTATATGTATATGTGTATATGTGTATGTATATATATATGTATATGTGTATGTATATATATATGTATTTTATATATATATATATATATATATATATATATATATATATATATATATATATATATATATATATATATATATATATATATATATATGTATATGTGTATGTATATATGTGTATGTGTATATATACTATTATATTTACTGTCATTATATATGTATATTTACTGTTATATATATATATATATATATATATATATATTATATATATATATATATATATATATATATATATATATATATATGTATATATATATATATATTATGTATATACGTATATGTATATATTATATATTTATTTATTTATATATATATATTTCCTTATATATATATATGTTATATATGTATATGTATGTATACATAACTATTTAGCCCCTATAATTTACGTAATATTGTACATATGTTATATTTTGATATATGTAAATATACTTGTCATATTTATATGACAACTATGTATAATTTTACCTTGTTAAAATATTAATATTTATTTACTTTTACCTCTTTATATTTTTGTATTTTAATTACTGCAACCATTTGGTATCCAACCCTAGCATGGGTTTTTGGGCTCAAATGTGTTTTCACACATTCAATTCCTGTACAAGTCATATTGGACTTGATTCATGGCCTTGGATCCTATATTTGAACTCTGGTTCAAACTATGTACATGGACAAAATACGCAGATAATTAATTATTTAATTTCAGTTTGTGTACCATGCTGTTTTTGAATTTCTAAAAATACTTTACTTACTGTTAAAATTTTAGAAAAATAGTATTTAGATACTATGTTAATTTAGCTAATTTAGCATAATTTTTATAGTATTTTATTTACAGTTTTGCCACTGTTTTGACATATGAAACCAGAACTCATTTTCTGGGTACTTATGAAAACTGATTTTTATAAAATACATGTACTGGTTAATAAATTCCAAAAAAATTATAATAAATTTCTATAATTAACAAGGATCATTTTGGTAATTTATTTTATGTAAAATGGAGCTTTTTGTCTATCCCAAAAATTATTAGATCATAGTGTACAGCTTGATTTAATTATGGCATAATTACGACTTGCAACTTTTGAGTTATTTTGAGTTATAGCCGTATTGAACCTCACCCCACACTAGTGTAAAGACCCTAGAAAGTTAGTTTGAGTATTGTGTCATCCCACATTGGTCTCCTATGCTAAAGTTACTATTTAGCTAGGTGTCCAATCGGAAAATCGTGTTGCACCACTAGTGTCGTAGTGTTTAACTTAGTATAAAAACTAAGTTTATGTATTTATTTCTACAGTGACGAGTCACCAGGCATCTATAGTATTTTTATCGCTGCTTTGCTTTGCTAGAGGCAAGTACTTTCTACAAACTTTACATACTGTTACAATAATGAACTGCGAATCCAACCATGTTAAATGCTGATCCTTGGGGTAGCAAATTAAACCTTCATATGTTGTATTACTTTCAGTCACTACCATGTTTAGAACAGTTTTATATCTCTCATATGATTAGAATCTGGGTATGGAGAAACTGTTAGTAGCGTACGTGATCATGTCCCCTTACTCGTACGTACGTACCGAGCAAGGTTGACATTTTATGTATACCTTGTCGTAGGCGCACCAGCTTTATTTGTATATATGTACATCTATCGCTTATTTTACTTGTACGAAAGTATATTTTATATACTTGTACCACAGTACATTTTACACCTATTGACGATCACGTACCTGCTATAGTTTTAAACATTACATATGCATCTGTCTCTATGACATATGTGTCCTTGCCATGATAGATTATGATGTACCATAATTCCAGTTTATTTACATTCCTGTTCATTTCATGTTTCGTATATTTAGTTTGCTAGAATCAGTACTTGCTTCCGTCCTGACAGGATAACGTTGTAGGTATTCTTACTGAGGAGGAGTTGCTCTGTGACTCATATTATGGAGTTACTGTCGAGGACTAGGCTTTGCCTTACGAGGATGTACCTGCGGGGAACCTCGTCTAGTTGTCTATTTGCTTTAGACTTTTGAGAGTAGTCATGTATTAGGCTATGTATTTTGTAACTGGACCTGTATCCAGTTTTACATTTTAGACTTGTACTTGGACTTATTATTATATGAGATGACTTTTGTGTTTGGAGCATTTATGACTCTTTATTACTTATAGAAATGTTAGCACATTTAGTCTTATCTTGTTATCTCTAGAACAGCTTACTGTGCTTTATCTCAAGCACAGGCTGGACATGACTCGGCCTAGCCCAACAATTTGGGTAGCGGGTCGTGACATATTTTTAGTGGTGGCCCACGCAGGTCTCTGACTAAATTATTTGGTTACGTTATTGTACCAAGCATACCTGCAATTAGGAACTTAAGGTAATTAGACAACATTAGGAATGACGCTTAGAACACCTAGAGAAATATTAGGATTGTAACATAGAAAATACATCACATGCTTGCTATTATAATTAGATTTTCTAGTCTATGATTGTTTACTTTAAAGAGTCCTTATAAAGTCTTTTTATTGTAATTAGATGGTGCTCACTCGTTCATCCCAGTATGTCACACCTGAGAATGGCACATTCCCTATCCAGTCAGCTGACCAGTTGACCGATACACCTCTATCTCCACCTACCATATTCCCCCACTCCACAGATCCACAAACCCAGATGCCTCCACCACCTTCCACATCACAGTCCCAGCAGGACCCGATACTTCCACCACCACCTATCACTATACCTGCCCAGGCTTCCGTCCCACTTGACGGGAACCAACTGCTCACTCTGATCCAGGGGTTCCTAACGACCCATCAGAAGCAGACTACCCTACTCCGCCAGAGCATGGAGTATTCTGAGGAACGTACCGTGGTCCCACCACCTGTAGAGCCACGGCAGAGAGCAGGGACGATCAAGGACTTCATGGATCTGAACCCCACGGAGTTCTTAGGGACTGAGGGCATAGTTGTAGCAGATGACTGGCTAAACTCGGTAGAGAGGAAGCTCCTTGGAGCTAGGTTGCCGAATGACCTCCAGGTCGAGGCAGCGGGGTTTCTGCTGACAGACTTGGCAGAAGTTTGGTTCTGGAATGAGCCGCTATTTGCGAGAGGGAGGGCCACTTGGTGTAACACCCAGTTTTCCAAATGAAGATAATTTTGAAATTTTGAAATTATAATTATTATTTATTGATATTTATTTCATATTATAATTTTTGGTGATTTTTAATTAATTTTAAACTATTTAAAATCATGACTTGTGATTTTGGTGTCTAGCTAGTGTAACCATAGAGACAGCTTGACCTAGAGCCTAGCCATGAGATTAGGGTGTTTCATTTATCATTTTAGCCTAGAGGGTATTTTTGTCACTTTTGAATTATTAGAATTTAATATATTTTATTAGGAATTTAAATGATTTATTGTGAATGGTTTGATTTAAATATTATTTTAACTAATTTTCATGTGGTCTAGATTAGCCTAACCTAGAATTGACCTAACCTAGGTTAGTCCTAGTTAGTCATGGTTAGATTAAGTTAGAATTTGATTGGTCATGGTTAGTCATGACTAGTTAGAATAACTAGGTTGCAACTTGATTAAGGGGGACCTTGATTTTGACCATTGAATATACTAGATGGGATGAGAGTCCTTGGATTGAATCCCAAAACCCTAACCCTAACCATTATGACCAGCCAAGAGACCCTCCCTTGCCTATATAATGTCTCTATGGGGATTTGTGCCTCTTTCTTAAATAGTTCTTCATTTCTTAAGGAAATAGGTGAGTCTCCTTTAATTCCTTCCTAGTTTAATCAATAGGATCCCTTTTTGATTGAAATTTCTTCCATCATGATCTAATCAATGTTTTCTTGCTGATGGTGGAGTCAAATCTCAGATTTGCATCAATTTGGGGATTTGGGGTGGCTTGGAAGAACTCATTAGAAGAGACTTTTTGTGTGAAGAACAACCAATAGGTACATTCTATTCCACCCATTAAAACTAGGTTTAAATTGCATATTCATCTAGCCCTAGGAGTCCTGATTCTGTAGGTATAGGGTTTCCCAAGTTTTGTGTCCTGTACGTGTCCGTATCGGACACGTATCAGTGACAGGTGCAGGTGTTCGACGAAATGCCACAAAGGGCATTTCGTTCGAATTTTCGAATTGTGTTTGAATAGGAATTTAGGGTTTTGTGTCTCTTACATGATTTTGATTCACTGAGGTACTTTTTGTGTCGTGTCGTGTCGTATTTTGGACACGAACACGCTGTGCCCACGCGTGCGTGAGCACGGTTGGCTCCCCTGCTACCACGTGTCTCGTCAGCCCTGTACACGACACTAGGACACGCCAAAATTTGCATGGACACGGGGGCAGTGTCTGTGCACACTCCCCCAAAATTCAGAGCACCACGTTTTGTGTCGGACACGAAATCGAGGCTGCACTAGGTTTACACTGTATTGTTCCACGCGAAAATTTGCGTCTGATACGCTCACATTTCTCGGATACGACACGTCCCTGACCCAATTCAGGGTGATGACACCCTAGCCCTAGTGTGGGCGAACACGTGTGCACACCCACGTGTTGTGTCGTGTCGTGTGTCAGGTTCTACAGACACGTGCACGCGTGCACGACACTGTCTAGTGCACAGTGCTCGTGTCTGTGTTAGTTGTGTTTTGGACACGATTTTGTCTAGTTTCTTGGACACAAATGATGACTGGACACGTACTCATATGTGACACCAATTACCAACCATTAATTTGTATATTTGACATATTTTTGATTTCGAAATTGG
Source organism: Iris pallida (assembly GCA_029216955.1). NCBI lineage: Eukaryota > Viridiplantae > Streptophyta > Magnoliopsida > Asparagales > Iridaceae > Iris > Iris pallida. The sequence goes on along the minus strand of JANAVB010011000.1, from coordinate 1,216,454 downwards.
GGATTTTCTATTCATCACTGATGCACAGGTTCTGTATTCTCCAATTCATGGATTGAATGTGTTCCCACCCATTCTTCATGATTTAGATTGACATGTTAGGTTCAATAACATGTGTATTTAGACTATTACAAAGTCTGTTTACTGATGGTGTTGGGTCTTTAAATTTGAAATTGTTTTTAGATTGTTGAATGGATTGGTATCAATGGGTTGATAGTGAACTTTTGTTTTGAGTTCTTAAAACCTGAGAAATTCTCACTGTCAATTCATTCCTGTTTTCTAACTGATGTTAATTTGCCAATTTGATCCATGTACATGTGTATTAGTCTACTATAAGATTGTTACTGATTTGTTTGGTTTGAGATTTCGAATATGGGATTTGAATGTTGACTGATACACAAGCCAGATTTTCAAAACCTGAATGATTCTTCCCTGTTTTCTTTTCCCTTCTTTAATTTAACTAAGATTGATGAATGCATTGTTTTCATTTTGCCAATGATTTCCAGCTTGGTATACACTGAATTCAGGATATATGCACTGCACTGTTTCATTGCCACTGATTTGGTATTTTAAGTTGGTTTGATGGTTAAATTTCCATTTCCCCTATTATACTAAACTGTGAACTGTCCATAGTATCCTGATTTTTCTAGATTTTCGAAAATGAGATTTGTCATTAATTTCTACCTATTAAACACTGTTAATTACTTGTTATTAAGACTCTAATATGTACACACATGTGGATCCTAAGTGTGTGTCAAAATTTGATTGATTTGGATGAGTATTGGACTTAAAATCTGAGATTTAAGAGTTAGGCAAAAACTGGAAGTTTAGTGTGCTGTTGCAACTGACTTTGAACTATTTTTGTGTTGTTTAAAACTGAAACATATGAATACAATATTGTGTTTGACCTGGGCAATTAATTGAGGGCTGTTAACTGATTTTTTCTTGTGTTCTTATTATGTATTCACATTGGGCACTAGTTGGATTGATTTGGTTAACTGTTAAATGCAATGTGACTCTCCTATTCACTGTTAGCCATCACTTTATCACGGTTTTCATGTTTCACTCACTCTCACACACATGTTACACACACACAAGTTTGTTATACCCTCTTGACACTCTAGCCTATTATACACACTCTATACCTCACTGATTTTTCCCTGTTTTCTCACTAAATTCTCATCACACACACACACTCAAGTACATAGGTTCTACCACACACACTCACATGTCTAAGTGTCACCTCCAGTTTCAGAAACATGGGTATTTTTGTCATTTTACATTTTTGAATATTTTTAAAATTTATTTTATTATTTATGATATTGTTTTGGGGTTATTTGAGTCGGGTTCGAATTTCAACTCAATCCGACTTGAAACGGAGACCCGGGGGTAGTTTGACTCTAGTGGGACCCACACACTAGTTAGGCATGGCCCACATGATATTAATTTTAGTCCACATGATAGAAATATTTTAGTTAGAGGTTAGACTAATTATTATGGATAAGGTTAGTGTGATTAGAGACTTTAGAATGACTAATTTAGCCCCAACCAATTAGCCCTTTCCTAATACTCATAGAATAGGTTAGTGGGGGCATTTTGGACCTTACCATAATAGGACAAATAGCCCCATATGGCCAGCCACTTTGGGAGAGGATAGGCTCAAGTTCATTTCATTATTCTCATCCACACTCTCTCTCTTGTTCTTCCCCAAATTCCTAGAGAGCAATCCCTAGCAATTTCTCCACCAAATCCTTCCATTTCATTACCAAATCTTCTTCTTTCCTTTTCCATTCTAGCCAAGGAGGAAGCTACCCAAGTTTGGGAGGATTCGGAGCTCGTTCGTGTCCTTTTGGAATCTCTACGTGTCGGTGTCGCTCCGGGAAGGCTTTTCTTCGATTCGATCTACCGGGAGGTATAAATCCCTTCTCCTTTTCATTTTCTCATACATATAGGTCTATTTTGAACCCATAAGAATGACCCCCATGGTTGTATCTCCATTTGTGTCCATTTCGTGTCCATTTGGAGGTCATAGGAGTGTCCTTTGTGTTGTGGTTGTGTCCATGTGGGAAATTTCCAAATTTGGACACACTATGTGTTGTTGTTATGTATGAATGAATTATTACATGTTTAATCTCATATTTTTGTATTAGAGATGTGTTCTATAGTGTCTCATATATATATATTAGTGTAGAGAGTGAGTTCTTGATATATTATGTTATATACTTGTGTTCTTTTGTCTCAAACTACCCAAATCCGTCATGATTTTTATCCACGTTTTTAATTTCAGCCCTAACTTAGAAATGTCATAACTTCTAGCTCAAAGCTCGGTTTAATCTCCTGTTTTTTTTAAAAGAAGCATATTGAAGTTAGCTTTCCAAAAACATGTATTAATAGGCCTAATTCTTTCTGTAACTTTCTAAAAATTATTTGAGTGTCAGCTGTACGAAAGACAAACGCGTTCTCGGTGTTTTTGCGATTCCGGGAGTTTCCGGAAGCGAAAACGCGATCCGTTTAAAGTTTAGGAAAGCTAAAACATAGATCTATAACATACTTTAATCCTAAATTTTAATTCATGTTGAGATGGTACAGTATTGATTATTAGTAGGAGTTACTATTCGGCATATGCATTTTGTGCACCCTTGTGTGTAATATAATGTTCTATTTGATTTTTACCCATGTTAATGTATATACATTATGTAATTAAATTGAGAATGCAAGCATGAGTAAATATTTAAATAAATGATGTATGAGGTGTAAGTATCCTATCTAATGTAAGCATATATAAGTATGGCTTGTAATGAATATGTAGGTTCCATAGTATGTAATGTATGGTGCATATAGTGGTGCAAGAGAATAAATGAATGATGAATGAATGCAAGCATGAATGTTATATAATAATAGATGTAATGTATGTAATATACAAGTTAATGAGATGTAATGTTCTATGTTAACATAAATCCTATATTACCTCATGTACCCCCTTACACTATGTTGACACTATCACACTTGACACATTGTTCACTTACACTTTGACACTCTTTGATATGTATACACTATGTATGCCCATTTAACCCTCACTTGCCCCTTTGCCATGTTCACATACACACACATAGCCTCTTAAATAAATATTTATGAATATAGTTAACTTAGCTATGTATGTATATTATATATATGTTAGCATATTGTGTTGTAATATATAAGTTTATATAACCATTTGAAATGCCATGATTATAGACCTAATGTTGAATACCAATATATGCATGTGTATATATGTGTAGACATATATAGCTTAAAGTAATAGATTACCTAGTGTATATCCAATGTGAATTCTTGCCTATTTGAGTATTGAATAATTGCATGCTATATAGAGTTGGGTGTATATTGGCTTGTATAGCCTTGTATTGATGTGTGCTTGCTAGGATAGTCTTGGTTAGGCCTAGTAAGACTTGCTGGGTTAGGATATGACCTAGTTTGACCTAGTTTGACTAGTGCAGTTGACCAGAGTTGACCAAGGGTTGACTTTGGCCTAGTTTGACCTAGATTCATGTAGAATGCATTGTAGTGCTTTATATTACCCTTCTGGACATGTTGTGATTTGTGCTGTTCTAATTAGGAGCCAGACACCTCTCCTCGGATAGTATCTTTACCTTGGACATTCAGATATCAGACGAGTACATTCTCTGATCATTTCATATCCTGTTTAGAATTATTTTCCTGCTTTAAATTACTCTACTTGATACTGTCACGTTGGTCACACGGATTGGTACTATATGGATCTTTTTATGAGATATTATCTCCCTCGGGAGCATCGAATACTGTATGTTTTGTGCGTTTCACGAATCATCACGTATCTCTATGCTTCCTCTGATTCACGAATCGCTTATGACACATGTACTCTCATGTTCACAGAGCCATCATGAATCACCTTCACGTATCACTCATTTTATGAGCCATGTGAAGTTTCACGAATCTTAACATAACTTGAACAGATCTTTGTGTATTGATTGGGAATGGGGGAGTAGAAATAGACATGTGAATATTATCCAAGTAGCTGTAGTCATGAATCACTCTCTTAGCTGTAGTCATGAATCTCCTATGCCATTCACATGTTTATATTTTACTCTGACTCACTAGTCACTATTAGTTCTCTATGTATAGTAGATATTTCTATTACAGTTCTCTCTCTGTTTACATACTGCATTTCTTTCAGTATCTATATCTTACTTTACTGTATGATTATATTTTCTAACCTGCTATAAACTGTTGAGATGTAATGTGCTCGTTCCTGTCCTGACTGGACCTGTTGATAAAGTTTACAGATGGCCTGGGATTGCCTGCTAGCCTAGAGGAGACACAGTAGAGGTTGTTTAGGTAGTTATTTCATTTTATCTGGAGTTGTATTTACTTTGTGGATTACTGTATTTGAGCTTTGAGATGTATTTCTGGAATTGTGTATCTTAGACACTTAGGCTTCTATCTGCTGTATCTTTTTTGAATTTTATGTTTTATCTATCTTTTATCTTGCTCTACCTTAGTCGTGATTGTGACTGTATCTGCTATGTCACCCCCATTCGGGGAGTATAAACTGTTTAGTCTCATACTGTTAGATGTATTGAGACCTAGGACAGCGTTCTACCGTCGACACTGTGGCGTAGGCTGGGCGTTATCACGTTCTGGTGCCCTTACTCTAGGGTGCGGGTCGTGACACGTTTTTAGTGGTGGCCCATGCAGGTCGAGTTTATGTAGTGGTATTCGAACTAGAGTACCACTACAGCCTGCACTAGGAATAGGATATATTTTTGAAGGTACTCAATCACAGTTAGGATCCTTGAGAGATTCCTGGGACGACCCTTGAGAATCTTGTTTAATTCCGATTTGAAAACTCTTTTTCCTTGATTTGATTTATCTTTACTTTCTGCTATTGAATTTGATTTTGATGGATTATTATTGAATTTGAGTTTGTATTTATTGATTTTGATGAAGATTGTTGAAATTTGAATCTTGATGTTAGCTATAGCATCCGAGTTTGTAGATATATGATTTGAAGAATTTTGTTCATTTCTGAATTTTGATGTTCGTTGATAAATTTGATTTTTTAGGTATTCATTGTTGATTTAATTTAATTTTTGGCAAGATGAAATTATATGGGCTAGGTCATCTAAGTTATGGAAATCTTGTCTTCTATAGTCACATTAGCCAGCATGGTGAGAACATATAGTCTGACTTTGGATATATTTCTCGGGTGTGGGAATTTAAGGTTTTCGCAGCCAAGCTAGCGGCATCGCGAAAATGTTAAATACCATAATTCTAGAGGTATGTGCATAAGTCAAGGACTCTGTGATTATCATAGCCTTGCTTACTAGTATGACGAGGATTTAGAGTACCATGATTTTTGGATAGACGCATATGATTATCAGATTGTACCTTAAATATTTTTGAACATGTTTTTGCGACTTTTGTTTCAGTGAAAAAAGAAAAGAACTATTGTTGTTTTGTTTTGTTTTGTCTCTCCTTGTTTATTTAGGAGTAGCTTTAGCTGTTTTATAAACCTTGTGTAACTTCTTACAAATTTATTTCTTCTTAATACAATAAATCAGTGATTTTGCTAGGCCTTATTTTGGATTTGATATTATAGCTCTGATTTCAAAATGGGTCCCTCTTTTAAACAGATAAGCAGAACAGATTCTATTATTATTCTTTTCCTGCCAATATTTTACTACCATCATTCCTTGTCTTATATAACTGTCCCGATTATATCAATTCCGTTTCGTATCACATTCTGTCAGCTGTACTTTGAAACTCTTGAATCTTCATATCAATTTTGCCTGAGAAATGTTGAGGAAGTGACGTAAATCATCTAGTTCGAAAATGACGTAAATGGTTATCATAAAATGATTTGTAGGAATCAGAACGTTGGATGTCAATTATGAAAAAAAATTGAGAGGAAGATGTGGTAAAGGTTTAGAATGGAATCAAGTGATAAATGTTATCAATTTAGAAACAATCGCAGAAAATTTGGGTTACGAGAAATTCATGGATGTAAAAAAAAAAAATTAATGAGGATATCAGAGGTCAACCTAGTTTTGAGAACTAAAAATCTTGGCTGTTGATTCTGGGGGACTATTATAAGGCTATATAGAAATTTAGAGATGGAAAGGAGAATTTAATTGTATTATGTGATTATGCAAAATTGAACTACATATTTTAAGAGGGTGACTAGAGATAGAGAGAACACAAGGATTTTACGTTATAGAAATTATTTTAGATGATTGGGAGAAATTGTGAAATTCAAAAGGATAACATTTGAAGGTGAACGTTGAAGAAAATATTAAGGTTGATTTATAAACAAGAATAAATTTGTGTGACATAGTGGTATTGGAGTTAATTAAATACGAGACTTGATTTAAACAAATTCAAGGATTTCATAAACTGGATTTAGAGGTTTCGGGTTTAATTTAGAACGAGGTGAAGGGATTTGAAAATTTGATTAAATGAATAAGTGTTGATACCTAATTAGGAGGGATATGCTTCATGGAAAATGTTTTAGAAGTTTGAAATTTTGTCTATGGTGATTATGGTAAAGGTTTAGATGACTGAAGGTTATAAAATTTCGATGATAGTCATATGAGGGTTGATTTTCATACTGGGATTTGTGAGAAAATATGATTGGCAAATGGTAAACTGATAGTATTAGAGAGAGATGATTTACTGACCTTCGTATGAAATCTTTTCCTGTTTTTCTCAAAAAGGATTTTCAATATCATTGAATCCTAGTTCCTTAATCATGACCAAATTGACTTCGATCACCTTTTCTTATCATATTTTATCTTGGGTTGTACTCATTTGAATTAAATTTGATCGTGACCTGAATCACCATCCTTGTATGCTCGTTCTCAGACTTGTTGAACTGTCCTCCATATTGCCCAATCTTGATTTCCCAAATTTGATCAACTTAGATGGTATCGAGACTAAATATTCTTAATATGTTTTGTGATTGGATTTTCATGCAATTGACTTTTATTCTTTAACTTATGATTTTGATATTCTTTGAATATTACCCTTTTAGATAATTGGTAGTTATCTTTATTTTATTTTTTGATGAGTACCAGTTTTTATATAGGATGGTAGACTGTCTTACAGTTTTGATGATTTGTTATTTCTATATCTTTTCTAGTTTAGCACCCTAGATTGCTTGTGTGTTTTGATACCCTATGACCGTTTCGGTTAGCATGACTAGTATACCTAGATGAGACTTTCACTACCACCGTATGCTATGACCCTGTATGTCGTCCTTTTTGATGGTATGTTTTATTTAAGTTCTGGGACTTGATTATGGGGGGTTTGACCTAGAAGGATTACGAACATTTTAATTTCGAGAACAAATTTTTTTTAAGGTGGATAGATTTGTCACCCCCAGTTTCAGAAACATGGGTATTTTTGTCATTTTATATTTTTGAATATTTTTGAAATTTATTTTATTATTCATGATATTGTTTTGGGGTTATTTGAGTCGGGTTCGAATTTCAACTCAATCCGACTTGAAACGGGGACCCGGGGGTAGTTTGACTCTAGTGGGACCCACACACTAGTTAGGCATGGCCCACATGATATTAATTTTAGTCCACATGATAGAAATATTTTAGTTAGAGGTTAGACTAATTATTATGGATAAGGTTAGTGTGATTAGAGACTTTAGAATGACTAATTTAGCCCCAACTAATTAGCCCTTTCCTAATGCTCATAGAATAGGTTAGTGGGGGCATTTTGGACCTTACCATAATAGGACAAATAGCCCCATATGGCCAGCCACTTTGGGAGAGGATAGGCTCAAGTTCATTTTATTATTCTCATCTACACTCTCTCTCTTGTTCTTCCCCAAATTCCTAGAGAGCAATCCCTAGCAATTTCTTCACCAAATCCTTCCATTTTGCCACCAAATCTTCTTCTTTTCTTCTCCATTCTAGCCAAGGAGGAAGCTACCCAAGTTTGGGAGGATTCGGAGCTCGTTCGTGTGCTTTTGGAATCTTTACGTGTCGGTGTCGCTCCGGGAAGGCTTTTCTTCGATTCGATCTACCGGGAGGTATAAATCCCTTCTCCTTTTCATTTTCTCATGCATATAGGTCTATTTTGAACCCATAAGAATGACCCCCATGGTTGTATCTCCATTTGTGTCCATTTCGTGTCCATTTGGAGGTCATAGGAGTGTCCTTTGTGTTGTGGTTGTGTCCATGTGGAAAATTCCCAAATTTGGACACACTATGTGTTGTTGTTATGTATGAATGAATTATTACATGTTTAATCTCATATTTTTGTATTGGAGATGTGTTCTATAGTGTCTCATATATATATTAGTGTAGAGAGTGAGTTCTTGATATATTATGTTATATACTTGTGTTCTTTTGTCTCAAACTACCCAAATCCGTCATGATTTTTATCCACGTTTTTAATTTCAGCTCTAACTTAGAAATGTCATAACTTCTAGCTCAAAGCTCGGTTTAATCTCCCGTTTTTTTTAAAAGAAGAGTATTGAAGTTAGCTTTTCAAAAATATGTATTAATAGGCCTAATTCTTTCTGTAACTTTCTAAAGAATTATTTGAGTGTCAGCTGTACGAAAGACAAACGCGTTCTCGGTGTTTTCGCGATTCCGGGAGTTTCCGGAAACGAAAATGCGATCCATTTAAAGTTTTAGAAAGCTAATACATAGATCTATAACATACTTTAATCCTAAATTTTAATTCATATTGAGATGGTACAGTATTGATTATTAGTAGGAGTTACTATTCGGTATATGTATTTTGTGCACCCTTGTGTGTAATATAATGTTCTATTTGATTTTTACCCATGTTAATGTATATATATTATGTAATTAAATAGAGAATGCAAGTATGAGTAAATGTTTAAATAAATGATGTATGAGGTGTAAGTATCCTATCTAATATAAGCATGTATAAGTATGGCTTGTAATGAATATGTAGGTTCCATAGTATGTAATGTATGGTGCATATAGTGGTGCAAGAGAATAAATGAATGATGAATGAATGCAAGCATGAATGTAATGTAATAATAGATATAATGTATGCAATATACAAGTTAATGAGATGTAATGTTCTATGTTAACATAAATCCTATATTACCTCATGTACCCCCTTATACTATGTTAACACTATCACACTTGACACATTGTTCACTTACACTTTGACACTTTTTGATATGTATACACTATGTATGCCCATTTAACCCTCACTTGCCCCTTTGCCATGTTCACATACACACACATAGCCTCTTAAATAAGTATTTATGAATATAGTTAACTTAGCTATGCATGTATATTATATATATGTTAGCATATTGTGTTGTAATATATAAGTTTATATAACCATTTGAAATGCCATGATTATAGACCTAATGTTGAATACCAATATATGCCTGTGTATATATGTGTAGACATATATAGCTTAAAGTAATAGATTACCTAGTGTATATCCAATGTGAATTCTTGCCTATTTGAGTATTGAATAATTGCATGCTATATAGAGTTGGGTGTATGTTGGCTTGTATAGCCTTGTATTGATGTGTGCTTGCTAGGATAGTCTTGGTTAGGCCTAGTAAGACTTGCTGGGTTAGGTTATGACCTAGTTTGACCTAGTTTGACTAGTACAGTTGACCAGAGTTGACCAAGGGTTGACTTTGGCCTAGTTTGATCTAGATTCATGTAGAATGCATTGTAGTGCTTTATATTACCCTTCTGGACATATTGTGACTTGTGCTGTTCTAATTAGGAGCCAGACACCTCTCCTCGGACAGTATTTTTACCTTGGACATTCAGATATCAGGCGAGTACATTCTCTGATCATTTTATATCCTGTTTAGAATTATTTTCCTGCTTTAAATTACGTTACTTGATACTGTCACATTGGTCACACGGATTGGTACTATATGGATCTTTTCATGAGATGTTATCCCCCTCGGGAGCATCGGATACTGCATGTTTTGTGCATTTTACGAATCATCACGTATCTCTATGCTTCCTCTGATTCACGAATCGCTTATGACACATGTACTCTCATGTTCACAGAGCCATCATGAATCACCTTTACTTATCACTCATTTTATGAGCCATGTGAAGTTTCACGAATCTTAACATAACTTGAACAGATCTTTGTGTATTGATTGGGGATGGGGGAGCAGAAATAGACATGTAAATATTATCCAAGTAGCTGTAGTCATGAATCACTCTCTTAGCTGTAGTCATGAATCTCCTATGCCATTCACATGTTTATATTTTACTCTGACTCACTAGTCACTATTAGTTCTCTATGTATAGTCGATATTTCTATTACAGTTTTCTCTGTGTTTACATACTGTATTTCCTTCAATATCTATATCTTACTTTACTGTATGATTATATTTTCTAACCTGCTATGAACTGTTGAGATGTAATGTGCTCGTTCCTGTCCTGACTGGACCTGTTGATAAATTTTACAGATGGTCTGGGATTGCCTGTTAGCCTAGAGGAGACACAGTAGAGGTTGTTTAGGTAGTTATTTCATTTTGTCTGGAGTTGTATTTACTTTGTGGATTACTGTATTTGAGCTTTGAGATGTATTTCTGGAATTGTGTATCTTAGACACTTAGGCTTCTATCTGCTGTATCTCTTTTGAATTTCATGTTTTACCTATCTTTTATCTTGCTCTACCTTAGTCGTGATTGAGACTGTATCTGCTATGTCACCCCCATTCGGAGAGTATAAACTGTTTAGTCTTATACTATTGGATGCATTGAGACCTAGGACAGCGTTCTACCGTCGACACTGCGGCGTAGGCTGGGCGTTGTTACGTTCTCGTACCCTTACTCTAGGGTGCGGGTCGTGACACTAAGCCTATCACACACTTTCCTGTACACCACACACTCTCATCTATCAGTCACACACATACCACACACTGCCATAGCATACATGCCACTATCTTCACACATATGTGTAATGTTTCCCCCATCCCTCTCTATGTTTATATATATGTATATATATAATATATATAACCTAGTGTGAAATACAATGTAATATAATATAGCCTATATATGTGTATGGTATGAATACACCAATGATTGTGTGTTGGTAGTCTAGTATGAGTTGTGAATGGTGTGTGATTGCTAGACTAGGCTTGGTTAGGCCTAGTGAGACTTATTAGACTTGTTTGGGTCAGTCTTGACCTAGTTGACCTAGTTTGACTAGTGTAGTTGACTGGAGTTGACCAAGTGTTGACTTTAGTCTAGTTTGACCTAGACAGCATGCAGATGTATTGTAGATTACTATTATCATCCCCTGTATACATCTTGACTTGTGTTGCTCTAACTAGGAGTCAGGTATCTCATCTCGGACAGTACATTTACTTCATACATTCAGATACGCGGCGAGTACATTCTCTGATCATTTCATATCCTGCTTAGAATTATTTCCTGTATTAAATTACTTTACTTGATACTGTCACGTTGGTCATACGGATTAGTACTATACGGATCCTTTCTTGAGATGTTATCCCTTCAGGGAGCATCGGGTACTTTATGTTCTGTGCGTTTCACTTACATAGCGTATCATATGCTTCTTTGGTTCTTTGATCACTTGTGACATATACTCATATGATCACAGAGTCTTCTTTGAATCCTTATCCCATTTATTGGGTCTATCAGAATCCTTATTTTTGGGACTACTATGTATCACCTTTCGGAGGCTTATCACCTTTCGGAGGCTTATCACCCTTTGGGGGCATATCACCCTTTGGGGGCTTATTACCCTTTGGAGGCATATCACCCTTTGGGGGCTTATCACCTTTCGGAGGCTTATCACCCTTCGGGGGCTGTTACATAGAAGCATGTATGTAACATAACTTGTTTGGATCCTTGTGTATTAGTTGGGGGTACGGGAGAGTATAAATAGCCATGTGAACAATTTCCAAAGTAGAATAGCCATGTACGCCTCTTTAGTATAGCCATGTATAAATCAAGCCGTTCACATGTCGACTTTGTACTCTAAATCACTAGTCACTGGTAGCTCTCTGAAGAACAGTTTGGCAACTCTAGAGGGGGGTGAATAGAGTTTATATAGAAAAATAGCCAATTAAAAATTAACTCTTTCACCAACAATCAATAATCAGAGTAAAGTGCGGAAAATAAATAAAGAGCAAAAGAGCATACGCAAACACAGCGATTTTAACCTGGTTTCCCTCGTGGAGGAGTAGTCCAGGCCTGAGAACTCTAGCTCAGGATTAAATCCACTATTTGTGAAATAGTAGTTTACAACCCGTACCTTTTCTTCAGAAGAGCACGTCAACTTCTAACAGAGGATCGCAGTGGCGATTTGCTTGGAATTGTCCAAGCGACTTCTTCAACTCTTGCACAAGAATCCTAACTGAGAGATGCTGAGCACTCGAGACTTAGGAGGCTTGTGGCTAGTAGATGGGAAGGGTATGGCTTATTGAGCTTATAAGAGAGAAGAGAAGAGAAGATTGAGTGGTTTGAAATGAGAGAATTCATGCCCTATTTATAGTGTTTTTATAGGCAGAATTCGGCCAGAATTCGGGTAGGAAAATTCAAAAATTTGGCCGTTGGACAGCTAGCAACCAGCTATCCCTAAAATTAGGGTTCCTGATTTCTAGGGGACAGAGTTCGGCCCGAACTCTGTGTGGAGGCAGAGTTCGGCCCGAACTCTGTCTCCAGAGCACAGAGTGGTTCTAAGGGGACCAGTGGACAGTTTTTGGTTCAGTGGAGCTTGGGATTTTGGGTAGGTTATAGACTAAGTTCCAAGAGCTCAGCAAGACTCAGAGTACATAAATCTAGACTCAATGAAATCATAAAATACAGACTCCAGAACACACTGAGAGCCGGAGACTGAGCTGTCATCCGTCTTGAACTGAATGCAGTCGTCGTGTGTCGTATTGAATTAATACAAATATTATTTGGTCAATGTAGTCAATATTTGGTTGACTGTGACTTTGTGTCAACAATCTCCCCCATATTGATAATTGACAAAATAATATATGTATATTTCAATATTCATACCTGGACACAGTTGATTGTAACATAGTTCCATAGCTCCCCCATACACGATGCCTGAGCTAAGAGAAAATAGCTCCCCCGTAAACCATGAACGGTGTCGAGCTAGAAGCTATAGCTCTCCCCCTTACAAAATGCATAGTACCTATGATCTGATAGATAATATTTTCCAGAGCAAGAAGTACAGATATACACAGATATACGAATGCATAGAACTAGTATGATATCTAATATCTCCCAAAAGCAAAACAAAAAATATACATTATTTCTCCCCCTTTTGGCAGTTAGCAATATAAAGAAGCAATGAATATTAATGCAACCACACCAAGCAGAGAAGAAACAGTAAAATACTAAGCAAAATAAGTCACTGACATAGAATGATAATAAAGACAGATAATGTCATCCACCAAACCAAGTGGCCAACTCATAAACAGAGTACATAAAACCAGCTACATAAATCCATAAGAAACTAAATAACTGAAATCAAAAGTAACTAAGATCATCAGCAGTAGCAGCAGCAGCAGATAGTAGCCAATCTCCATCATGGAGCACGAGAAGGTCCAGGAGAGTTGGAACGTCTGGGATCCACAAGAGCAGCACTTGGATCTAGGTAACGCAAGACCCATGGATCATCAATGCGATATCCCTCATGATCGGGATCCCGCTGCATGGGAGTGGGCAAAGTAGGATGATGGGACATGGAGTACCGAATATCATGTAACGAGTTTGCAGAGTGCACTCATCTGCAGGGTAGTGCGGTAGTCCATCTGAGCCCACCGATCAGCCTCTAAGTAAAAACGATCCTGGAGCATGGTCTGGATGGAGTCAAGAGTGGCAGGTGGAGGAGGTGCATCCTGACCAAGAGGAGGGGCGTCAGGCTCCTCATCATCAGAATGCTCAGAAACATCAGGAGAGGCGACAACTGTGTGAGTATGTCGTGCCTTGGACAGAAAGACAGGAGCAGGCAAGAACGGACATATATCAAGTGGTATATTAAATGCACGAAAGATCATAGGAAGGAACAGAGGATAAACCAGAGGTCGTGGTTTCTTCCTACAGTGAATCATCCAGTCCATCATTGTACGTGGAAGATTGAAAGAAATTCCAAAGTGAAGATGATAAAGAGCGGATATTTCAAGATAAGTGATGTCATCATGGGAACCTGTTTTGGATAGAATGGTGTTAGAAATTATCCAATGAAGGTCAGAAAAATAAGGGTTGAGATATTTAGCCGTGATCTTGCTAGGACGTGTATATGGAGAACACAAATCGTCCTTGAAGCTCTCAAGGGAAATTCCGTCGGGAAAGCGGAACGAGCGAGCGTCAACTAGCTTTTCCCAAGAATTGGGCTCTTGAAGATCAAGATATTCAGCTAAGTCAAAGTCATCAAAAGAAATATTGATTCCTGCAACGCGGGAATAAATATGGAGATCATCAAAGGTCATGTTGCAGTAGAACATTTGGACAGCATGACGATAGATGGCAGAAGTGGAGGTGACAAGCTCATCAAAGTAGAGGTCATGAAACAAAGAATCATATTGAGAAAAGATAGAAAAATTAATAGGATGTCCTGCGAATACCTGACGATTCCGATAGTCACTAAACCAGTTGTTTGAGGCTTCTAGTGAAACAAACAATCGGTTGTCATAGGTAGAATGGTTTCGAGGACGAGATGGGTTGAACAACGGATGAGGTGGTTGAAGTTGTTCAATGATTTGTTCAGTCGTCGGAGGAGTATCCGAAGATGAAACACTCTCAGTTCGAATTCTCTTCCCACGATTGAACAAGCGAGGAGCCATAAAAATAATTGATAGAGTGAAGTATAGAAGACAAGAATGATACCTCAAAGTAATACCAAACAGTGGAAGAGAATGATGAGAAACCCTTTTCCCTTGATTTTGAGGAGCAATGGAGCACTCTAGATCAAAAACTAGGGTTAGGGTTTGAAGGAAGGAGTTTGGAGAGGTGAAGAAGGAGGTAATATGGGAGGAAAGAGAAGGAATCCCGACATAAAGTAGGGCTTTGTCTTTGGTCGGGTAGAATAGTGACCATCGGATTAGAAAAGATCCAACGGCGGAGCCAGATCCCGATTCTGGAACCTAGGGACCGAACTCGGCCCGAACTCTGTTAGGGGCAGAGTTCGGCCCGAGTTCTGGATCAGTGGTCCAGAACAAAAGTTAGGCTGAAAAAAGATTAAGTGTTGAACAAAAAGAGATACAATTTTAAGAAACCCAATAAAGTACATAGAGAGATTCACAAAGGTCAGAATGAACTTTAGGAAGATCAATTTGGCAATAATAAATCGTAACAAACCATATAATAAACAAGGAAATATATTGTAATTTAGTATTTCAAATTTGCCATGGGTTAGCTGCAGGGGCCGGATCCCAGCTAGCGGTAGTCCTGAGGACTAGTGCACCGTGTCGCTTAGGCTTTTACGCCTTTTTGTCAGAAGGACCCTTTCGGCTTGTACCCATAATAAATTTGTCATAAAAGAATCAAAATATACTCGATATTTACGCAGGTAAGTCTCAACTTATAACTGCTTCATCCAAAATTCTGAGTTCACGACAAAGATAATTGAAGCGCTCTTCGGATAATGGCTTAGTAAAGAAATCTGCTAGCTGATGATCAGTGTCAATAAATTCTAAGTTAATCGTACCATTTTGCTGATGATCACGCAAAAAGTGGTGTCTGATCTCAATGTGTTTAGTGCGTGAGTGGCAGACAGGGTTCTTAGTCAAATTGATGGCACTAGTATTGTCACAGAATATAGGAATATGCATGAAAGATAACTTATAGTCTTCAAGGGTTTGCTTCATCCACAGAATTTGTGCACAACAACGCCCAGCTGCTATGTATTCAGCTTCTGTTGTGGATAGTGCGACAGAGTTCTGCTTCTTGCTAAACCATGAGACTAAAGTCTTTCCTAACAAATGACACGTGCCGCTCGTACTTTTACGGTCGACCTTGCATCCAGCAAAGTCAGCATCAGAGTAACCGATGAGGTCAAATGATGTTGACTTGGGATACCATAGGCCCACTGTAACCGTACCCTTAAGATATCGAAAGATACGCTTAACCGCGGTCATGTGAGATTCCTTAGGATTTGCTTGATATCTAGCACATAGGCAAACACTAAACATGATATCGGGGCGACTAGCAGTTAAATAAAGTAAGCTGCCTATCATACCTCGATACTTACGTTGATCAACGGGTTTGCCGCTCTCATCTGGTTCGAGTTTGGTTGAAGTAGCCATTGGCGTGCTAATTGGTTTGACATTGTCAAGGTCGAACTTCTTCAGCATGTCCTTGGTATACTTCGATTGACAGATGAAAGTTCCATTTGCCAGTTGCTTTACTTGCAGGCCAAGAAAGTAGTTGAGCTCTCCCATCATGCTCATCTCAAATTCTGTCTGCATACACTTGGCAAATTCTTGACAAAGAGTTTCATCAGTAGACCCAAAAATAATATCATCAACATAAATTTGAATCAATAGAATAGTGTCTTTAAAAGATTTTATAAACAGTGTAGTGTCAATTTTCCCTTTTGAAAAACCTTTCTCAAGTAAGAAGCTACTTAGCCTTTCATACCAAGCTCTGGGGGCTTGTTTGAGGCCATAAAGTGCTTTCTTTAGCTTGAACACGTGGTCGGGAAATTTGTGATTTTCAAAGCCAGGAGGTTGTTTCACATAAACTTCCTCCTTAATAAAACTATTCAGAAAAGCACTTTTCACATCCATTTGAAATAATTTAAAGTTTTGAAAATTAGCAAAAGCACAAAGCATCCGAATGGATTCTAGTCTAGCAACAGGAGCATACGTCTCATCGTAGTCGATACCTTCCTCTTGGTTGTATCCTTGAGCTACTAGACGAGCTTTGTTACGTGTGACTGAACCATCTTCATTTACTTTGTTTCTAAAAACCCATTTAGTACCAATTATAGAGTGATTAACCGGTCTAGGAACGAGTTCCCATACTTGGCTTCTCTCGAATTGGTTGAGTTCTTCTTGCATAGCAGAAATCCAAAATTCATCATTAAAAGCTTCAGAAATGTTTTTAGGCTCTACTTGTGAAATGAAGGCAGTGCTAGCAACAGAGTCTCTTAGTGATGATCTAGTAGTTACTCCACGTGAAACTTCTCCTATAACTAAATTTTCTGGATGAGAAGGTTTGAAAGAGAATTTCTTAGGCAAACCCTCCAGAGAATTAGTTTCGGTTGAAGTATTCATTGGAGTAGAAGTTGATGGCTCAACGTCATCATCAAGAGTACTTGCTGCACTGTTGTCTTCATCAAAAGTCACATTTGTTGACTCTTCCACAATAAGTGAGCGTTTATTGAAAACTCTATATCCCTTACTCTTGGCGGCATAACCAAGAAAGATACCATCGTCAGCTTTGGCATCAAATTTGCCTAAGTTGTCTTTGGTGTTAAGGATAAAACATCTACAACCAAAAACTTTAAAATAAGAAACATTGGAGGTTCTCCCAACCAAAGCTCATAGGGTGTTTTCTTCGTAATGGGACGAATCAGCACCCTATTCAAAATATGGCATACTGTACTAACAGCTTCTGCCCAAAAGTATTTCGGAAGTGAAAATTTATTCAACATGACTCTGGCCATATCGCCGAGAGTTCTATTCTTCCGCTCCACAACACCATTTTGTTGAGAAGTTCTAGGACAAGAAAATTCATGATCAAAACCATTTGCATTACAAAAACTTTCAAAATCATAATTTACGAATTCGCCTCCATGATCACTTCGGATTCGAGTAATCATGTAGCCTTTTTCGTTTTGAACTTTCTTTACAAAAACTTTGAAAGCAGAAATAGCATCGCTCTTATTAGCGAGAAAGAAAACCCAAGTAAATCTCGAAAAATCATTAACAATAACAAATGCATACAGTTTGCCACCAAGGCTAGCTATTCTACTAGGACCAAATAAATCCATATGAAGTAGTTGCAAGGGTCTAGTAGTACTTACAGAGTTGATGGAATGAAACGAGGATTTTGTTGCCTTGTTTAGTTCACATTCGGCACATACCGTATCCTTTTTGAATGTGATGTCAGGCAATCCTCTCACTAGCTTCTTGGTAGAAAGCCTGGATATAGCATCCATGTTGGCGTGACCAAGACGCTGGTGCCAAAGTAGTCGTTCGTCTTTGTGGGCATATAAACATCTACCTGCATTGTTAGTATTTATAGAAAGATAGAAAATATAGATGTTATCCTCTCTTTTCCCTTCAAAAGCAATGTCTCCTGTTGACCTATCATAGATGTAGCAACAGTTTTGTCCAAAGTTAATGTCATATCCATGATCAGCAAGATGACTAATGCTGAGCAGGTTATGCTTTAACTCGGTCACTAGGCAGACATCCTTTATTACAGGAGAGGGAGGATGACCAATGATACCATTACCTATAATGTGCCCTTTGAGATTGTTACCGAAGGATACGTATCCTTCTCTCTTCATCGATAGTGATGCAAAAAGGTTTGCGTCTCCCGTCATATGTCGCGAGCATCCACTATCGAGAATCCACTTACTTTCAGTTGAGGAGGGAAGGTCCACCTACATCAAGAGTAGATGTGACCTTTGGTACCCGAGTTCTTGAGGGTCCTGAAAAGTTAGTCTTTGGAAACCAAGCATATATCCTTTTATCTACAAGTCTTCTAACTCTGCACTGTGGTGAGATGTGTCCATATAATCCACAATAAGTACAGATAGCATTCTTGTTTATACTAGGAGTATGAGAATGATATTTATAAGCAACAGGATGAGGATGGACATGATGTGAAGAGTTAGCATGGTGAGGATGATTATGCATGGAATAAGTGGCATGGTGATGGTGTCTTTGAGGCATAGAATGATGGTATTGTCTATGATGAGTGACATGCTGATATTGTCTAGATGGCATGGCATGATGATTTTGTCTATATGGCATGACATGACGATTTTGTCTATATGGTATATGAGGACCTTGTCTATATGGCATTGCATGATGATCTTGTCTATTTGGCATGACATGATGATTTTTATGTGTGAAGTGCTGTTGATTGTGTCTTTGTGCATGATGCTTGTGTACTGAGTGAGAATTGTTCTTACGTGCACGTGGTTTGTGAAAGTTTGTGTATATGAATGCATGGTTATGTGCTGCATGAGAATGACTTGGTTGACTAGCATGAGTGGTGTTGTGCCCATGTGATTGGGTTTGAGGTTGAATAACCTGTTTACCCAATTTGGTTTCTAATCTTTTAGTAACAGCTTGCAGTTCAGTAACCTTAATATTTAAGCCATATATCTTAGTCATGGAAATCTTGTGTCTACTCTTTTCTTCAGCAAACAACGTGTTGAGTGTAGTGATTTCTTGAGTTTGTTGCTCAATACGTGCTTCAGCATCATGCAAGCTTAATTTAAGCTTGGATACTTCATCAGCGTCATTAGTGGGTGATGTGTCTCTAACATTATCAAGAAGTAAGGAAATTCTTTGTATCTCATCTTCTAGACTTTTGATTTTGTCCTTGGCATGTTTATATTTACCGATGACCTTTTTATGATCATCGAGTAAATCAGTGAAAGCATCGCCAAGTTCATCAAAAGAGAAGTCATCCAGAGTTTCGTTAGATACCTTGTTAGAAGTTGCCATCAGGCACACATTTGCTGTATCTTGAGGAGAGTCCTTTTCTTCCTCAGAGTCACTTGCTTCACTTTCATGCCAGATGCCTGTGTTGGCATATTTCTTTGATGAGTTCTTTTTGTATGGCTTCTCATAGCGGTTGCTCTTCTTCAGGAATGGGCAGTCTTTTCGGACATGTCCAGTTTTCTTGCAACCGTAACAAGTTGGTTCTTCTTCATCGTCTTCTTGAGATTCCTTCTTCCTTCGATTGAAGCGAAAGAATTTCTTGAAGTTGCGAACCATGAGAGCTTGTTCTTCATCATCCGAATTATCTTCTTCGGTCTCATCATGATTAGCTCTTCGTTGATGAGCTTTGAGTGCGATCTCCCTGGTCTTCGGAGCAGGCTCTTCGAAGTCCTTGAGGTCAAGCTCGTGAGTCATAAGCTTACCCATCAAGGTCTCCATTGACATTGTTGTGAGATCGTTTCCTTCTATGATGGCTGTCACCTTAGGGTTCCAAATCTTTGGTAGCCCTCTGAGCAGCTTACGAATCTTCTCGTGGTTTGAGTACTGCTTTCCGAGCGAAGATAGAGGATTGATAATGTCGAGGAATCTTGTGATCATTTGAGTGATCGTCTCACTTGGCTTCATCTTGAAGGCTTCGTATTCTTGAGTGAGACGGCTTATTTTAGATTCCTTGACCTGTGTGGTTCCTTCATGCGTCACTTCTAGAAGTCTCCATACTTCATGAGCAGTGGTGCAAGTAGAAACCCTGTTGAACTCATTCCTGTCTATAGCACAGAATAAAGCATTAATAGCCCTAGCGTCTAGACTTGCCTGTTTCTTCTCCTCGACAGAATATTTGTCGTGTGGTTTCTCAATGAGGTCACCATCGACAACTATCCTGGCGGGCTTTTTGTAACCGTCAGTGACGACAGTCCACAGGTCAAAGTCTAGAGACTTAAGATAGAAGCTCATCCTTGTTTTCCAATATGTGTAGTTAGTTCCATCAAATAGGGGAGGCCTATGAGTGGACTGACCTTCACCATGATTGGAAATCAAGGATTGTGTGGTTGCCATGGATCAGCTCTTAGGATGTTAATCCTTGTAAAGAGAACAGAGCTCTGATACCAATTGAAGAACAGTTTGGCAACTCTAGAGGGGGGTGAATAGAGTTTATATAGAAAAATAGCCAATTAAAAATTAACTCTTTCACCAACAATCAATAATCAGAGTAAAGTGCGGAAAATAAATAAAGAGCAAAAGAGCATACGCAAACACAGCGATTTTAACCTGGTTTCCCTCGTGGAGGACTAGTCCAGGCCTGAGAACTCTAGCTCAGGATTAAATCCACTATTTGTGAAATAGTAGTTTACAACCCATGCCTTTTCTTCAGAAGAGCACGTCAACTTCTAACAGAGGATCGCAGTGGCGATTTGCTTGGAATTGTCTAAGCGACTTCTTCAACTCTTGCACAAGAATCCTAACTGAGAGATGCTGAGCACTCGAGACTTAGGAGGCTTGTGGCTAGTAGATGGGAAGGGTATGGCTTATTGAGCTTATAAGAGAGAAGAGAAGAGAAGATTGAGTGGTTTGAAATGAGAGAATTCATGCCCTATTTATAGTGTTTTTATAGGCAGAATTCGGCCAGAATTCGGGTAGGAAAATTCAAAAATTTGGCCGTTGGACAGCTAGCAACCAGCTATCCCTAAAATTAGGGTTCCTGATTTCTAGGGGACAGAGTTCAGCCCGAACTCTGTGTGGAGGCAGAGTTCGGCCCGAACTCTGTCTCCAGAGCACAGAGTGGTTCTAAGGGGACCAGTGGGCAGTTTTTGGTTCAGTGGAGCTTGGGATTTTGGGTAGGTTATAGACTAAGTTCCAAGAGCTCAGCAAGACTCAGAGTACATAAATCTAGACTCAATGAAATCATAAAATACAGACTCCAGAACACACTGAGAGCCGGAGACTGAGCTGTCATCCGTCTTGAACTGAATGCAGTCGTCGTGTGTCGTATTGAATTAATACAAATATTATTTGGTCAATGTAGTCAATATTTGGTTGACTGTGACTTTGTGTCAACACTCTCTACTTATAGTAGATATTTCTATTACAGTTCTCTCTCTGTTTATATACTGCATTTCCTTCAGTATCTATATCTTACTTTACTGTATGATTATATTTTCTAACCTGCTATGAACTGTTGAGATGTACTGTGCTCGCTCCCGTCCTGACTGGACCTATTGAAAATTTTACAGAGGATGATGAGGAACCATGCACCCCCTTACTTGGAGCTTGCCTAGATGACACTCGCGACCTGGACCCCTGGGGAGGTTCAGGCAGCTGCTCAGGATGATACCTTGTATAGTGTAGATAGCTTAGACTATTTCTTTTCATGTTTAGCTGTTGTCTTTTTTTCAGAGTTGTATATTGTAGAGATGTTGAGACTTGTTATTTTTTTCTGCTGTACCTCAGTTGAGGATTTCTTATCTATTTCCATCGTGCTACATTATACCTTAGATTATGATTGAGTTGTACCTCTGTGTTGGCCTCCTTTGGAGGGTATATTCATGCTATGTAGTTAGAATTCATGACCTAGAACAGCGTTCTACCGCCGACACTGCGGCATAGGCTGGGCGCTGTTACGTACTCGTACCCTCACGGTAGGTGCGGATCATGACACGTTTTTAGTGGTGGCCCATGCAGGTCGAGTTTATGTAGTGGTATTCGAACTAGAGTATCACTACAGCCTGCAGTAGGATTAGAATATTTTTGGGGTACTCAATCACATTAGAAAAAACTCTTAATCAGATTTCTTTTATCCAATTGCTGCTTATTGATTTCCCTTGAATATAAACTGTCCTCCCTTGATTTTTTGCTTCATTCTCAGTAATTGCTTCTTGTTTTGATCTGTCTTCATGATGGTTATGAAGACACGATCTCATCGCTTCAGTTCGGGGGATACTATCGAGAGGCTGGCCACCTCTCGTCCTGTTCATCAGGGCCTCGAGACCGTAGCTCATGTTGTACCGACTCAGGTTGGCATTTCTGCTACATTGGAGGTGCACCTCTATCTGTACAGAGATTTTCTCCCGTTATTTCTGATTTTTCTCAGCAGCGGTGATTCATGCAGTATCAGCAGCAGACCAGGGGAAACTAGCAGGACGAACCATCGTCAGGACGGTCGAGGATGTACAGGCCGTTGGAGATCTTGTTGTAAGTTCCGTTCTTCTCAATTCTATTCCCACAATTGTCTTTTATAATTACTTTAAAATCTGATTCCATCTGTTCCTTGTTGATTAATTAATTTTGTCATGTTACTCTTTTGTTGTGTTTGTTTTTTTTCTTCTGAGAAAATCATATGGGCTAGGTCGCCTAAATCATGGAATCTAGAATCCTCGATAGTCGTGTTAGTTGGCATAGTAAGGACATATAGTCAGATTTTGGATGTATTTCTTGGGTATGGAAATTTAAGGTTTTTGCCGTCGCATGCGACAATATGAAAATTTTAAATACTATGAACCTAGAGGTACGTACCTTAGTCAAGGACTCTGTGATTATCGTAGCCTTGCTCACTAGCATGATGAAGACTCTAGACAACATGATTTTGGGCAGACGCATATGATTAGCAGATTGTATCTTGAGAAGGTTTAAAACATCATACCCTTTTTATTGTTATAAATGACTTAGGAGTAGGGATATTTAGTTGTAGAGCTTGTTCATAGGTAGTTCCTTCATAGTATATAGATATGGTGACTTGTAGAGTGTCTGTACCCTAGAGGTGATAGTTAGCATTGGTGCTAGAATAGTAACCCATTGCAGATAATTCCCTGTTATTATGATATCAACCAGTTACGTATAGGATGTTAGTATGCCATACAACCTTGATGATTTATTATTGTTTTTCTTTACCCTTCCAGTTAGGAACCCAGTGACCAGAGCCTGCCCTTGAGTATAGTTGTAGTTTCACCTAAGATTGAGAGTTCTATATATAGATAGATTGCGAATGATATACTTAGGATATATGTAGTGGATTGTTGTTCATGAGCTTATATATATATGTGGTATTGGGATTGTGTGCTTAGCTTGTGGGTAATTAGTTATGGGTGATTTGATAGGATTTGGAAGTTAAGAGCTAGTCTATTATAGAGTTTTCTTTGCTAATTCCTATTTGCCAACACTAGGTAGCTAGCATAGGTAAATCCTAAGAAGTTGACCAGCTGATGACCAAGTACTAGGGTGTTGAGAAATTGTCTAGTAATTGACCCTTGACTATGTTTGACCTAGAAGGGGTGCGATCATCTTAATTTCGAGGACGAAATTTTTATAAGGTGGGTAGGATTGTAACACCCAATTTTTCAAATGAGGGTAATTTTGAAATTTTGAAATTATAATTATAATTTATTGATATTTATTTCATATTATGATTTTTGGTGATTTTTAATTAATTTTTAAACTATTTAAAATTATGACTTGTGATTTTGGTGTCTTGCTAGTGTAACCATAGAGACAACTTGACCTAGAGCCTAGCCATGAGATTAGGGTGTTTCATTTATCATTTTAGCCTAGAGGGTATTTTTGTCACTTTTGAATTATTAGAATTTAATATATTTTATTAGGAATTTAAATGATTTATTGTGAATGGTTTGATTTAAATATTATTTTAACTAATTTTCATGTGGTCTAGATTAGCCTAACCTAGAATTGACCTAACCTAGGTTAGTCCTAGTTAGTCATGGTTAGACTAAGTTAGAATTTGATTGGTCATGGTTAGTCATGACTAGTTAGAATAACTAGGTTGCAACTTGATTAAGGGGGACCTTGATTTTGACCATTGAATATACTAGATGGGATGAGAGCCCTTGGATGGAATCCCAAAACCCTAACCCTAACTATTATGACCAGCCAAGAGACCCCCCCTTGCCTATATAATGTCT
Source organism: Iris pallida (assembly GCA_029216955.1). NCBI lineage: Eukaryota > Viridiplantae > Streptophyta > Magnoliopsida > Asparagales > Iridaceae > Iris > Iris pallida. The sequence goes on along the minus strand of JANAVB010011000.1, from coordinate 1,191,861 downwards.
CTATGGGGATTTGTGCCTCTTTCTTAAATAGTTCTTCATTTCTTAAGGAAATAGGTGAGTCTCCTTTAATTCCTTCCTAGTTTAATCAATAGGACCCCTTTTTGATTGAAATTTCTTCCATCATGATCTAATCAATGTTTTCTTGCTGATCGTGGAGTCAAATCTCTGATTTGCATCAATTTGGGGATTTGGGGTGGCTTGGAAGAACTCATTAGAAGAGACTTTTTGTGTGAAGAACAACCAATAGGTACATTCTATTCCACCCATTAAAACTAGGTTTAAATTGCATATTCATCTAGCCCTAGGAGTCCTGATTCTGTAGGTATAGGGTTTCCCAAGTTTTGTGTCCTGTACGTGTCCGTATCAGACACGTATCAGTGACAGGTGCAGGTGTTCGACGAAATGCCACAAAGGGCATTTCGTTCGAATTTTCGAATTGTTTTGGAATAGGAATTTAGGGTTTTGTGTCGCTTACACGATTTTGATTCACTGAGGTAGTTTTTGTGTCATGTCGTGTCGTATTTTGGACACGAACATGCTGTGCCCACGCGCGCGCGAGCACGGTTGGCTCCCCTGCTACCGCGTGTCTCGTGCGTCCTGTACACGACACTAGAACACGTCAAAATTTGCATGGACATGGGGGCAGTGTCTGCGCACACTCCCCCAAAAATTCAGAGCACCATGTTTCGTGTCGGACACGAAATCGGGGCTACACTGGGTTTACACTGCACTGTTCCACGCAAAAATTTGTGTCTGATACGCTCACATTTCTCGGACACGACACGTCCCCGACCCAATTCAGGGTGATGACACCCTAGCCCTAGTATGGGCGAACACGTGTGCACACCCACGTATTGTGTCGTGTCGTGTGTCGTGTTCTACAGACACGTGTACGCGTGCACGACACTGTCTAGTGCACAGTGCTCGTGTCTGTGTTAGTTGTGTTTTGGACACGATTTTGTCTAGTTTCTTGGACACAAATGATGACTGGACACGTACTCATATGTGACACCAATTACCAACCATTAATTTGTATATTTAACATATTTTTGATTTCAAAATTGGGGATTTCCTATTCATCACTGATGCACAGGTTCTGTATTTTCCAATTCCTGGATTGAATGTGTTCCCACCCATTCGTCATGATTTAGATTGACATGTTAGGTTCAATAACATGTGTATTTAGACTATTACAAAGTCTGTTTACTGATAGTGTTGGGTCTTTAAATTCAAAATTGTTTTTAGATTGTTGAATGGATTGGTATCAATGGGTTGATAGTGAACTTTTGTTTTGAGTTCTTAAAACCTGAGAAATTCTCACTGTCAATTCATTCCTGTTTTCTAACTGATGTTAATTTGCCAATTTGATCCATGTACATGTGTATTAGTCTACTATAAGATTGTTACTGATTTGTTTGGTTTGAGATTTTGAATGTGGGATTTGAATGTTGACTGATACACAAGCCAGATTTTCAAAACCTGAATGATTCTTCCCTGTTTTCTTTTCCCTTATTTAATTTAACTAAGATTGATAAATGCATTATTTTCATTTTGCCAATGATTTCCAGCTTGGTATACACTGAATTCAGGATATATGCACTACACTGTTTCATTGCCACTGATTTGGTATTTTAAGTTGGTTTGATGGTTAAATTTCTATTTCCCCTATTATACTAAACTGTGAACTGTCCATAGTATCCTGATTTTTCCAAATTTTCGAAAATGAGATTTGTCATTAATTTCTACCTATTAAACACTGTTAATTACTTGTTATTAAGACTCTAATATGTACACACATGTGGATCCTAAGTGTGTGTCAAAATTTGATTGATTTGGATGAGTATTGGACTTAAAATCTGAGATTTAAGAGTTAGGCAAAAACTGGAAGTTTAATGTGCTGTTGCAACTGACTTTGAACTGTTTTTGTGTTGTTTAAAACTGAAACATATGAATACAATATTGTGTTTGACCTGGGAAATTAATTGTGGGCTGTTAACTGATTTTTCCTTGTGTTCTTATTATGTATTCACATTGGGCACTAGTTGGACTGATTTGGTTAACTGTTAAATGCAATGTGACTCTCCTATTCACTGTTAGCCATCACTTTATCACTGTTTTCATGTTTCACTCACTCTCATACATGTTACACACATACAAGTTTGTTATACCCTCTTGACACTCTAGCCTATTACATACACTCTATACCTCACTGATTTTTCCCTATTTTCTCACTAAATTCTCATCACACACACACACTCAAGTACATAGGTTCTACCACACACACTCACATGTCTAAGCCTATCACACACTTTCCTGTACACCATACACTCTCATCTATCAGTCACACACATACCACACACTGCCATAGCACACATGCCACTATCTTCACACATATGTGTAATGTTTCCCCCATCCCTCTCTATGTTTATATATATGGATATATATAATATATAACCTAGTGTGAAATGCAATGTAATATAATATAGCCTATATATATATGTGTATGGTATGAATACACCAATGATTGTGTGTTGGTAGTCTAGTATGAGTTGTGAATGGTGTGTGATTGCTAGACTAGGCTTGGTTAGGCCTAGTAAGACTTATTAGACTTGTTCGGGTCAGTCTTGACCTAGTTGACCTAGTTTGACTAGTGTAGTTGACTGGAGTTGACCAAGTGTTGACTTTAGTCTAGTTTGACCTAGACAACATGCAGATACATTGTAGATTACTATTATCATCTCCTGTATACATCTTGACTTGTGTTGCTCTAACTAGGAGTCAGGTATCTCATCTCGGACAGTACATTTACTTTAGACATTCAGATACGAGGCGAGTACATTCTCTGATCATTTCATATCCTGCTTAGAATTATTTCCTGTATTAAATTACTTTACTTGATACTGTCACGTTGGTCACACGGATTTGTACTATACGGATCCTTTCTTGAGATGTTATCCCTTCAGGAAGCATCGGGTACTCTTTGTTCTGTACGTTTTACTTACATAGCGTATCATATGCTTCTTTGGTTCTTTGATCAATTGTGACATATACTCATATGATCACAGAGTCTTCTTTGAATCCTTATCCCATTTATTGGGTCTATCAGAATCCCCATTTTTGGGACTACTATGTATCACCTTTCAGAGGCTTATCACCTTTCGGAGGCTTACCACCCTTTGGAGGCATATCACCCTTTGGGGACTTATCACCCTTTGGGGGCATAACACCCTTTGGGGGCTTATCACCTTTCGGAGGCTTATCACCCTTCTAGGGCTGTTACATAGAAGCATGTACGTAACATAACTTGTTTGGATCCTTGTGTATTAGTTGGGGGTACGTGGGAGTATAAATAGCCATGTGAACAATTTCCAAAGTAGAATAGCCATGTACGCCTCTTTAGTATAGCCATGTACAAATCAAGCCGTTCACATGTCGACTTTGTACTCTAAATCACTAGTCACTGGTAGCTCTCTACTTATTGTAGATATTTTTATTACAGTTCTCTCTCTGTTTACATACTGCATTTCCTTCAGTATCTATATCTTACTTTACTGTATGATTATATTTTCTAACCTGCTATGAACTGTTGAGATGTATTGTGCTCGCTCTCGTCCTGACTGGACCTGTTAAAATTTTTACAGAGGATGATGAGGAACCATGCACTCCCTTACTTGGAGCTTGCCTAGATGACACTCGCGACCTGGACCCCTGGGGAGGTTCAGGCAGCTGCTCAGGATGATTCCTTGTATAGTGTAGATAGCTTAGACTATTCTTTTTCATGTTTAGCTGTTGTCTTTGTTTTAGAGTTGTATATTATAGAGATGTTGAGACTTGTTATTTCTTTCTGCTGTACCTCAGTTGAGGATTTCTTATCTATTTCCATCGTGCTACATTCTAGCTTAGATTGTGATTGAGTTGTACCTCTGTGTTGGCCTCCTTTGGAGGGTATATTCATATTATGTAGTTAGAATTCATGACCTAGAACAGCGTTCTACCATCGACACTGTGGCATAGGCTGGGCGCTGTTACGTACTCGTACCCTCACGGTGGGTGCGGGGCGTGATACTTGGGATCAGTTCAAGACCCAGTTCAAGAAGGAATTCTTTTCGACCACCGCTAAGGTAGCCATGGGGCTACGATTCCAGAACATCCAGCAGGAGAACCGTTCTGTCGACGAGTATATGGCAGAGTTTAGTCGTCTGAGCCGTTTCGCTCCTAGTCTGGTTGCAGACCCAGAGGAGATGACGCGTAGGTTTTGCCATGGTCTAGTTTCAGACATTGGCATTCTTATAGTGGCGAACGGTACGACTGACTACTACCAGAGCCTAGAGTTGGCCCGGAGCATAGAGGTGCGTCTTCAGTCTTGCAAGAGGCCCGCTTCTGTACACCTCGAAGGACCGTCCAAGCGTCAGGCTTTCCAGTAGAGAGCACCGACGCCGCACCAGCAGACTTACCGTCCCTCTATACCACATTATCCGACCCCGCCAGTTAGAGCCCCGGGATCCCGGCAGCAGCAGAAGGGAGCTATGTGTTCTTTCTGTGGAAGACCAGGGCATGATTACTCCATCTGCAGAAAGCGGTTGAAGCAGTACTTAGTTTGTGGGTCTGCCACCCATCAGATTCGGGAATGCCCAGTAGCCAAGGGACCTAGAGGACCACTCCCGACTCAGCAGCAGAGGTTTGGGCAACATCTGCAGCAGCAGAAGGGACCCCAGGGGAAGGCTTATAGCCCAGCCCTTGAGCCAGAGCCGGAGCAGATTTCGGAGCCAGATTACTTGGCTGACATCATCACAGGTCATGTTTATTTGCATACTTTTCTAGCTCTATACTTGTTTGATTCTGGTGCATCTCATAGCTTCCTGTCATTAGATTTTTTGTATAAACACCACTTAGTAGCTACACCTACCGAGGAGATTAGTAGAGTAATGACGGGAGGCGGACCAGTGTCCATTAGAGCTATCTATAGATGCTCTATTACTATAGCCGGGAGAGAGTTCAGGGGACGTTTCTTTGTGATGCCACTCCCCGGTTATGATATCATATTAGGGATGGACTGGCTTAGCTATGCCCATGCAGCTATAGACTGTCATGAGGGTAGTATTCTGTTCAGTCTCCCAGGCACAGCACCATTCAGTGTCAGGAGGACAGGACCGGAGATCGGCCTAGAGCCGAACTATTGTGCGACAGTTGGGGGGTTAGCACCACCACACCCTATCATTAGGGAGTTTATGGATGTATTTTCAGAGGATCTTCCAGGATTTTTGCCTGACAGAGATGTGGAGTTCACTATAGATTTAGTACCGGGTTCATCACTAGTATCCCGGGCTTGCTATAGAGTGAACCCCAAGGAGGCCGTAGAGATGAAGGAGCAGATTGATGACCTGTTGAAAAAGGGTTTCATTCGATCTAGTACTTCTCCATGGGGAGCGACAGTGCTCTTTGTGCCTAAGAAGGATGGTACAGTTCGGTTGTGTATTGACTACCGGGCGTTGAATGCCATCACCATTAAGAACAAATATCCTCTGCCCAGGATAGATAATTTGTTCGACCAGTTGAGTGGGGCGAAAGTATTTTCCAGGGTAGACTTGAGATCCGAGTACCACCAGGTGAAGGTCAGGACAGCAGACATCCAGAAGACGGCGTTCAACACGAAGTACGGGTAGTACGAGTTTCTGGTGATGCCATTTGGTCTCACAAATGCGCCAGCTATCTTTATAAATTTGATGAATAAGATATTTCATCAGATCTGGATAAGTTCGTCGTAGTATTTATCGACGACATCCTGATATACTCGAAGATGCCGGAGGAGCACGCAGAGCACTTGCGGACAGTTTTGGGGATTCTGAGGCAGGAGAGATTGTATGCCAAATTGTCGAAGTGCGAGTTCTTTTTAGACCGAGTGGAGTTTCTCGGCCATGTAGTTACTGGAGAGGGAATCTCGGTAGATCCCAGGAAGATTGCTGCAGTTGAGACATGGAAGGCTCCGACGTCAGTTTCAGAGATCAGGAGCTTTCTGGGTTTAGCCGACTATTATAGGAAGTTCGTCCAGGACTTTGCTAGGATAGCTGAACCCATGACGAAGCTGACGTAGAAGGACGCAGAGTACATTTGGTCAGAGGACTGCCAGGCAGCATTTGAGGAGCTGAAGAGGAGGCTGACGACCGCTCCAGTTCTGACATTACCTTCAAGATCTGGAGGTTTCACCATATACAGCGATGCTTGGGGAAAAGGACTAGGATGTGTCCTACAGCAGCATGGGAAATTGATTGCTTATGCATCTAGGCAATTACGGACTCATGAGCGGAACTATCCTACCCATGACCTAGAGTTAGCTGCGGTGATCTTTGCACTCAAGTTATGGAAACATTACTTATACGGAAAGCATGTGGAAATCTTTACTTACCACAAGAGCTTGAAGTATGTGTTCACATAGAAAGAGCTGAACATGAGGCAAAGACGATGGTTGGAGTTGATGAAGGACTTCGACATCGATTTACAGTATCACACCGGGAAGGCAAATGTGGTGGCAGATGTGCTGAGCAGGCATCCGATGGCATGGTATCTGATGATAGATCGACATTTACGGGAAGATCTGGAGAAGCTCGGTATCGAGATAGTTCGGCCAGGATCAGTAATACAGATGATGGCGCTTGACATTCAGTCAGGTTTGATGGAGCAGATCAGGAAGGCACAGTCTACAGATGAGAGCCTTCGCAGACTTCGAGCCCAGGCTTTAGCTGGATTGCTGGATGACTTCACCGTAGCAGAAGATGGATCCTTGAGGCATGGCAGCCGATTGTGCGTGTCGAAGGGAGAGCTGGTAGAGGCGGTCTTGTAGGAGGTGTACCGATCGAGATATTCTATTCACCCGGATGCTAACAAGATGTACCGTGACTTGCGGGAACATCTTTGGTGGCACGGGATGAAGAGGGATGTATCACGTTTCATTTCGAGATGCCTAGTTTGCCAGCAGGTCAAGACAGAGCGCCAGAGGCCAGCTGGTCTGTTGCAGCCGTTACCCATTCCCGAGTGGAAGTGGGAACACATTACGATGGACTTCGTCTCAGGGCTTTCTCATTTCCAAGGAGGAAAGGATGCCATTCGGGTCATCGTGGACAGGCTAACGAAGTATGCGCACTTCATACCCTTCAAGGTGGAGCTTTCCACCGAGAAGCTGGCAGAGCTTTCCACCGAGAAGCTGGCAGAGCTATACATGCAGCAGATTGTTCGCTTGCACGGGGTGCCAGTGAGCATTGTGTCGGATAGAGACAGCAGATTCATGTCCCACTACTGGAGGAGCTTGCAGGAGGAGTTGGACAGTTGGCTCAAGTTCAACACGGCGTACCACCCGCAGACAGATGGGCAGTCCGAGAGGACGATACAGACGCTGGAGGACATGCTGAGGACTTGTGTGCTGGACTTTGGCGAATTATGGGAGAGCCATCTGCACTTGGTAGAGTTTTCATACAACAACGGCTACCAAGCCAGCATCGGTATGTCTCCTTTCGAGACACTATATGGACGACGATGCCGTACACCGCTCTTTTAGGATGATATTGGGGACAGAGTTATGCTTGGGCCAGAGATGATCACGGATGCAGCAGAGAAGGTCGGAATGATCAGAGACAGGCTCAGAGTAGCTCAGGATAGGCAGAAACACTGGGCCGATGCTAGTTGCAGACCGATGGAGTTCGCAGACAGTGATATGGTGCTAGTGAAGATATCACCTACTAGAGGGACGATCCGGTTCGAACGAGGAGGCAAGTTGAGCCCCAGATACATCGGGTCGTTCGAGATACTTGGCAGGATCGAAGAGGTAGCTTACAGGGTTGCACTTCCATCCAATCTAGCAGGAGTTCACGATGTCTTTCACGTATCCTAGCTGAGAAGATATGTTCCGGACCCCAGCCATGTGCTAGATCATTTAGAGTTGGAGATCGGACCGATCCTTGCAGTTTCTGAGCAGCCAGTGGAGATATTAGACAGGAGGGAGAAGAGGCTGAGAAACAAGGTTATACCCTTAGTACGAGTAGCTTGGAGCCGTCACTCTCCGGATGAATCTACTTGGGAGAGGGAGTCGGACATGAGGGAGAGATATCCTTACTTGTTCGACCCAACCGCTGCAAGGGAACCACCCGTTCCCGCTTGATACCTTAGAGGTTAGTTTCGATCATAGCCTTAGTCATTTGTTGCATTGCTTGCTATGTTAGAATATTGTCGGGTCTTCAATCCTTGTGAATTTCGAAGACGAAATTTTTCAAGGAGAGAAGACTTGTCAGCCTCTGTTTTTCAAAATTTAATTTAATTAGTGTTAATTAGTTGCTAATGACCTATTTAGCTTTAAAATAATTTATTATGATTTTTAGAATTTTTTAGAATTTTTAAATGACTTTTAAATAGTTTTTAAATCAAATATATCAATTTGCAATTAATTGAAATGTTTTAATATCACTTTATAATAAATTAATTTGTTTTAATAGTAGTTTGTAATTAATTAAATTGTTTTGATATCAGTTTGTAAATTATTATTTGTAAACCGATTAGGTTTAGGGTTTTGTGCAAGGCCCCAAACTCCAGGGGCCTTGCTGCAATTTGCCAGCACCCCCCCCCACGATCACTCTCTCTCCTCTCGCTCACCCACCCCCGACGACCCGGGCTGACCGACGATCGACCCCGATCTTTTTCGCCATTTTTGGCCAGCCACGACGACAACCGACCTCGTAACCCTATAAATAGAACCCCCCCGTCCTAAACCCTAACCCTAGCTCACCGTCGACCCCCCCACGGACCCCCTTTCTTCCCCAACGAGCCTAAACCCTAACCCTAACTCCGGCGGACCCCAGCGCCACCTTCCCATCGACGATCACCCCCATCCACCACCACCATTCGATTCGCCACGACGAGCTGAGTCGAGCGCCACCCGAGCGCCACCGCCACAACGCCTCTAGCCGCATTTTTCTGGCAGACGCTGTCACCCTCTTTTTTCGTATTTTCTGTATTTCGTATTTATACTCGTATCTGGATTTTTGGCATGTATTTTATTTTTCTCAACTTGTGAAATTTCGATATTTCTCGTATTTTGGATTTTGTCATGGCTCGGTTTTAATTGGTTTGGGTTGGTTTGGTTTGGTTTAATGTGTATTGGAACACCTTAGCCTATGCCCCACCCTCAACACACCACACCACCCTACCATAAATATAAACTTCCCTCTCTCTCTCTTCTTATTTTATTTTCTTCTTCATCTTCTTCCTCATTACTCTTTCCTCTCCACCAACCTCGGCAAGTTGCATCTTGCTATCACTTGAGAGCTACATTTTATTTGTCTACTAGCTTTATTAGCTCATTTTAGGCAACATTAGAACTTAGGTTTTCTCCATTTGGAGCTTGGAATTTTGTAGATCTAGGATTGAAGTATTTTCGGATTTGGTGGTTTTGATCTATGAAACTTGTTCATTTTCATGTTTTGATGGTTCCATGTGGTGGGAAATTTTCTTCTATCCAATTTTGACCTTTGAAAAGTTGGATTTGGACTTGTTTTGACCAAGTTATGAACTTTGGAAGCTTTGGGTTTAACCATGGAGTTCTTGCTGGTTTGGAGAAGACGGTGAGCAGTGTGCAGAGCTTTTTAGCTTACGCCACTGAGCTGCGTGCGCTCTTTAGCGCAGCGTACGCAGACTTGAGTACGCTTCCTGTTGGAAGCGTGTCTCTAGCGAACGCAGACTTGAGTACGCTTCCTTATGGAAGCGTGTCTCTTGTGCGTGTCTCTTGCGTACGCAGACTTGAGTACGCTTCCTGTTGGAAGCGTATGTCTTGCGTACGCAGACTTGAGCGTGCCCTGGTACGCAAACTTGAGCGTGCCCTGGTACACAGACTTGAGCGTGCCCTGGTACGCAGACTTGAGCGTACGCATGTCCTGAGCGTACGCTTCCTCCTGTGTGCGTGCTTTTGTGCGTACGCAGCTCTCCTGTGTTCGTGCTTTTGTGCGTACGCAGCTCTCCTGTGTGCGTGCTTTTGTGCGTACGCAGCTCTACTGCGTGCGTGCCCTTGCGCGTACGCTGCTCCCCTGCGTGCGTGCTTTTACGCGTACGTTTCCCCCTGCACGTGCGCCCTTGCGCGTACGCTGCGTGACCCATGCACCCTGACCCCTTACTTAACCCATTGGCTCTTGGAGTATTGGGTTTAAATTTTTGACTTGGTTTCTCTTTTGTGGATTGGGTTTTTCCTGAGATCTGTTCAACACAGCACGACTATCTTGATCCGACACGGTCTAACACGGTTTTCTAGTAATTGTTTATAAGTAGTACGATTCTCGGGATTTTCTGTGGATTATGATTCTGGTATTCTCTGATCTCCTTGCTAGTAACCCAATGGGGTGCACACCTAACTTGTAACTTGTAATATTATAATTTATTCTTTTTGCTCTCCCACCGTAATATTATAATTTATTCTTTTAAGGCGTTTAGCCGACGAGCAAGTATTAGCTCGATTTTACTTACTTACTGTCTGCCTACGGGCTGTAGCATGATTGACAAGCCCCAGGGGTTAATCATGTATGACTGAACTCTTGCTAGTCCTTATATTTTGTACGACTAGCTTCATGATCATCTGGATATGTAATGTTTGGGACGCCTTACAATTGTATATTTGGTGATCTGACATCTTGTAATTATTATTAGTTGGTTGAGATTGAGACAATAGGCTATTTGATGACCTTAAGAGACTGATAGATTGTAGTGAAACCCTCACATATCTAGACAGCCGTGACCGTATAGCGGTGTGGATTCCATTCCGTTATACGTAGCTGGCAATGTCCGCCCCCGCTCTCCAGTATTCTGGTTCTGGGATGTGGCATGGTTTAAGTGGTGGCCCATGCAGGTCTTGTTAATCAAGATGTGTGAGGGTTTACCGGATAGATGTCTCAATCTGTACTCTCCCTTGATCTCCACTCATATCTTCATGTCTACTTGAATTCCTGACTTGATAACATGCTTGTATCATTGATCTATCCTGGTCCTTCCTTAATATCCCTGATGTTATTGCTTCAGTGACATCGTTCCTGTTGATCAGCCAGAAGGAGCTCAGTCCTCAGCAGCAGCCTCCCGAGCCGTGCCTCCTGGAGAACCAGTACCGCCAGTTTAGCCCGTCCAGCCAGCAGGGTCAGAGGATGGAGGATTGGTAGGACTCATCCGTGAGTTGCTTGCGTCCCAAGATCGTCAGGAAGATGCCCTACACCAAGTAGTACAAGATGCTCTGAATAGAAGTGGTCCTCGAGGAAACAGTACGGTCAACAGTTTCAAGCGCCTGAACCCTCCCTTCTTCGATGGCAGCGAGGATGCCATTGCTGTCGATGCTTGGATACAAGATATGGTTCTCGAAGCCGCGAAGATTCCAGAAGACGAGAAGGTGGCTGTGGTGCGCCTACAGTTATTGGATCTAGCCCGCAGTTGGTGGGCTACACAAGTAGTGGGATTGGCAACACCTGTCTCCTGGGCAGTATTCAGCAAAAAGTTCCAGACCAAGTATTATGATGCGGTGGCTCGATATGACTTGCAGACCAGGTTCAGTAATCTTAAGCAGATGGGAAGGACGGTCGACGGTTATGCGGCCGAGTTTTCCAGACTCAGTCGGTTTGCTCCCACCTTAGTGGCAACCGAGTTTGACAGAACGCAGAGATTCCAGCAGGGACTTCACCTGGAGATTATATTGGCAGTAGAACAGTTCGAGCATCAAACCTATGATACGATATTGCGAGCAGCGAGAAGGCACGAGTATACCTCCCAGAGAATAGTGGACAGGACCGGAGGTCGGAAGCGGTCCCATAGTCTAATGAACCAGTCTTCGATACCACCCCCAGCAGCCAGGACTTTGACTATTGGAGCTCCGAGGCGAGCGGCCTCAGTGACGTCGGTTCAGCACTCAACCCCGACGTACTCTCAGCAGAAACAGAAGCAAGTACAGTCTTCCGCCGTGGGCTGTTCTTATTGTGGGAAGCCTGGACACGTGGTAGCGGAGTGTCACAAGGCGTTGGGATTGTGTTTATTGTGTGGAGCACCGGACCATAGGGTGGGGTCCTGCCCATTCAGAGTTGATTCAGTATCAGTAGTATCTAGTCCCTCGGTTAGGGGACCAGCACCAGTACCAGCACCAGCTCCAGTTCACCAGTAACAGCAGTTTCCGTTCCCTGAGGCCATTGCCGACTCAGGCCCAGACCTTCCAGCAACAGAACCTGCGGCAGTTTGCCCTAGCCCAGGCTCAGGTTCAGAATCGACCGAGAGGTATATGTGTCCTCTCATCTTGCTTTTCTACCGTCGTTATGCAGGGTGCATAACGTATTTTCATGTATCCTAAATTACAACGGTATATCCTGGACCCGAGCCATGTCCTAGATCATTCGAAAAGGTTGGTACCAATAACCTTTAATCTTTTTGTATGAGGAGAGGCCCGTATCCCTGTTTGACCAAAGAGAGAGACCTTAAGCGCCAGACTATCAGTTTAGTTCGTGTTGCTTGAGTTCATCGCTCCTTGGAAGAGTCAAACGTGGAAGTGTGAGGATGATATCCGATCACGTTATCCCAATCGGTTTGGCTCGTGAGGTGTAATATCTTCCTTATACCTTGCACTTCGATTCCTTGTTTACATGTATGATTGTATGATTGATTGGTAGCGTAGATTGCTTGCGATAGTATAGCTGTCCCGACATCTCTAGCCTCTTGATTAAATTCCGAGGACGAAATTCTTTTAAGGTGGGTAGAGTTGTCACCGTCATTTTTCGTATTTTCCGTATTTCGTATTTATACTCGTATCTAGATTTTTGGCATGTATTTTATTTTTCTCAACTTGTGGAATTTCGGTATTTCTCGTATTTTGGGTTTTGTCATGGCTCGGTTTTAATTGGTTTGGGTTGGTTTGGTTTGGTTTAATGTGTATTGGAACACCTTAGCCTATGCCCCACCCTCAACACACCACACCACCCTACCATAAATATCAACTTCCCTCTCTCTCTCCTCATTTTATTTTCTTCTTCATCTTCTTCCTCATTACTCTTTCCTCTCCACCAACCTAGGCAAGTTGCATCTTGCTATCACTTGAGGGCTACATTTTATTTATCTACTAGCTTTATTAGCTCATTTTAGGCAACATTAAAACTTGGGTTTTCTCCATTTGGAGCTTGGAATTTTGTAGATCTAGGATTGAAGTATTTTCGGATTTGGTGGTTTTGATCTATGAAACTTGTTCATTTTCATGTTTTGATGGTTCCATGTGGTGGGAAATTTTCTTCTATCCAATTTTGACCTTTGAAAAGTTGGATTTGGACTTGTTTTGACCAAGTTATGAACTTTGGAAGCTTTGGGTTTAACCATGGAGTTCTTGCTGGTTTGGAGAAGACGGTGAGCAGTGTGCAGAGCTTTTTAGCTTACGCCACTGAGCTGCGCGCGCTCTTTAGTACAGCGTACGCAGACTTGAGTACGCTTCCTGTTGGAAGCGTGTCTCTAGCGTACGCAGACTTGAGTACGCTTCCTGTTGGAAGCGTGTCTCTTGCGTACGCAGACTTGAGTACGCTTCCTGCTGGAAGCGTGTCTCTTGCGTATGCAGACTTGAGTACGCTTTCTGTTGGAAGCGTATGTCTTGCGTACGCAGACTTGAGCGTGCCCTGGTACGCAGACTTGAGCGTGCCCTGGTACGCAGACTTGAGCGTGCCCTGGTACGCAGACTTGAGCGTGCCCTGGTACGCAGACTTGAGCGTACGCATGTCCTGAGCGTACGCTTCCTCCTGTGTGCGTGCTTTTGTGCGAATGCAGCTCTCCTGTGTGCGTGCTTTTATGCGTACGCAGCTCTCCTGTGTGCGTGCTTTTGTGCGTACGCAGCTCTCCTGCGTGCGTGCCCTTGCGCGTACGCTGCTCCCCTGCGTGCGTGCTTTTACGCGTACTTTTCCCCCTGCACGCGCGCCCTTGCGCGTACGCTGCGTGACCCATGCACCCTGACCCCTTACTTAACCCATTGGCTCTTGGAGTATTGGTTTTAAATTCTCGACTTGGTTTCTCTTTTGTGGATTAGGTTTTTCCTGAGATCTGTTCAACACAGCACGACTATCTTGACCCGACACGGCCTAACACGGTTTTCTAGTAATTGTTTATAACTAGTGCGATTTTCAAGATTTTCTGTGGATTATGATTCTGGTATTCTCTGATCTCCTTGCTAGTAACCCAGTGGGGTGCACACCTAACTTGTAACTTGTAATTAATCCTTGTGACTTGATAACTTGATAGTGGCCCGTGGCGGCGCACTCCTGACTTGTAGCATGACTTGATAACTTAATGCTGTTGCGACGGCTAACTTGGCATGCTAAGTGAATTCTTGACACCGTGGATGATTGTATTAATGTGCTTGTGTAAGCAACCAGTCTTGTCTTGCATCATGTCTAGGAGGGGACTCCTGAGTACCACGGTCAGGAGTAACTACTGAAATGGACTATGGTTAAAGACTAGAATAATTCACTAGTCATGAAGAGATGTTCCCCAGTTACAGGCGATCCCGTTATCCCGGCCGCAAATGTTTGGACTTGTAGCCTGCCGACGAGTAGGGCACATTTCCAGCCCACTGTTAGGTGGGGCACCCGCCATTGTCACTTAAATGATTGAACTCTATTGTCACTCTAATGCATTGTATTCTCTAAATTGTCACTATAAGTTCGCCTGGATAACCTGGATAGCTGCAGGGCCTGTGACTACTTGGAGCATCTCATTGCATCTTGCTAGTAACTAGGATTGTGATAACCCTAGTTAGTTAATGTAGAAAGCCGTAGGCAATGATTGGCCGTGATTTATTGGATGGAGTCTAGTCCAGTATAGTATTGTCTAGAAGTGATTGATTGCAAGATTTTACTATAATGATTGTCACTATAATGATTGTCACTCCAGATTGTTACTATAATGATTGTCACTCCAGATTGTCACTATAATGATTGTCACTCCAGATTGTCACTGTAATGATTGTCACTCCAGATTGTCACTATAATGATTGTCACTCCATTATCACTTTAATGATTGAACCCTATTGTCACTATAATGATTGCACTCTTCATTGTCACTTTCATCATTGATCTCTCTCCTTTTTACCTTAATGATTGGCACCTTTAGCAATAAATGATCAGAGACTAAGTTCTGTTCAGGCGAAGGGTTACAATCTCGGTCCTTGTTTGGTTTAAGGATTGTAACCTAGCTTCCGGAATAGTACCTTCGTTTTCTCTTCATATATTGTCCCGCTATGTTTTATTTAGCATGATTCTCCAGTTCTTTTATGTCAATGATGCTTCTCTTAATTATTTTCTCTGATTGGGGCAAGTGCATTGGTAGTGCACAAACCTCAATCTGTGTTACTTATTTTTGCTTTCTTACGTATTGAATGCTAATGATTTGTTGGTTTTAGCTCTTAAGTGAAGCCTCCTTTGTGGCACTTGCTCTTTCTGGGGTCTGACCCAGCTGGTTTTGTATGGCCAGATTCCGGAGCAGCCCCAGAGGATCTACCGATTTTTCAGCCCGATGGTGAACACCAGACGTAACCAGGGCATCGAGTGGGTTTCTTTTTGCTCTCCCACTGTAATATTATAATTTATTCTTTTGAGGCGTTTAGCCGACGAGCAAGTGTTAGCTCGATTTTACTTACTTACTGTCTGCCTACGGGCTGTAGCATGATTGACAAGCCCTGGGGGTTGATCATGTATGACTGAACTCTTGCTAGTCCTTACATTTTGTACGACTAGCTTCATGATCATCTGGATATGTAATGTTTGGGATGCCTTACAATTGTATATTTGGTGATCTGACATCTTGTAATTATTATTAGTTGGTTGAGATTGAGACAATAGGCTATTTGATGACCTTAAGAGACTGATGGATTGTAGTGAAACCCTCACATATCTAGACAGCCGTGATCGTATAGCGGTGTGGATTCCATTCCGTTATACGTAGCTGGCTATGTCCGCCCCCGCTCTCCAGTATTCTGGTTCTGGGGTGTGACAGACGCGCTACACCAGTGGGCGTATTTTGATTGCTGAAAACGTCAGCAGGAAGGATCAGCTATGGTGGTGCATCCCCTTCAGCTATGGTGCTAGACGCATCGCCCTTGCGCACCCAGACTCGGCGAGTCTTCTTCGGCTTTGGCAGCCGCTTCGAAGTACTTGCACTGCCTTCAAAGATGAACTCCTCATGCACCTGTTGATCGAGGTGCACCACAAGTATTTTGTGGGAGGAGCCTAGCTTGATGTCGTCATATTGCAACACAACCTTCTCGTTGGAGGAGAAGGTTGTTCCCAGCGAGTCGCCAGCTTGTTCGCCATCGAAAAAGGGGGACACAAAAGATTTTTTTGTTACTTTTGTATTTCGATTACAAACATCACAGTATACAATGTAGGACTTAGATGTAGTCCTTTGAGTACACTTTTGTTTTTATCTAGGAACTGTGTTGATAGAGCGAGTGGTAATGCGTTGACTCCTTGACGATCTGACGACGATCTTTATTTCTCTGAAGGTCTGGGTTTCTCTGGATGCCAGAGCGTTTTGATGGAAAGAAGACGCAAAGTGTCTCTTCTGATCTCTGGATATGATTTGTGGATGTATCTCTGTATATATCTGTCTGTCTGTGGATCAATGAATGATCCTTCTATTTATAGGTAGCAGGTTGAGATGCCTCTACGCATATATAGGATGCGCCTGGGTGTGGAAATGCCACGTGGCTGATGCTGGCGGAGGAGCATGGATGATGTGCCTGTTTGAACTGCTGCATTGGGCTGCGGTAGAGCTGACACGTGGCAGTTACGAGGATTCGATTGTTGCTGAGATCTTGGGTGGTTAGCACCCATTCTTGAACAGAACTGAGTCAAATGACACATGGCACATGTCTATGGCTCAAAGATCTCAAATTTTATGGGGGAAATGATCTGTCATGATGCGCCTATGATCGGGCGCATGGAGAGGACTGAGCTGCTATCTTTAGGGATCAGGAGCGAGTCCGGGCACATGGCTTTTGAGGCACATACAAGACTTCACATCAGGATGCACCTAGGATCAGGCACATGGGGTGACGTAGTCTATGAATTCGAGGAGTCATAGTGAAGTCTAGGCACATACAGAGACTCGGCTTCTGTTACTTGAGATCAGGAGTAAGTCTGGGGGCACATGGCTTTTGAAGCGCATGCAGTCTTCTGGGCGCATGGCTGCGAGGTACATGTGAATGAACGATCAGCCACGTGGCAAGGACAGCTGTAGCTGACCAAAAGTGTAATGATGGTGCTGATGTCAGCGGCTCTTCATTTTCTGTAAAGGGTGGCTGATTGGGTGGCTTTTTGGAAGATGTGTTGCCGCCTTTGTCACTCAACATTAAATGCTTGATGATGACAAGTTTGAAAGGGGTGCATCGGTTAATTCTGATCTAGCCGTATGGGTCTATGTACCAATGGACGCATCAGTAGGGGCACATGATGTCGACGGTGCATCTGCCATGTATCGCATCCTTTTTGGCCTATCTGTTGAGTCATTCTAGGCGTTAATGGCTGTCTTGATGCTGAATTCGAAGGGGCAGATTCATCACCATAAATACAAGTTTATTGTACGAAAGTCGGAGAGTCTTCCACTTGGCGTACGGTTGTGGGCTGCCCGGGTCTATAAATGGCTGCATGAATGGAAGCTTATTTCCATTCTTCACTTGTTTTTCCCAAAATGGAGATAAACTCGACTAGCCCCCTGCTTTGGCGAACCGTCAAACTCCTCATTCGAAGAAGTTTTGACGACGAGCTCCTTCCGAAGGTGAAGATGCACCGAGTTAGTTCTTTCGCCATAGGCCCTATTTTTCTACAAGCCTGTGAAAGTGCCTGCTGCATCCAAATGCCGGTATCATCGTGTCCCGACACAGGCTGAAGGTGCCTATTGTATCCAAAGATCGGGGTGGTCGTGCCCTAATTTTTGTTATATTGGAAGAGCCGCAGGTCAGGGCTATCGTGCCCAATTTTGTTTGGCTAGAAGAGCCACTCCTCCTGCTAGAGTGCCCACATGCTGACGAGGAAGTGATTCACTCTGACTGTGCACGAGGATGCGCCTACACTAAGATGCTGGAATGATGTGCCCGGCTGTAGCACTTGAGTGATGCGTCTGGCAGTAGATTTTAGGATTTTCATTCTCTTTTATAAAAGAATTCTCCTTTGTAAAGAGTTTAGACATGTAATAGACTTTCATATGAAATCAAAGCCTAGTTTCTTGATGTCTTATACTCTTTGTTTGTGTTCTGCTGCGCCGAGTACTCTTGTCTGTTCTG
The DNA here is from genome assembly GCA_029216955.1 of Iris pallida. Classification (NCBI taxonomy): domain Eukaryota; kingdom Viridiplantae; phylum Streptophyta; class Magnoliopsida; order Asparagales; family Iridaceae; genus Iris; species Iris pallida. Next base: position 1,173,554 of record JANAVB010011000.1, on the reverse strand, counting down.
GCGCATATCAGTGTGGGGCGCATGAGAATTTATGGCGCATAGAGACTCTGGCCTAAAATTTCATGCTTCTACACTGTGTACTGAGGTGTTACATGTTTCCTTATACATTCCTGATATATTATCGTATACTCATTATTACATGGATTATGTGGTAATTGCTCAATAGCTATAACACGTGGATATGAAGTTTGATTGATTGTTGCATTACGCTCAGAATGAATCTAGGTTGGGCCCATGGGTGCCGATGTAGATTTATACCTAGTATGCATCGAGGTATGACATCTGGGAGGATGATCGTATATCCACTGTCGATTCCAGATAATTGTAGGGTAAATTATATAATTTGTAGAAGCATTGGGTGGGAACGGGTCCCCGAGATCTTGTATGCTATCCACCAAGGATACTGTAAATCATCCACACTATTATAGTACAGTATCTGACTGTTTTCATATGTCAAGATAGCATCTCCCTACAAGAGAATTGGAACCATTAGTGATATGTTTAGCAATGTGGCATCAAGAGGGACCGGTGCATATCACTTGTATTCTTACATACTTGGCTTGGCTAGCCAACTGCAGCCTTATATGCGGTTCAACAAATATATGATTTGAGGATCCCTATATATAGTCTAGAGATCTAGTATAACTATATAAAATGTCAAGCCCTAGTCCCAAAATACATATGACCAGTATACGTAAACATACCAGCTACGTATCTAGTAGACTCTAGCCCAACTGGAATACATATATGTTGTCTAGAGGTCTATTATAACTATCTGAAATGTCAAGTCAACTATATCTCAATCCACAAAATAGTAATAACAATAGCGAACCAAGTGTACTAAAGTTGATTAGACCGTAATATACTTACTCTTGAATAGACAAATGTATTAGAGTGGATCCCCAATAATACATATGTCATGAATAAGCTAGACAAAAGAATAAGCTTGCAACAGTAGAAAGTTATCCAAATAAATATAAACAAGAAAGAATAAATAAGGATACTTCTTATCGATACCTGATTCTTGTAGACACAATCATCACTATCCATCTCTATTCTATGCAATAGCTCAACAATAACCTGTAAGAAAATCAGCAACAACCTGAATAGATCATCAGGTCCTCAGAGGGACGTAGCAAGATACATAATATACATGGCGAATGTAACAGTATAAAAATATGCAGAAATAGAGACAATAAAACATGTAACAATTATAGATTTCGTACGATCAATCAAGAATCAATATACCATAACAACATAAGATGCTCCAGGTATGGACAATCTCGACACTGTAAAGCCATGGGACACTCTCGATCTCGAAACGAAAAAATAGGTCTCTATTACCGTAATGCCATAGGTCACTCCCGGTGCTAGAGATGGAAAAACATGTCTCTACTACTGTAATACCATGGGACACTCCCGGTCCTAGAGATGGAAAAACAGGTATCTACTACCGTAATGCCATAGGATACTCCTGGTCATAGAGATCAAAAAATAGGTCTCTACTACCGTAATGCCATGGGACACTCCCGTTCCTAGAGATGACATAGGTCAATGTCTAACAATTGATATCAACTACATGTCAACTCAACTCAATGGAACAAAGATTAAGGACTAGCAAATACCGTCACAATGCTCGCAATAAATAAACAGTGACACATGGAGAACAAATAAGATACGTGCACATAAACCAAGGAAGATAACAATGACATGAACGTAAGCAATAGGTAATCAAGTATGACTGAAAATAAATAGCAATATAGAAAATAAATGAAATAAACTGTACAAGTCGGCAACATATATTTACATGTCATCCAAGTTCCTACTTAATCCGCAATACCAAAGCCCATCAAGAATTCACATATAATAAAAAAATTATTACTAATTTATATATCAATACGCAATCAATATGGTTTAATAATCGACCAACCAATTCTACGGTGGGGTATCAGTACATAGAATGCACTAGAATTCCAATATATATATATATATATATATATATATATATATATATATAAAATATATATATATGTAATTACTGGGATATTCCATCACATAGTAAGCCGTAGAATTGGTTGGTCGATTATTAAAATGGACTGATTGTGTATTGTACCATTTGGTAGTGGTTTAGGGACATAGATTATCATGGTGCGGTGGTCCAACCCTTATCATTGTTTATTTGTTTATGGGGTTGACTATTGCACTAAGATGGAATATGGATCGAAGCTAAGACATATAGGCTTATAACCTGATCATGGTTAGGGGATATGCTCTGTCTCGACATGATGCGACACCTTTTATCGTTGTTTGGTGTAGGGGTGTTGTATTGCCTCAGTGATAGGATATACACATATGATTATGGCACATGTCTTATACTTTCGTTTTATTTCATACATTCACTCTTGCTTCCTTGTGGTATTTGCTATTTGAGGTCTGACCCCACTTATTTTGTTTGCTGAATCTAGTATCGGAGCCCGAGATCTAGCCTTATACCTGACTGCTGGCGCACTAGATGAATAGCTGTCGTGGGACATAAGTGCGATTTTTTCTTCACCACTCATATAGTATTTTATATCTTTTGGACATTTATCCACAGGCACCTATTTAGCCTAATATCTCGATATTTTATTTCATATGATTGTATTTATTCAGAATGTAGCTAACTATGATCATAAATATTTGCTACTGTGCTAGCTCTTTACTTTCTATAGCTACCTTTATGATCATTGTGATAAAGCATTGGGAATGCCTTACTGCTTTATCTTATATGCCCTTTACTTACTGTTCTTGATTGACTGATTTAGACATAAATGTCTTGTGAGACCATAGGAGACTTGATTGTAGCATGCATCCCACTGTCTAGTGGCAGCCGTGACCATATTATGGACTACTGGTGTACTCAGTAGTGTATAGCTAGCCGTGTCATACCCTCGTTCTCTATATTCTAATACTAGGTTGTGACAAGGTTTTAGTGGTGGCCTATATAAGTCTATTTTTTAGACTTCTAGGGTGTTGTGATTATAGGAGTTTCAATCAAAACATGTTTCCCTTAATATCCTGACCCATTTTTTTAATGCACTTGAATTGATAAACTGCTTGCATACTCGTTACTTCTTGTCATGTTATTAATATCTTATGTCATTTTCTTTCAGGGACACTTTGTCCCCAGCTGTCTGAGAAGCAGGTATGGCAGAGCTGCCAGCAGGGCAGGGTTATACGAAACACCCGCAGAAGGAAGTACCTTCTCCTGATAAGGTTTGGGTAGAGCCAGCAGGGACAGCAAAGCCAGTGGTTGAGCATGATGGGTAGCAATTTTCTCAGATTTCTCCGACGATGTTGGCAGTGCCAGCGGTACTTGACATTCCGTCATTATTAGAGATTATTAAAGGGTTTTTGGCTACCCAACAGCACCAAATGGTAGTTTAGCAGCACCAGCAGTATCAACATCATCAGCAGAACATCTTATTGAACCAGGGATTACAGATAGCCCTAGAGAGGGGCATAAAGGCATACTTGGGTGCATCGATTAGATTTTGCAGATCTCAATTTGAGGATGCTATCACGACAAATACTTGGCTCCAGAATATTAAGGCTATCTTGGCGGCGGCCAGGTTCTGGCTAAGGAGCAGGTTGATCAAGTCCGGTTGTAGCTTCAAGACCTTGCACGTGATTGGTGCCATCTATGGAGGTTGGCTTGGGGCATCCTATCCTTTGGGATGGCTTCAAGACTAGGTTCTGGCCAAGTACTTTGGAATAATGGCACAATAGAAGCTGCAACAGAGATTTTTCAGCCTCAAGCAGGCCGACAAGACAATAAATGGCTACGTAGCAAAGTTCTACAGATTGAGTCAATTTACACCAACAATGATGGCTACGGAGGCCAGAGAGGACCATGAGGTTCAACAGGGGCTTCATTTGGAGATTCTATAATTGGAAGAGGGGCATGACTATTAGAATTTTAGTTTTATATTGACGACAGTCAGAAGGCACGAGCTTACTATTCAGAGGTTGTTTGCTAGGATTGGAGGCCAGAAGAGGTTTCATACCCAGAGTGGAGACAAAGGAGTAGTATCTTGGACGTTAACATAACACCTGATGCTCGTATTCATGATTCAGCATCATGGAGCCATATATCATTAGTTATGAGGGCACCAACTCGAAAACATCAGCCAAGGCATCATCAATAATAACGCCAGGGGGCACAGATGGGTTGTATCTATTATGGCAAAGGTGGTCACACTCAGGATGTGTGTAGTGTATGGGGTAGTTGTAAATCCCCAGTTCAGTAGAACCGATCGTCCTTTCATGGGCGTAATGCATGCGAGCCTAAGTTGTGCTCAAACAAGGCAAGCACTGAAATAGACAATTGAACATCTAACTTTATAGAGTTGTCACATAGAGTCCCCAAGCAGAAAAGTTGAATCAATACAAAGATGTGTACAAAAATGGTTCACTTTATTGATATCTAAAACAGAAGATTACAACGGCTAATATAAGGTTACAATCAATCTCTCTCTCTCTCTCTCTCTCTCTCTCTCACACACTCTCACTCACTCACTCTCTCAATACAATATCTAATGACTTGAGGCTTACAACTTGAGAACTATTTTAATAGGCGATATACTTACATTATGTCCTTTATACAAGTGAAGTCTTCAACGTGGTCATATGCCTTAAAACTCCGAGGAAACGTCACGCATCAGCACGTCCAAGTGAGATCTACAACGAACGAGCTACTTCCTAAACCCTACAAACAATCTGGTAGGGTATCAATACATAGAATGTACTGGTGGGGAGGCCTCTCTTTCATACTTCACAAAAACCAATACGTTCAATTATGTGAGAGCATACTATTAATTATGTCGTCTTTATAATCTTGACTTAGGATTAATTTCATGGCATATATTAGCAAACCTCATTATGTCACAAAACCATAACCGCTCTTACTTACCGTCCTTCCTTCCCTATTCCATACAAAAGAAATCATACTCAAAATCACAAAGTCCCAACCCGAAGCTAACTCATTCTATAACCATGAGAGTGGTGTCATAAGGCGTATCTCCGTAGAAGACAAATGTTAGGCTCAAATGTGTAGTGTTGCGTGTCATGCACCTATTTCCTTACTAAACTAATAACTTGTATGCAGATTGGGGATAACACACAAACTCAATCTATATGAAGGTTACTAGCATGACAAGCCATCATGGACTTATAGTTTGGTGTAGACGGAGATCCAATTAGCACGGATAGCGAGCCTCGTTGAAGTTTCCTGAATAACCCGTGTTGAAATGCAGCAAAGTTATCATGTTTCCTCCTAGGCTAAATCGTTCTGGTGGCCACGGGATACCATTCGATGAAACAAAACCCTTGTACGCAAGTTGTCCATGACCATGCACGATCTCTACTCGAACTTACCCTCCTACTCAAGATATTACTTATCCAAGTATTTCCATTTATATCAGATCCCAAACCAGGGACTTCCTCGACGATCAACGGTCCCGAGAACTTTCCATATTTCTATATTTTCATCTCCAACTCAAGAATGACTATTTGATAGCCCTTTTGCCAAATTTGAATAAATCGTGTTCCACAAAGTACACCAATAGTATCATACTCTATGTGACAAGCATTGCAACTTTGGACACATGTATACTATGACAAGTATTGAAACTATGGGAACGTGTATACTACGACAACCAGTCGATAGTCTATGTGACAACATAGAAAATTTCTACTTTACGCAAGACGTAAAATGATAGAGCGAGTACCAATTTGAAAACACGATGTAAAGTACATTCTATAGCATCCATTTATCATTCCATGTTCTATACAAATCAACTACAAGATGGGATTATTCCCTTAGTTATGTAGTTCAACTCTTTTATTAACATGCATCAATTTATTTACTAACTAAACAAGCACGCCATCCATTTTATTAAGTGTTAAGGTGAAGCAGAGACAAGTTCACCGAAGCCACCCACCTGCGAGGACTTGCCTCGATCGAGCAGGACTCCGATCAAGTTAATATATAGCCAAGTTCAAACGTCTTTGCATCTATTGATTTAACATGTTGAACTGAGCGGAGCAGGACACTACATTATACACCACATAGAAAAAGTTCATCATCGAAGCTTCCTTAGTACTAACTCATTTAATTACATCACTATATACTCAACTTGAATATCTGGCATAACATTAAAGATCTCTCAAACACAACTTTCTACTCGTTTTCTCAATCCAAAATGCGCTTCATGTCTTGGCCAATTTCATCGAACAACTATATGATTCCAACCAATCCCAAACTTAATTATGAAATCCTCTTCCTGCATCGAAAATACACCTCGTGCGGAATGAACTACTCAAACTCACCGAACAAGCTAAGACTCACAGCACAAGGGACCAAATTTGGAACTAGGGCAAACCCACCCGAGATCTATACCTTAATTCAACTAAAATCCGAAGAACATAATCCAAAACAAATAAGTTTCTCAAATCGAAAACCCAATGTTGCACTTCAACGAACGCAAATAAAATTATCAAGTCTTCAACTTAACTCCTAACCAATCTTCTAAAACTGGCTACATACATGCCTTAATGATAATCACATGTATCGATGCTCAATTTTTGCCAATGAATTTTATTATCTTCCTAAGTCATCGATTGAATCGTCCACGTTCGATCTTTCGAAAAATTTCAAACCTTTGAAATAATTAATCGAAATTTGGATATCTTATTATGCACAACTCGAAATACGATCTCAATTCCGGTACTATCGTTTGAATCCGACCAAGTATAAATTTTCCTTAATTCGATCCTCAAGAACAACGTTGATTTCCTATCCTACTTATAACACGTCGAAACATGAAACGATCTTTAATCATCAACTTTCTTCTGATTTTAAAAATCCAATCCTTCACATTCAATTCATTTATTCACCCAATGATAATTTTTTCAATAAATCCTTACAACATCAACATTAATATTTCAAGTATCCAGCCTATAGAATCACTATGTTACCTCTAACCAGATCGATCAAAATCTAAGACCATTCCACTTCAACGATCACACTTCCATTAATACTTCCTCCTAGCACACAATTTAGAATCACCTGTCATCACATCATTAATGTTTTATCTATTACTTTTACTTGAGTATTACTAATGAGGCAAACCATCAATATGTTATTGATCGAACTAGTCCTCGATACCATCTCTTTCTTTTGATCGTAAGACATCAATCCATCAAACAACCAACACCCAAATAGCATAGTCCCATCTAATCCTATCAGTCATCAAAACTCTCAAGAACACTTTTACAATATCCAGCCTCAACTCTTCTGAATCCAAAGTACATAACTAAATGAATCAATTTCTCAACTAGCTACCCCAACTCTATATTCTACCCATGCAACTCTCTAAGGTCGATCAAACCAATTTCATCTCTAGACATAGGGACGTCTGTCTAACTACTAGGTTAATCACCAGGACAAAGTCAAAATTCATGTTCTCTATTCCATACAACCAATATCACATACACTCCTCCAATCCTAAGGTCAAACCACAATCGATAGTACAAAATTTTCTTGCCAAGTTCGTCTAGCTCTGATTTCTAAACTTCGAGCATAGATCGTCCTATCCATATCGACAGTTTCCAGTTCAAGGGGTCCAAGTCTTTTCAGCAAAGTCATTCCAAGGAAAATTTCGTTCACCATCATCCACGATCACAACATAGTTCAACAATACCAATCTCTCTCAAAATTAGATCCTTAATTCGTTCGATAGATCCACCAATCCAAACTCATATACCTTGACCACAACATCAAAAGTCATAACCATTTATCCCAAGTCGCAATATCGATTCTAAATTCAAGTCGTAAAATCCAAATCATAAATTTGTCAATCATAACTTACCTCAAATTTTAATCCTACTAGTCCTTAATCCGTACATCTATCTCATCATAAAATTGCAAGATCGCCTACTATCAATTTTTGAATCATAATAATTATCTTATCACTGACCATTCAAGTCCGATTCAACCGAATCACGTTCGACTCATTCATCTTATAATCCTTCAATATTTTAATTTTGCATAGTCAGACTAACATCCATTCACACATACTCCAAGTTCATCTAGTCAAGTCATCCATATATTCGATATTATCATTCAGTATGTCAAATCCAAAATCTATAATTCTTTCAAATAACAACATCGACAAATTATCGTTCGTCGAATCAAAGTATCCCTGAGTTATCACATATCGATCTTTGATACGCCTTTATACCATCAATGATATACATAACCAGAAGATCTTTATTTTGCAATGAACTCCAAGTCGTGTGATCAATGCTATCATCTGAACTGAACATATAATCAACTTCTCCACATCTAAAATCAAATCAGCTATAAATATCTCCCTAACTAGTTACAATATCAACTCGTCTAAACTCAAAATCATATCTGATGTTGTCTATCCTAGTCATCATGCAACAAAATTCTTTAATCGTATCACTCTATACTATCTGCCAAGCATCGATATGACATCCATTCTTCCAATTTTAAGATTGATCAACTGTACTATAACTCAAGCCATCGAGCGATTCCATCTAAAATTTTAGAGTCATTCTCCTATCTTCAAATCAAGCTTCCAAATCACTATCTTCCAATCGTGCATATCTTTCCTTATTCAATTTTGAAAATTAATTATGTTCTGTACTTAAATAATTTATCAGATAGAAATATAGATCAACAACTTGTACACAAGGTAATGGTCGCTTGGATATTTACTGGGGTATCGCTCGGGCTAGGAGAGATAGTAATGGCACCGTGAGATAAAGAAACCTTACGATCAAGGGAATGTTGTGACTATTGGTGAAGAGCTGAACCATGAATCACAGCTGCTAATCGTGGAGAATGACTCATAGACCACCATATATTTGGTGTCAAGCATATGATACAGATTATTACTAGCCTAACAATAAATATAAAGACAAAACGTAAGTTTTATACATATATACAAATTGTGCTAACCATGTCTCATGCAGGAATAGATCGCTGACTGTAGGTAAGAATTATCGTATAAGTGATGAGTTTCTTGTTTATATTTCTTCTTATGAGTTGTTTAAAAAGAACCTAGACAGGTAGAAAGATCACTTAATAGTTAGTTTCTAGCTTCACATGTTTACTTATTGTTGATTTAGGTGAGTTTGGTCACAGCAGCTCATTAGTATGTGTTATCTACTGACCCACGTTGTAGACATCATTTCATCTAGCAAGAGACATGAGGATATTGAGAACCCTAGAAGCTTGGCCAATCCAGTGGAGCCTTGCTTGATTACCTCCAAGTTTTTTAGTTCAAGTATAGTATAATTTTAAGGTATTTTAACTTTCGTTTCGGTAAGGGGATATGATTGATGGACATTGTGGCTATTTTCAAAAGTTTCAAAAGAAATATGTAAGCAAATTATGGCATTTTGAGTGTAAGCAAGAGTACTTTGTAATCCCTTAAAAGTTATCAATAAAGAAATTTATTTTATTCCTATCTCTAGATTGCAAATTTAGTTTTCTGCATTCAAAGTTCTGTTGCATTGTTGTTGAGTTAGTCTATTTTGTTGCCGTGCAAGTTCTGGCCTCATGCAAGCACAACTTAGGCTTGTACGACATCACACCCAAGCGAGTACATCGGTTCTACAGAAATCAATACGAGGATAAATTATTCTACGAAACTAGGGCATGATAGCTGGTGCCATAAATGCATCCGCCCTTTCCTCCTCCACCAGTGGCCTTTATATAAAGGCCGTTGGTTTTAGTGGGCTTGGAAACAAACGTTTTGTAGGAGAAAAATTGACTACACTTTCGGTTACCCCATCCTGAGTGGCTGGAGTAGCTGTCTCAGTCTTTAAAGATTGAAACACAACCTATACAACGACACGGGCTTAATATCCTAATGTGTCAAAACTAATCTATGTCATTTCAAATATTTTAACTTATAATATAGATTCTAATAGTTAATGTTATTCTAACTTATAATATAAATTATAATACTAGTTATTTTCTAACTTATAATGTAAATTTTAATACTTATAATAGTCTAACTTGCCTTCTCATCCACGTAGGTCCCATCCTTCCTCCTCTTGTGTATGTACACAAAAACCTCAACGAAGTCGACACTCGAGGGATCTCCCCCTCCTTACCTATGTGCAAAACATTAAGAAAACATATTAGTTTGATAATTAATGTTATTAAACTATATAATAAAAGATTAAATACTTTGAGTTATTTTACCAGGTGTATAAGGTTCATACTGATGAGGATCGATCCACCCGTATGCAAACTTGTACGAGATTGCGTCTTTATCGCTTGCTCAGACCTCTTCTTGAACTTTGAAACCTCTAAATCTCCTTCCAATAATCGTCCCGGATCCAGGATTTCTTGCCCTTTCCAAAAATCACCCTTTTATTACCTGTGCATCCATTATCTTCTTGCTATAGGCACCCCAATATATCTTCATGGTTACCGTATTACGATTTGGGCTGTAAAATAGACATGACAATTTGTTGTTCGTACGAGTCCGGCTTGATAAATAGTTCGACCGTAGACTGTCTGATTTAACTAATGGATAGAACTTGAACATTTTTTAGTCCGTTTAAAATTTGGACTACTCGGTCATATACTTGTCTGATTCGAAATAATTAATGAGTCCGAAAAAGTTGACTTTAAGTTAATTAGTAACTCAAAAACTTTGAGTGAAAGTGCAGTCACATTCGTTCTTCTTAGTTGGAAATTAGAGTAGAAGAGAGAGAGAGAGAGAGAGAGAGAGAGAGAGAGAGAAAGAAAGAAGAAAAAGAGAGCTACATGTAACAGGAATAGAAAGAACAAGCTCACAATCTAGCTTTTCTCTCTCCATAATTAAATAGCAAGGAGATCCATCCAAAATCAACTATGAGCTGAATGTTCTACGCATACGTTATCCATCTAAACATAATATAAAACAAACTTATATCACTTATTTTTCGTGTTAAGAGCTTTTGTGGGTGAGTTCAGTGTTTTGTGCACAACAAGCGACGCAAGTAGTGTTTTGCTGGAACACCATCACGTGGGATCCTCTTGACTTCTCGGTCTCCCTACCACCCTTTTCCATCCCAGGCCATTGTCTCTTCGGATCCCCTTCCCCCACTCCCAAACAAGTTAGTTGTTTATGACTCTCTCTCTCCTCTCTCTTATGATAGAAAAATGAACAGTACCCCTTCTATTCTAAATCAAAGAGAAAGTAAGAGAGAAGAGAGAGGAAAAAATTGTCTCCTCCTCTCTCTCTTCTCTCTCTTTCTTTGTCGCCCCACCACTCCTCTGTCCTCCATCGCACGTCACTACAGGATGCATCCTTCCATCTCTTCCGCCCACAGCTCCTTTATACTATCTGCCGCATGCCGGTCCTGGAGCCAACCGTTCGGTACCAAGATCTAGGACAGCAAGTTCACCCCTATCGTCTTTGGGATGAATGCGGGCAAAATCCAAATTTTTTGGACGAGTTTGAACACAAAATTTTCTGTTAGAATTTAATCGAGCCAAACTCAAGTCAATCCGATTCTATTTTTGGTCCAAGCTTGAACATAGCACTGTCTAGATCCAGCCCATTCGTTTACACCCCTAATTGCGATACTCAGGCTACTAGAAGGTTTTCTGGTATAAATATTCAGATAACAATTAATATGAATAGATAAAAAAATTAATAAATAAAATGACGTAAAATTTTAATTATATCTTCATCTGGTCAACACATATATACATCATGTCCGATGGTACCTGGTTGAAGTTAATGTAGGGGCTATAAACATTTCCCCTAATAATTTTCCAAAGTACTAGGATAGTAGTAGGAAAACAAATCTACAAAAAAATGAATAACAAACAATTACCAAACTGAATAAGAAAAATAAAATATATGAAGTAACATTAAATTTTAAACGATAATTACTTACAGCTCATTAGTAAAGGGCTAAAACTCATGTCTGGATTGTCCCTTCAGCCTCCCTGGTAGTGTAGGAGGACCACCTAGTCTGTAAATATACTGACCACTAGCATCATCTCTAAGTTTGGATACCCTGGAACCCATCTTGTTGCTGCCGATGGGGTGGCAGAACCCATCGTATTATCTGGTGGACGAACAGGCAATAGGGTTGCAAGATCTGCATTAGATGGTGCATGGGTATGGATATCGATGATGGAGTAGTGTGGTATGGGGAAAATGGCAGAGTGGAGGTGCCTGCAACCGATGAGGGGTGGAGGGGTCTCATGATCAAGAGGATAATACATCTCGGGTAATATAAGATCGCCACTACAATCTATGTGTGCACTGAGTACAATCTATGTTCACTGATGTGCCATTCTATGTGCCATATGATCCTACACGTTATATGTTAGTACATTCATAATTTCCAACAGAGTCATAGTAAATGGTCAGTAATATTGACGTAGTATGATGGTTGTTGTTTGATGCATCACACTATAGATGAATCTAGATTTGGGACTTTACGAGCCGATATGGATTCATACTTAGTGTACACCTAGTAAGGTACGACATTTAGAAGGATGACCATGTGATCACGACATGAGATTCAAAAAACCAATATAGGGTTAAAGTAAGCAACTTAAAGTGGTAGAAGTATTGGAAGGGAACAAAATCCCTAGATCGTGTAATACTTGCCACCTCACATACATTAGTCAGGTTGGCCTCTATGGATATGGTATAACATCCTTAATTAGTGGATGGTAATATTCGAATACTATGTGCTACGTGTCATTTGTTCCACACGGTGGCCTTACGAGGGACCATTGTGAATTATATGTGCTAAGCATTATTATTGGATTCGCTAGCCCTGCTGGGACCAATACGATCTGAGAATTTTCTTATACAAGCATTACTGAGATAGCGCAGACAAACTATAGAAAACAGTTGAACTGATTGACCGCTTGTAAGTTGACTTGCTTGTGATCTGTTTCTTCTACTAGTGGGGTTTCTCTTCACTACTCCAAAATGATCTTTGTATCTTAGTGTTTAGCCACCGACACCTGTTTAGTCAGATATTCTAGACATTTAGTTTTCTTACATAATTATAATTAATCAGACTGCAATTGACTATGGTTATGTATTGTTGACTCTATGTGCTAGCTGGTATTTTGTAAAGTTAGTGCCTACGATCATTTAGATGAAGCGTCGGGGACGTCTTACTGTTTTATCTTATATACTTATTATTTGTTGATTCTTGACATAGATATTCTGAGTGACTCTAGGAGACTTGATTATAGCTTGCACCCCCAAGTCTAATGATAGCCATAATCTCTGTATGATATCTTCATATCTTATACTGGGGCATTACAAAGGTGGTCTGCTATCAAGATAAGAGTTGGCAATGAAAAATGTGCCGCTACTAGTGACGAAGCCAAGCTGACGACTGCGTACATACGAGGGAGGGGGGATAACCTTGATATGTCGAGAAGGGCATAGGAAAATATCCAAAAACTTAAGATTGGTGAGGCTTGCTTGCAAAATCAAGAAGCATAGTTGAATGAGGAGCTTTCTACATTATGGGTTCTTGGATGTTTGTGTCAAGATGGAGTGGTTTACAAAGGATGTCGTAGCACGAGGTGTGGAGATCGATATGCATCCAAAAGATACGGTGGATCATCGACCTGACATCCGCCGAGCCTCTTTCTATGCCAATTATGCGTAGGACTACGAGAAACTGTTTAGCGCCTAACCTGTTTGCTATTGATGTTCAGAAAAAGAGCAGCTATGGGAAAGCCAAAAAAGAGATGAATATTTAAGGAGGATGAAGCATGAAAAAGGTGACATAGAGTTCATAAAGAGGGTACCTCGACAATTCAAGATGTTTTATAATGTACATAAGGGGTTAAACCCACAAGCTTGAATGTCTTTTTTCGAAGATGAGACATGTGGTGACCTTGACTACATTATTCGATAAGAAAATGGAAGTTGTTTAAAGATTGAAAGCATCCGTCGTTGAGGGCATCGACACAATAGGTGGAAATCATATGCAATTTTTAAACCTCAAGACAACTTTTCATAACCTCTCATGGTGGTTAATTCAGAAAAATCTTTAGACCACTCTAAAGTTATGCTTGATTCTTCAGATATTTCTTGAAGATTTCTTCCTTTATACAAGATCTAGAGATCTTCTAGCTACATATGTAAATATTTATCCTAATTGTTGTAATTTGTTATTTATGATGTGTAGCATCCGCTACCAAAATTTCTAATTTTGATTAATGATTGAATAAATAGAAAACACTAGACATTTTTGTGAGAATTTGATTTTGAGATCGCAATGGTATGTACCTAGGTCTATAAGTGAGATATGCTAATATTAGATTATATATGGTCCCTAGATAGTCCCAAATATGTTATTTTATTATTTTAGAATTTTTTTGGAATTTTTGATAATTTTTAGATAATTTTAATCTATAGAATTATTATTTTTTTATAAGTTTCGAGAATTTCTGTAGGGTCACATGAGAGTATTTTTGAGAAAATATTTTTAATTAAGTTCTATATAGTTAAAAATATTTTCGTTAAATTTTTAATATTTTTCTAAATTTTTTGGAATTTTTGGGAATTTTTGAATAATTAAAACTATAGAATTTATTTTTCCATAGACTTTTAGGATTTACTGTAGGGTCACATGAAGAGATTTAGATGCCAAAATTTTTATTTAGGCTCTAGACACCTATAAAAAGTTTTTAGAATTATCTAGAATTTTTCTGGAATTTTCTAGGTTTTATTTGGATTTATTTGAAGTTAAAATGAATTTTTAATAATTTTCTGCAATTAAATAATTAATTATGCAGTCAGCAGCCCAGTCAACCACCCCCTGGCCCACCTGTCGGCGTCCAGCTGACTCATCCCACCACCTGTCGGCGTCCATCGGAAAACCCTAGTTTGTTATTCCAACCTCCTTTGTAGTTTGATCTTGGAGATCCTCCGACTTCGCGGATCAATTGTCGCCAATCCAAACGTGCTTTTCTTGCGCCATTTTTTTATTGGAAGTGTATCGAGGTTAGGCTTCTAAATATCTAATTTATTTTCATAAATTTTGAACCTAAATTTTTGGAAAATTCGTAGAGTGCTAGTTATCCGAAATTTGACACGTTTTGGTATTTTCGAGATTTCTGGAGAACCAAGAATCAGAATCATGAAAGGTTTAAAATTTCAAATAATTTATACAGAGACATATGACATATAATTTTTTTTATAAATTAATACATTCATATAGTATTTTAATTAATTCATATAACTCAGTTTTGGCCGACGAATCATCGATTTGGTCATGGTTAGCCATAATGGCAATATCTTTTGACCAAAGCATGATTTTGGGGCACAGTCGATTCCAGTGTACTCGTGGCACTAAAGTCTACTAGCTTCACACTCAAATCATAGAGTTTGTGTCGCTTGACTACCTAGTCAAGGATGCGCCTCGATTTACGTGCCATAATTTTTGAATTGGAATCCGTGACTTTTCCTGACCAAAAACTTGTGTTTAACTTTTATTTCAGAATTATATTAGATTAAATTAGGATTTTAGATGATTTACTCCAGAATTAAATAGGATTAGTTATGTTAAACCACTAGCCACTTTATAGGGTTTTAAAGTGGAATTTCATAATCTAACTTATGATCATTTACGTGACGGGGTAGATTGGGCTACGACATCTTGAGTCATGACTTTATCCTTTTTTCGGAGCAAGGCAAGTATCACTATGACCTATGTTGCCTTTATTTTATGTTGTATGTTATTTTTTTCTTAAACTGTTAGTCTTATCTTTTATGCCATTGGTGCATGAGAGTTATACTTGTTACAATGACTATACATGTTCACTTAATATTTTTGTTCAATATTCTATGTTAAATGTTCGATGTTTAAGTTTAAAGTTAATGCTAAAGTGATCAAATTTACTTGTGAGAGAGTCGGGAGAGGTAATACAACTAGTATGCATGTGGACTATGCAATGTACCAATTTTCTCCAATGTCAATATTGATAGCAGTCATTGTACCTCACGTACCGACTGTTGGATGTCATAACCCATCCACATGCGGAACACTTGTATTCTAAAATACATAGTACACGTGCATTGGTCATTGTTTCTATATTGGTATTGTTTGTCTTTCGTCAAGTCTATTTCATATTGTTATCATGTCATAGTAGTACTCTTCTTATCATATCGTGTCATGTCTATATTTTATCTTCCTTATTACTGTTTCTTCATGCTTATATATCATATTGTGTAATGTAGTTTATGGTGATCTTGCTCCAATCCTGATTGGACAACTGCTTTTCAGCTTTAGACGACGTGGTTTGCCCAGAGGTTGATGGTGCGTATCTTGGTGATACTAGCATTACCAATGTGCCGGTTGCTTCTTCTGATTGAGAGTATCATATTTCTTCCTTATGCTCTTTTGTATTATTCTTAGCTACTAAGCTTAGAGGATTTTAGTTCTAGTTGCTTTTGTTTTTTATTTTTACGAATTTGTTCCCGAGACTATCTTGAGTTTTATTGGATTCTTCTTTCAATTATTTATTGAGACTTTTAAGTTTAATCTCTTTGTCATGACTTATTTGTGGATAATAAATATGAACTGTGTACTTGTTATGGAATGTTTATCATAGACAACGTACTACCGTCAATGTTGCGGCGTAGGCTGGGCTTGGACCACTACCAAAATACATGGATTTACCGACGGCCTTATCCGTCGGTATTCCGTCGCCAAAAATAAATACCGACGGATTACCGACGGATATTTTGGTAAAACAGCCGTCGGGAATAACCTCGTCGCTAAAACATATCCGTCGCTACTCCGTCGCTCAGCGACGACTTAGCGACGGAATACCGTCGGCTCATTTAAATATATATAGCGACGGATTACCGACTAGCTTTCGTCAAAACATGTATCAAGATATAGGTTTAGCGACGGAATACTCCGTCGCTAAAGAGTCGGCAAAACCGTATCAGTGATTTTCTGATACGCAATATCCGTCGCTAATCCGTCGTAAATTTGTCGGTAAAAGCGTATTAGCGACAAAACATCCGTCGCTAACAGCAAAATTTATGGACATCAAACAGAACTAGGTCGACGGACGTTCCGTCGCT
Source organism: Iris pallida (assembly GCA_029216955.1). Classification (NCBI taxonomy): domain Eukaryota; kingdom Viridiplantae; phylum Streptophyta; class Magnoliopsida; order Asparagales; family Iridaceae; genus Iris; species Iris pallida. The sequence goes on along the minus strand of JANAVB010011000.1, from coordinate 1,156,395 downwards.
AAACCGTCGCTTAATGTAAAATTCTCCAGGTAGCGACGGATATTACGTCGCCAATCCGTCGATACATTAAACTCCTACAGATAGCGACGGATGGTCCGTCGCCAATCCGTCGCTTTATTGAAATGCTCCAGGTAGCGACGGTTTTTTCCGTCGCCACTCCGTCGCTAAACTCAGTTTCTCCAGTTAGCGACGGACTATCCGTCGCTGAGTGGTCGCCAGTCCGTCGCTAACTTCTAATTTTTGAAAAAAAATACTGCAAACAGACTCTTTCCTGTTTGTACAACACATCCAACACAATATCAAACATGCAAAATATCCATATACAACGCCATATATCCATATCCAACACGAATATCCAACGTATCCAATATCCAACACCATATATCCATATGCAAAATATCCATATCCGACACCAATATCCAACGTATCCAATATCCAACAAAATATTACCAACACAATATATCCAATATCCAACATTAAATTATCCAAACATAAAAAAAATATCCGAACATACAATGTATCCAAATGTCTACAAAAATTTCGGCAGCACCTCCTTTGTATATCAGATCATCGCTTATAACCCAGCGTAGGTATATATCCAAAAATTACATAGACGAAATATGCACATACGAATTTAATGCACACCAATTATCCAAGAAAAGACATCAATTATACTGAAGAGTAACCTAATATCCGTCGTTATACTGAAAATTTATCTTCAAGTGTGAGAACGGATGGCTCAGAATACACAACCCAAAATTTATTCTAGCATACATTAGTGTGAATCATCTATGTTCTGTACATATGGTGTAGTATATGATCTTATCGTATATAGTATTTGAAGAACGTAACAGAATCAAGATGAACTCACATAATGTAATACTAAGACATCATCTACTACTATATAAGATATAGTGATAGGTTGTCGTATCATCATTGCCGAGGGATGAGGGTCGGAGGACAGTCAACTTATCTACGGCTACATAGTTTCTACCTCGCCAGTCGAATGGCTGCAGGGACTATATATGTCCTGATCACCATGTCGTACCGTAGATTAATGCAAATGGAGCTGGAAACAAAATACAGAAACCAAAAAACAAAATACAGAATCCAATCCCTGGGTTCGCCGAAAATACAAAACACAGAATCCAATCCCTGTATTTTAAGTGTGAGAACGGATGGCTCAGAAGACAACCAAACCGGAGAGGATACTCCAAGAGATACATCTGAGTAGGACGTATACTCTGAGAGATCACCTTTACAGAAATGATATCAGTAGTGGTATCGAATGTTGGAGAAGATATTATCACAGTATACGTCCTCTCCTCCACGATGGCTCTAGACCTATCTGCTCGTCCCTGCTTCCATTCTTCTTGTTTGACTCTCTCAGCTACACATGATATCCAGCTCAAGTGTAGAGTAGGCAGAAAAGAAGGGGACAGGAATAGGAGGGGGAAGCAGCACACCGGCGGCATGACCCGGAGGAAGTACAGAGGTTTTCTTCAACATACGTAGGAGAACTATAAGAATATATGTAAACACAACATATCACCTTGTCAAAGACCCTAAATGTGACAACCATGTTACCGCGGTGTCGGAAGACTAACATGTCATAATTTTATAAGCCGTGTGTTTTGACATAATCCTCCCAACCGGATTTCAGTTCTATGTAATAATGCGAGATTACGACACAGGAGGAAAGAGTTGGGATGATTATGTCAAAACACACGGCTTAGAAAATTATGACATGTTAGTCTTCCGACACTGCGGTAACATGGTTGTCACATTAAGGGTCTTTGACAAGATGACATATTGTGAAAAGATATATCCTTATAGTTCTCCTACGTATGTTGAAGAAAACCTCTGTACTTCCTCCGAGTCATGCCGCCGGTGTGCTGCTTCCCCCTCATATTCCTGTCCCATTCTTTTCCGCCTACTCTACATTTGAGCTGGATATCATGTGTGGCTGAGAGAGTCAAATAAGAAGAATGGAAGCAGGGACGAGCAGATGGGTCTAGAGCCATCGTGGAGGAGAGGACGTATACTGTGATAATATCTTCTCCAACATTCGATACCACTACTGATATCATTTCTGTAAGGATGATCTCTCAGAGTATACGTCCTACCCAGATGGATCTCTCGGAGTATCCTCTCCGGTTGGTTGTCGTATCATCATTGTCGAGGGATGAGGGTCGGAGGACAGTCAACTTATCTACGGCTACATAGTTTCTGCCTCGCCAGTCGAATGGCTGCAGGGACTATATATGTCCTGATCACCATGTCGTACCATAGATTAATGCAAATAGAGCTGGAAACAAAATACAGAAACCAAAAAACAAAATACAGAATCCAATCCCTGGGTTCGCCGAAAATACGAAACACAGAATCCAATCCCTGTATTTTAAGTGTGAGAACGGATGGCTCAGAAGACAACCCAACCGGAGAGAATACTCCAAGAGATACATCTGAGTAGGACGTATACTCTGAGAGATCACCCTTACAGAAATAATATCAGTAGTGGGATCGAATGTTGGAGAAGATATTATCACAGTATACGTCCTCTCCTCCACGATGGCTCTAGACTCATCTGCTCGTCCCTGCTTCCATTCTTCTTGTTTGACTCTCTCAGCCACACATGATATCCAGCTCAAGTGTAGAGTAGGCGGAAAAGAAGGGGGCAGGAATAGGAGGGGGAAGCAGCACAGCCGGCGGCATGACCCGGAGGAAGTACAGAGGTTTTCTTCAACATACGTAGGAGAACTATAAGGATATATGTAAACACAACATATCATCTTGTCAAAGACCCTAAATGTGACAACCATGTTACCGCGGTGTCGGAAGACTAACATGTCATAATTTTATAAGCCGTATGTTTTGACATAATCCTTCCAACCGGATTTCAGTTCTATGTAATAATGCGAGATTATGACACAGGAGGAAAGAGTTGGGATGATTATGTCAAAACACACGGCTTAAAAAATTATGACATGTTAGTCTTTCGACACCGCGGAAACATGGTTGTCACATTAAGGGTCTTTGACAAGATGACATATTATGAAAAGATAAATCCTTATAGTCCTCCTACGTATGTTGAAGAAAACCTCTGTACTTCCTCCGGGTCATGCCACCGGCTGTGCTGCTTCCCCCTCCTATTCCTGTCCCCTTCTTTTTCGCCTACTCTACACTTGAGCTGGATATCATGTGTGGCTGAGAGAGTCAAATAAGAAGAATGGAAGCAGGCACGAGCAGATGGGTCTAGAGCCATCGTGGAGGAGAGGACGTATACTGTGATAATATCTTCTCCAACATTCGATCCCACTACTGATATCATTTCTGTAAGGGTGATCTCTCAGAGTATACGTCCTACCCAGATGGATCTCTCGGAGTATCCTCTCCGGTTGGTTGTCGTATCATCATTGCCGAGGGATGAGGGTCGGAGGACAGTCCACTTTATCTACGGATACATAGTTTCTGCCTCGCCAGTCGAATGGCTGCAGGAACTATGTTACCGCGGTGTCGTAGTCCAATATAATCCAGAGATTGACACAGTTCTAATTCATATATGTAGTCCAATACAAATAGTCTAAAACAAAAACAACCCAATAAAAATAGTCCAATACAAATAAGTACTAATAGCTAATGCTTGCCACGCTGCTCACGCAAACGCTCAGTGATACTTTTACGCAACCACCTCCGAAAAGCGAGATTTTTGGTGCGAGGAGAGGCGTCGTCCCTTGCCAGGACTGCATCAAAAGCACTCTCGGCATTACTAGCTACCGGTGCTGGATGACTAGAACTCCCGGTCTCACTAGCAACCGGTGCCACTTCCTCCTCAACTGTAGGAGGAGCCACCTCAGCATTCACTGTTTTCTTCAAACGACGTGCTGCTCCTCGGGTCATGGGTGCCATCTGGTAAGTATATGTAACAGAATGTAAAAGAATGTAACAGCTCAAATTCAAAAACCAAAATCCCCATGCCAACATGAATCATAACATATAACTTAAACCCAGACATGACATAGGATTAAACCTAATGATTTAATCATCCTTAAATCAGTAAACACAAACAATGTACTAATTCTCAGTTTTTAGTCCAATGTAATTCGAAAGCCATCATCCAATGCCAAAAAAAACACTCCATACACAGAAAACAACAGATTTTTGATAAGTACTTATTTGTGTAGGGGTATCAACTGACTGCACACAAGGGATGATGAGCTGGGCAGGTGCAATATGGATGCAGTAAGCCACCCCAACAATGCCCGGCCCCCTTAACTAGGCTAGTTCTAGGTCAAATTAGGAGTCCAAGTCAACTCTGTCAAAACTAATCTTAATTAGGCTAAACTTCTACCTTAGCTAATCAAATATATATACTAGACTTCATGACGTATGTCTGTGTATATATATATATATATATATATATATATATATATGTCTGTGTGTGTGTATCCGTGTGTCTGTGTCCGTGTGTGTCCGTGTGTGTGTGTGTGTGTCTGTATGTGTGTGTGTCTGTGTGTCCGTGTGTCCGTGTGTGTGTGTTTGTCCGTGTGTGTGTGTGTCTGTGGAAGAGGAGGAGGCAGCTGCCCGCCCTCTCCCACCGCCCCCTCCACACCCCCCGCCCCCTCCCACCGCCGCCCCTCCACACCCTCCGCCACCCGCGGCCAGCCCCCCTCCACACATACCCCCCCGCACCCCGCGGCCAGCCCCCGCCCCCATCGTACCCCCCCAACGCTGCCCGCCCCCTTGATCCCACCGCCCCCTCCACACCCCCCGCCCCCTGCGCACGGCCAGCCCCCCTCCGCAACCCCCCGCACCCCGCGGCCAGCCCCCGCGCGCCCCCATCCCTCCAACGCTTCCCGTCCCCTCCTACCGCCCCCTCCACACCCCCTGCCACCGCCGCCACCGCCGCCCCCCGCAGTCGACGCCGCCTCCGCAGCCCCCGACGCCCCCGGCCCGCTGCACCCACGACCACCGCGTGCGCGCGCAAGAGAGAGAGAGCGAGAAGGAGAGAGAGAGAGAGAGAGAGAGAGAGAGAGAGAGGGAGAGGGAGAAGGGAATACCTTTGGGAGAGAGAGGAGAGGGGGTCGTCGATCGATCACCGCGGGAGAGAGAGAGAGAGAGGAGAGAGAGTGAAATTTGGGGGGAATGAAAAAGTTTCCTCCGTCGTTTCAACTTAAGTCTGGAACGTAAATTTAGCGACGGAGTAGCGACGGATTATTCCGTCGCTAATGCGTCAGTAAATCTCGTGCGAGTAGCGACGGATTATTCCGTCGCTAAGTCGTCAGTAAATCTCGCGCCAATATTTTAGGCTTTTGCCGCCAAAATATGCGACGTTCTAGCGACGGATATAAAACCGTCGCTACATGGCCGACTACCTATCGACGGCATAGCGACGGATATGGACATAAAAAAATAAAAAAAATTGTCCACTGCTTTCCATCGGTATTCCGTCACAAATCCGTCGGGGATCCGACGGTGATAGCGACGGAAAATTTCCGTCGCTAAATGGCCGTCGCTAAAGTACTGTAATTTGGTAGTGGACACGCACTCATATCCCAAAAGCGGCTGCGGGTCATGACATGATGTTCTATTCTTTAGATACTAGTCAAGTGGCGCAAGCCTAGCGACTTTTATAATACCTTTGGGGCTATACAAAGGAGAAGGGGTATATTATTTACTTATCACTCCCAAAGTTGTAATGTCTTCAGTAAGGAAACTTTTCAACTTTCTAATGTCTCTTTGTTCGATAAATTTTCTTCTACACTTAGCATTCGAGCTAAATTCATATGGGAGAAAGGCTTGTACAAGTATTTGAAAGGGAGGGGGGGGGGGATTTCTTCCAGGTCGAAGGAAAAGTCACTAAGGCTAATTTCTATTCCATTTCATATCACCATAGAACGACATGTCTTAATCATTTTGATGTCGTCGATGGACTTACTCATCCTCTACTAGTGGATAGTGATAACTTTTTCATCCACATGCTCTAATTTAGCTAGCAATAGGACAATGCTATTTGGATCGGCCCTTCCGTGATCGTACCATGCCCGCAACCACGTGTTGTCCCCCCTCCCCCCACCCCCACACCTACGCCCACCCATTGGATGGGGGCCCGGGTTTTTATGGAGGTATGCCCCGGAAGTTAGCAGGGAAAAGGCCGAAGCAAATAAGAAGGCTGGGTAGGAGACAGGCAATGGACGGTTACATTTGGGACGGACAAAAATGCATTTCCGCTAGCAATAAATCAGACTCATATGTAACATGCAATATTAGATATTTTGTTATAGGACAGAGAAATTAGTTAGAGAGGACCGACAACTAGCTTATGATCCCAACATTCTATCCTGCTTCGTGTGACGAGCTATTGCTGGACTAAATTTGCAAAAAAAATAATAATTTTTTTAGGGTGTCCACTTCTTACTGGTGCTTGGAGACATGCCTCCAAGGGGGCTCGAACCCGTGCCACTGTGCCGAGGTGCTCCAATGTTCCCAATGGACTACGGCCACAAGGACACCCTAAAAAAAACTATCATATTATCATTGATTTTGATAGCCCCAAGATGGTAAACTTAATTTTGGATTTTTATTAAGTTTATATTCCTAGAAAAAGTTTCATCAAAGAAAACCATTTTAAATATTGTTCTAGAGTTTGCTTTAGGCAACCAAATGGTTAGATCTGCTGAACTCGAGTGACCCTTGTGGTTATCGAGAAGAGGCATAAGATCCTACTTGAATGGCAGAAGATTAATGAACCGAGTCACATAATGTATTATTCTTTCCATTTATATAAAATGGTGAACGTGCACAAAGTTCCGTTTGTATTGCCGGACATTTAAGAAAAATGGTTATATCCGGCCTCGACGCCAGCCCCCTCCCTCAATCTGCCGATTAATGGATATGTAACTGTATAAAATAGCTCACTATTCTATTCTTGATGGCGTTTGGTGATAGACAAGACAAATGAATGGTTCAAAACTACACACTTCATCTCTACTCCTGTCCTGCCATTGCTATATATCTATTCTAAGAGGGGGGTGTGACTCATAAGCTTCTCTACACCTTTAGCACTTGAAGCGAGCGATCAATCATCATGTTCTCTTGGCCCACCCCATAGTGGCGACCACAAATTGTTTTCATATTTAAAAAGGTGGTCTTTGGCTCATTAGAACCCTAAAAGAGTCTCCTAACTTTGTCCTTACGATCCCAATGCCTCCGGCCCCTTCCAAATGGATATATGGGTTACGATACGCCGAATCATTAGGGGCACGACCAGCCCTACTATTGGCAAGGAGTGCAGTAGGCTCGAGTGGCCGGAGTGCGTGTCTGAGCCACTTCCGGCAGTGGTCAATCGATCGATCGATTGCGTGCGTGGCAATGATGGGAGAGCACATGCATGCATGCAGTGCACACACCGCGCGCGTCGCTAGCTGCAGCGCCATGTTGGCTAGGCTAGGCTAGGCTGACTCGTCGAATCAACTGGTGGAATATAAGCTAGGCTGGTCCGGACTGTAGTCCAAATTTAAAAAAAAAAATTAGTAGAAAAAATTGTTTTTCTAATGAGTAATGCTATTCGTATCTCCTAATTGTCCCTCCAAACAATTTTTTCTTATGTGACAGCTGATGTATAATGTTAAATAATATTATGTGTCATATGACATGGCAAATTTTAATCCAAAAAATTAATTACCTAATTTTTTCATTTTAATATTAATGTTAATATTAATATTATGTTATTGTTAATGTTAATATTGTTGTTAATGTTAATATTATTTTTAATGTTAGTGTTAATATTAATGTTAATATTAATTTTAATGTTAATTTTAATTTTGATTATAAATTTGTCATGTCAGCTGCCATATCAATATGTCACGTCAGCTATCACATAAGGAAAAATAATTTGGAGGAACAAATAGCATTATTCTTTTCTAATATGCTCCTGCTCTCATTCCCGCTAAGATTTTTTGTTTGATATGCCCCTGCTCTCAGCCCCACTAAGAAAAATTCTTGGCTCCGTCCCTGCTGGAGTCCATCGATGCCTCTCCTTCTCCGCCGCGCGAAGGGTTAAGAATGCTGCAAAGATCGATGTTGGGGATCAACTGGTCTCAAGTGTGTTTTTGCTAGAGAGATATGTTGCGTGCGTTGGTTCTGTGAATTAAAGCCGCTTGAACTCGCATTAGGGATGGATGGATAGATAGTTGACGAGGAAAGGAAGTGTACTTCCAAATGGATCATGTGGAATTGACTGTTGAGATGGTGGTAGGGTTGCGGAGGACACCAATGGTGTCGGTGCAGCACAAAAGGATATATGGAGCTATCATGTTGGTGACAAGACATGTGGAGCATGCTCTCGGATATTGGTTAGATCCTCTACTAGAATGTTCTAAAGATCAGCTAGATACGAAACATTGTTTTGATGTTCCCAAATCTTTGACGAGGAAGTTGGATCAGCTTTGTTTTTGAATTTCTTTTTTCTTTTTTGAAAAATGAGGATAATAGGCATTGTAATTCTGTGTATTGATTTGGTCTAAGGCCATGTTTGGTTCGTGTCTATTTTCTGTACTTGGATGTCAAAGGAAATGAGAATAAAAGATAAATGTTCCAAAAAATATTGGAATCGGAACGGGCTCGACCCGTTTGAAATGGGTTCGAACCGGACCGACCCGCGGGTCCAAACGGGTCCCAAAAAAGTTTAAAAAACAAGTCTTATGTCTTTCCAAATTTCTAAAATTTGTTTACTAAACAAATAATTTGTTCCATTATCTATAAACTATAATAGCAAAAAAATTTCAAAATTGATAAAAAAAAATACATATCCCTAGAAACGGGTCGGTCCGGGGTCCCGTTTATTTTAAAAATAGGATCCGTTCCGTCCCATTAGTGTCACACGACCCGTCCCGTTTGAATTCCAAATTTTAGGAACCGATTTGTTTGGACATTTTATGATTCAGGCCGGGTCGAAATCATGGGTCTTGGAACCGTATGTCCACCCCTAGATTCCTCCATCTACCCCAAGGATTTACTTTTTCTTCTAATTTTCTGTATTTATTATAAAATTTTAGGACTAAAATATCGTTGCTCAAATAAGTATTCTGACTAGATTCGTGATCTTTCACAGGAAAAAATTGATAAAAATTATAATTTTTCAAATAAAAGAAGAAAAAAATTGTTTTCTTTTCGCAAAAGGCCCAAGGGTTGAGACTTAAAAGAGTGGGATCAAAATTAATTATGCTAGAGATGAAAAAAGAAGAGTCAAAAAATTGAAAATAAGAAATTAGGCGCAAGGCTAGTTAAGATACAAAACCAATAATTTGATTTAATCATTAGCATCACATTACATTGCATCTCTAATATAGGCTTGATTTTACCGAAGGTTGGGAACAGGGCCAGCCTGGAACATTTTGATGCCCAGAACTAAATACAAAATGATACCCCTTCAAAAAATATATTGAAAATAATGTATCAAATTTTTATTGCATGATACCATAAATCAAAGTGAACTCTTTTGGACTGGGACCTGGTACAAGCCAACTAACCTTAAATTTTGCATGAATATATCTCGACAAATGGCAATACTACTTCCGTAGTTAAAAAAAAATTCCTATGCAATATGTTATTTAACATTTATTGTTTATGTTTTTTTTCAATACTAGGATTGAGATATATGGGCTTGTTTGCCTAATTTATCAACAATAGAGAAACTCAAAAAACATAAAAAAACCAAAATCATGAGGAACAAAAATTATAAGAGGAACAAAAGTTACAAACATTTCAGTTTGAAAACGAAATCATTGTGAAATCTTAAGTGCAAAGATTTACGAAAAGATATTCAACACTAGGAACCTACAATTTCAAGTGTGAAATCTTAAGTGCAAAGATAAACGAAAAGACTCATCGGTATTCAACACCAACGTGGGATCAACTATAACTCACAACACATAGTGAGCTAAATATACTGTTGAGAACCAATAAGGGACTTTAGTCCCACATCGGAAGATGTATTATGAAGAGGGGTTGGACCCTCTATAAGTAGTGGCAGTATCCCATATCAATAAAAATCATCAATTATTCATTTCTACATGGTATCAGAGCCATAACCATCCACCCCTCTCCCATCTCCCCCCCCCCCCAAAAAAAATTCCCCTTCCCCTCCCCCGGCTCCAGCAGCGCCCCCCCCCCCCCGGCTCCAGCAGCGCCCCCGGGCTGCTCCTCCGGCTCCACCAGGCCCCCCGGATCGCCCGCGCGTGCCGGCTCCACCATCCCCCGAAGGCGCAGAAGGCCGACAAGACAAAGAATCCGATGTTTTGCTATTTGGATATTTATGTTTTTGAGATGCTACATGATCTGATATTTGCTGCTTTGTTTTGATTGGGAAAGTGTAGTTTTTGGTAAAAAAATGGCGTATTTCGAAGACAGAGGGATATCAAATGCTTTATTTGCACCCTCTCTGTTCCTAGATTACACCGTCTGGAATGAACAAATGCTTTATTTGTTTTTTCTTTCCTGATCTTCACATCGGGATCTATACGGAGAATGATCGTATTTTCTCCTGTGTCTTGACGTGTTCACTTTATATGCGTGTGCCGGTGTTGGCCACGTTTATAGCGCATTCGTAAAGTAGAAGACGACAAAGATGCCGACGAAGACGACGACTAGCAGTTAGCAGCCGACGACGAAGACGACGACTAGAGATACAGTTGAAGAGGCCATGGATTCGATCGCTGGAAAACTGACAGCACAAGAGATGAAGGCCTTGATTGATGATATATTGTCGAAGAGATTGACCGAGGTGACCCCTAGTGTGATCCATACTGATGTGGATCCGTCACCCTACAAAATGGAAAAGTTGAAAAAGCTGGAGACGAAGTTGGAAGGAACGTCCAACTACTTGAAATGGTCGCGGCAGGCGATGCGGACGTTGAAGGGACGTGGCTTGGTTGGCTAGGTCAATGGCCAAACTAAGGCACCCACTGATCCCTCATCAAAGGAGTTTGCTATTTGGGATATTTTCTACAACGTAGTGGCTGGTTGGTTGACAGCCTCCTTGACCGACCAGGTGTTGGGCAATATAGAGGCAATGGAGGGTGCTGCTGTTATATGGCAGACTTTGAAGGATATGTACTTAGGCTCGGGCAACCCTATACGGGTCTTCCAACTACAGGATGAACTCGATAGGGTGGTCCAAGACGAACGTACCATCTCTGAGTATGCAGGCATGTTGAAGATGTACTAGTCTGATCTGGATCACTATGATCCTCTTGGGATGGAAGATGCACAAGTCGAACCGGCATTTGTGAAGCATTTTCAGACGTTCCTTGCATATATTTCATGGCAGCGGATGATGAAGTTCTTGAAGGAGCTCAACCTTGTGTTTGAGCAGAGAAGGAATGTACTACTCGGACAACCCATGCTTCCAACCTTAGAAGAAGCCATAGCTGCCATGGCACAAGAAGAAGCTCGATTGAAGTTGATGCCCAACAAGGGCTACTTCCAAGGGGAGTAAGCTGCTGTTAAAAAGTCTGTCCTTGCCGTCTTCAATCAGCCTCCCTCTGCGGGCGGTGTTTGCCACAACTGTGGTGACTCGGGACATTACATTGTCCAAAACCCCTGCGAGGTCAGTCGAATGATCGCGGACGGGGCCGTGGAGGACGTCGTGGTGGTTGAGGAGGATATGCTGGTAGAAAGGTGTCACGACCCACACCCTAAAGAGGGGCACGAGCACGTGGTTACGTCCAGCCTATGTCGCAGTATCGACGGTAGAACGCTGTATATAGGGTCTGTAAATACTACGACTAAAACAGATAAATGTACCTGTACAGTATATACACTCCGAATGGAGGTGACATAGCAATACAGTCTCAATCACATATTTCAAACTAAGGTATATAGCATGGAAAAGAGATGATAGATAAAACAGGAAATGAGTCCAAAATCCACAAGTCAGAGCTAAACACAAACATCCAAAGTCTCAGAAAATATATGTAATAGATTCTACAAAACTGAAATGTACTAGCTGGCTCACAGGCCAGGCAAACCTAACTAAACTATGCTACTCAGGGTGAGCAAAGTCTAGTGGCTCTACCAACAAGCCACGGTCTAAATCTAGTCCATCAGACTCAACCCCATAGTAGGTCGGGCAATCAGCCTCTGAATCATCTGTAAAAATTTTCAACGGTATCCTGTCAGAAAAATGAGCAAGTACAAACACCAATAGCAGTTCCATATGAATTGAGAAATACTATAAGAGACAGCAATAATGAAATACAAGACAAAGATATAGGCGACTTGGGAACCATTTGAAAGTCGAGTTACAACCCCTGAATTATCAAACAAGGACCAGAGTTGTAACCCTTCTTTCAAACAGAACTTAGTCTCAAATCATGGTATAGTATAAAGACAGATAGAGCATGTGAGCAATAAAAATCATAGCATGGTGAGAAGTACAAAAAGTAAAGCTGAAATGGAATATAAGATACGCTAAATAAATGTAAAAGTGATTTGAACTATTAGAGCGATATGTGATCGGCTAGGGAAGCAAGAGATGGTTATCCACTTGGCCCGGTAATCCGCGGTGTCCTCAACGGAGAGTCATGCCGTCCAACCTGGATAACTGGTAATGGGGTGTCTGCTACACCCTACGTGAGGTAAGGGTGGCGCTAGCAAAATATAGTTACAGGGAGGCTTTGATCACATAACCCCTAATAATTCCCCCATCCCCGAGTAGTATCACGGATCCGGACATGGCACGTCATGACACGGGGTTCGAGAGCAGGGGGCCAGCCCACTCCCAAATCAGTGTCTATATAAGTACATGAACACAGAAATATCACATACTCATATACCAAGGGAGTCTAGGAATAACATCTCATGACAGGATCCGACGTATACTAGTCCGTGAAACGTCGTGTCAGAAATCAACTAAAACACTACAACTGAATCGGATATAGTAGATATCAAGACAATGAAAACTATCAGTAAATGTACTCGCCTGTGGTCCTGAGCTGATAGGGTGAACAGACGCTCAGAGTGATCACAGACCTAAAATAAGATACTATGAGTCAAACAGGGCTTAAAACTAAGAAAGGAAACTAATATAAGTCATGAATGCAAGTCTAAGTCAAAACTAGGTCAATCTAGGTCAAACTAAGTCATACTAGGTCATACTGGTTCATACTAGGTCATACTAGGTCACTGGGAGTCAATCCAAGTCAAACTAGGTCAAACGGGGTCAAAGATTGACTTACCGTTGACTTTTAGTCAAAAAGTCAACTCTGGTCAACTCTGGTCAACTCTAGGTCAACCCTAGGTCAAACTAGTCTAATGTTGACCAACTGTTGACTTTTGGTCAACTGGTCAACTCTGGTTTGGTTTCGGTCAAATCTGGTCGCTTAAAGGCTACGTTTGACTCTCGGTTGACTTTTGTTGACTTTTGGTCAAGAAGGTCAACCGACGCCAAATCTAGTCTATGAGCACCATATTTGATCATTACCAACCAAAGAAATCAAGTCCTAACCCTATCTTAGACTCCAAACACTAATACCATATTTTCTAGGTAAACTAGCATTACCCTACCAAGGTAAATCCCGATACCTTGCCCAATCCCAAGGAAACCCCGCTAATACCCAAGATACTAGCCTAGGCTCCTTAGGGTAGCTAGATACCAACCTATCTGAGGTTTATCTACCAAGGAAAATGGGTATCCTAGGTATCTAGGCTATGTTGGGATACGTAGGTATTGGTTTACCCTATTCCTAATCCCATATCATGAATTTACCCTCATAACTCTACCACACTCATCCACACCACTCACTCTCATGATACACTCATATATATATCACACTCATAGGCTTCTCTATAGGCTTCCTATTGGCCTTCCTACTAGTTTGCACATAGGCTAAACTATAGGCTACTAGACACACTCACTTAGGCTCACACACACACATCTCAACTCACAAATACACACACACACACAACTCAGTTATGGACTGATATATAAAGTGGTGAGTGGGACTGATTTATGGTGGACTGGAATTGTGGCACAAATGTGGGCTGTCTTGTGGCAATTTGGACTGCCACAAGATGGGAAAATCTGGACAGTTGTTGTGACAAAAGGACAGCAACTATAGGCCAAGTTGGACTGTCATATGGAGGAAATATGTGGACTATTTGACAGTGAAGGGGATAGGGTTTTGGGGCAATCCTGGACAGCAAGATGGGGGTATTTTCTGGACTGTGGGGCTGTCTTGGGACAGTCCAAGGGACACCCAAGTAATGGAGAAAGTGTGGACAGATTAGGGGCTGTGTTTAGGGGGGTTAATGTGTGTATTTGTGGACTGTTTTATGATGGTTCATGGGGGAACTTGAGGGGACTGTCAAGTGGGAATTTTTGGACAGAAATTTAGGTGGTTTAGGGACAGCCAAGTGCTGTCCCAAAGGGGCTGTCATGGGTGGTTTTCTGGACTGTGGGGAAGGACTGTTGGGCTGTCCTTGTTGCAATATAGGACAGCCACATGGGGCATGAAAATCTGGACAGTGCTGCTGTATAGGGACAGCAAGGATGGGTTTTCCCCCCTCCCTAACACTCCACTCTCAACTCTCTACTTCACACATTAACACCTCTCACCCATTTACCCAAGCACCCCTCCTATACATTCTTAACCAACACAACACACACACTAACTCATCCCATGCTTGGCCGAACCTGTGTGCCCCACCCCCATACCAACACAATGTCACACACCATCACATAATATATACACTTATATATATAAGCCATATATATATATATATATATATATATAATATATATATATATATATATATATATATATATATATATATATATATATATATATATATATATATATATATATATATAACCATATATATACACATAGATTATAAGAATATGATACATTATGATACATTGGCAAACACATTCTAAACACATGGTAAAAATCTGGAATAAAATTAGAACAACCTAAACTAAATGTACAAACAAATACATGTGTCCAAATAGGGGATTTTCCCATTAGGACACGATCCTACACATTGGACACCTCTACAAATGTCCAAATGGACACAAAATGGACACCAATGGGCACCAAATCATGGGGGTCATTCCTATAGGTCAAAATGAATCTAATGCATGAGAGAAATGAGAGAGGAAAAGGATTTATACCTCTCGATGACTCGAATCGATCCCGAAATGCCAACGACGCGTAAGAATTCCAAACGGACACGAACAAGCTCTGAAACCTCTCAAACTTGGGAAGCTCCTTCCTTGGATTGAATGGAAAAGAAGGGATGAAGATTTGGTGGAGAAATGGAAGGATTTGGTGGTGATTTGATTAGGGTTTACTCTCAAATCAATTTGGGGAAGAACAAGAGAGAGAAATAAAAGAGGGAAATGATGAAGTGATGGAACCTTATCCCTACATGGGTGGCCAGCCATAAAGTTGTTTTTGTCCTATATGGGAAAAGTCCAAAAGCCCCTACACTAATCTATTTGCTAATATATTGGTAAGGGGTTAAGTCGGGGGTAGTTTGGTCAAACCAAAATCACTAATCCATATTAATACTAACCAAAATAATTAGTCTAGTCACTAACTAAAATAACTAACATGTGGGCCATGGCTAACTAGTGTGTGGGCCCGCTAAGGTCAACACTACCCCGGGTCCCCGATACAAGTCGGAATGAGTTAAAATTCGAACCCGACTCAAATAACCCCAAAATAATACAATAAATAAATAAATAATTCCAAAATAATATTATAAATAAATTAAAAAATTTCAAAAATATTCTAAAATGCAAAATGACAAAAATATCCCTGTTTTTGGAAATTGGGGGTGACAAATCTATCCACCTTAAAAATTTCGTCCTCGAAATTAAAACCAAACAATAGTAAAATATCAAATTCATAAGTCATGGCTTAAAATTTAAAATGATTCAAAATCTCAAAAATTAAAGTATGAATTAAATGACTAGAATTACAAAATTTAAAATTGCTCTCAAATAGAAACTGGGTGCTATAAGTCTATCCACCTTAAAAGAATCATCCTCAAAAATTAAAACAAAATAACACAGAAAAATCATGCAAATCGATAATCGTATGCGTCTGTCCAAAATTACGATACTCAGAATCTCCGTCATACTAGTGAGCAAGGCTACGATAATCACAGAGTTCTCGACTATGGTACATACCTCTAGAATTATGGTATTTAAAATTTTCGCATTGCCGCATGCTTGGCAGCAAAAATCTTAAATTCCCACACCCGAGAAATACGTCCATAATCCGACTATATGTCCTCACTATGCCTGCTAGCATGACCCTAGAGGATTCTAAAATCTCATAATCGAGGTGACCTAGCCCATACGACTTATCTCAGAAGAATATCACATCACAAGAACAAAATTTCATCCAACGATCAAAGGACAGATAGAATCGAAGTTCAAGAAAATTTATAAGAAGGCAAATGCGGAAAGGAGATTTGAAATATTGGAACCTGTTATCTGCTTTGCTACTGCCTGTGTGGGCTCAACTGTCATGGCGAAAGCTCGCCCCGGCTCGCCTCCTCTAGCCTGCTGTACTCCGTCCTGGTCTCTTCGGATTCTACTAGCGTGGCAATCCCTCAGCTGGTGGACAGACGCCCTACAGTATAAGCAGACGTCCAACCTCTTCCTGCAAACCTCTCTAGTGTGCCCTGGCTTCCCGCAGAAGTTACACTGTGTAGCCGGCCTCTGACCCTGACCCTGGTGCTGCTGGGTACGTGCCGGTGCCTGCTGGAACTGCAACTGAGGCTGCTGCTGCTGGAACTGCCTCTGCTGGAAATATGGGCGCTTCGCTGGCCCTACACTCGAACTAGCTCCCAGAGCGTCACTGCCCCTCTTCGGCTTGAGGCCGAAGTCCTCCTCAGCAATCCGAGCCTCCATCAGGATCTGCTCGAAGGTCGCATCTCGTCCCCCAGATGTGCGACTGCATACTACATGTATGAGACCCCTCCAAAACTTTCGGGCCTTGCACCCCTCATCCTGGACCAAACTAGGTACAAACCTGCTCAGGCAGAAGAACTCTGCTGCATACTCGTCTACCGACGAGTTCCCCTGCACCAGACTGGCAAACTGCACCTCCAAAGCTGTCAAGGCTACATCTGGGTAGAACTTCTCCTTAAAGAGCTTCCTAAAGTCCTCCTAAGATATACCTCTCACTGACGCACACGGATCCGTGCGGTACCAAGTCAGCGCTGTGTCAAAGAACTGGCTCGCTGCAGAAGTCACCCACAGTCCTCTCGGAACCTCTGCCAACTCCAGACTCCGCTGGACATCCTCTAGCCAGTCGTTCGCGTATAGGATACCCTCGGTACCCTTGAACTCCCGCGGGTTCATCTTCCTGAAGTCGAGGTGTGTACCGGGCCTCCCCTGACCCTGTTGCTGTGCTGGTGCTCCCTGAACTGTAGCCGGTGCACCTCTCTCTACTGTTGCCATAGCTAGCTGATGTGAGTTCTCCATGGTCTGTCACAGCACCTCTGCCTGACGGTGCTGTGCCTCTGCCTGTGCTCTCTGTGTCTACAGTATCTGCTGCAGAAGGACTATCATACCCTGAGTGTCTGCCGGTAACTGAGGCGGCGGTGGAAGAATGTCAGGGATGACCATGGACGGTCTCGCTGCTGGAGGTAGAAGACGTCCTGAAACCGTCCCTGCTGCTCCCGCCTGAAGGGCAGGAACTGAGATGGAAGCTCCCTAAACTACAGCTCCCTCTGCTGAAGGTGGAAGTCCTCCGGGAACTGCCGCTGCTACTCCTGCCTGAAGGACAGGAACTGAGGCTACTGCTCTCTCGATTGCTACTCCCATAGCCGGAGGTAGAAGACCTCCCGGATCTGACCTCTCTAGAACTGTACTAGGCCCTGCTGCCTGAGAGCGAGTCACTGTCATCCTGAAGACGAATTGAATCCAAGAGATCAATATGGCACATGATAAGATATTATCAAAGGAGGACAATTGAATTCAAATACAAGAAGAGTTGTCATGGTAATCAAAAGATCGAAATTTTCCTAAAATATGATTGAGTAACTCCTATCATACCCTAAATTCTATGTCCTAGTCGTAGGCTCGTAATTAGTACTCTAAGTCGAGCACCATTACGAGATCGTACTATTTGCGACTCTGACCTGCATGGGCCACCACAAAAACGTGTCACGACCCGCACCCTGAAGAGGGGCACGAGTACGTGGTTACGTCCAGCCTACGCCGCAGTATCGGCGGTAGAACACTGTATATAGGGTCTGTAAATACTATGACTAAAACAGATAAATGTACCTGTACTGTATATACACTCCGAATGGAGGTGACATAGCAGTACAGTCTCAATCACATATATCAAACTAAGGTAGATAGCATAGAAAAGAGATATGATAGATAAAACAGGAAATGAGTCCAAAATCTATAAGTCAGAGCTAAACACAAACATCCAAAGTCTCAGAAAATATATGTAATAGATTCTACAAAACTGAAATGTACTAGCTGGCTCGCAGGCCAAGAAAACCTAACTAAACTATTCTACTCAGGGTGAGCAAAGTCTAGTGGCTCTACCAACAAGCCACGGTCTAAATCTAGTCCATCAGACTCAACCCCATAGTAGGTCGGGCAATCAGCCTCTGAATCATCTGTAAAATTTGTCAACGGTATCCTGTCAGGAAAATGAGCAAGTATAAACACCAACAGCAGTTCCAGATGAATTGAAAAATACTATAAGAGACAGCAATAATAAAATACAAGACAAAGATATAGGCGACTTGGGAACTATTTGAAAGCCGAGTTACAACCCCTGAACCAAACAAGGACCAGAGTTGTAACCCTTCTTTCAAACAGAACTTAGTCTCAAATTATGGTATAGTATAAAGACAGATAGAGCATGTGAGCAATGGAAATCATAGCATGGTGAGAAGTACAGAAAGTAAAGCTGAACTAGAATATAAGATACGCTAAATAAATGTAAAAGTGATTTGAACTATTAGAGCGATATGTGATCGGCTAGGAAAGCAAGAGATGGTTATCCACTTGGCCCGGCAATCCACGGTGTCCTCAACGGAGAGTCATGCCATCCAACCTGGATTACTGGTAATGGGGTGTCTGCTACACCCTACGTGAGGTGAGGGTGGCACTAGCAAAATATAGTTACAGGGAGGCTTTGATACCATAACCCCTAATAATTCCCCCATCCTCACGGATCCGGACATGGCACGTCATGACACGGGATTCGAGAGCAGGGGGCCAGCCCACTCCCAAATCAGTGTCTATATAAGTATAGGAACACAGAAATATTACATACTCATATACCAAGGGAGTCTAGGAATAACATCTCATGACAGGATCCAACGTATACTAGTCCGTGAAACGTCGTGTCGAGAATCAAGTAAAATACTACAACTGAATCAGATATAGTAGATATCAAGACAATAAAAACTATCAGTAAATGTACTCCCCGGTGGTCCTAAGCTGATAGGGTAAACAGACGCTCAGAGTGATCACAGACCTAAAATAAGATACTATGAGTCAAACAGGGCTTAAAACTGAGAAAGAAAACTAATATAAGTCATGAATATAAGTCTAAGTCAAAACTAGGTCAATCTAGGTCAAACTGAGTCATACAAGGTCATACTGGTTCATACTAGGTCATACTAGGTCACTGGGAGTCAATCCAAGTCAAACTAGGTCAAACGAGGTCAAAGGTTGACTTACAGTTGACTTTTGGTCAAAAAGTCAACTAAAGTCAACTAAAGTCAACTCTGGTCAACTCTAGGTCAACCCTAGGTCAAACTAGTCTAATGTTGACCAACTGTTGACTTTTGGTCAACTGGTCAACTCTGGTTTGGTTTCGGTCAAATCTGGTCGCTTAAAGGCTACGTTTGACTCTCGGTTGACTTTTGTTGACTTTTGGTCAAGAAGGTCAACCGGCATCAAATCTAGTCTATGAGCACCATATTTGATCATTACCAACCAAAGGAATCAAGTCCTAACCCTATCTTAGACTCCAAACACTAATATCCTATTTTCTAGGTAAACTAGCATTACCCTACCAAGGTAAATCCCGATACCTTGTCCAATCCCAAGGAAACCCCGCTAATACCCAAGATACTAGCCTAGGCTCCTTAGGGTAGCTAGATACCAACCTATCTAAGGTTTACCTACCAAGAAAAATGGGTATCCTAGGTACCTAGGCTATGTTGGGATATATGGGTATTGGTTTACCCTATTCCTAATCCCATATCATGAATTTACCCTCATAACTCTACCACACTCATCCACACCACTCACTCACATGATACACTTATATATATATATATATATATATCACACTTATAGGCTTCTCTATAGGCTTCCTATTGGCCTTCCTACTAGTTTGCACATAGGCTAAACTATAGGCTACTAGACATACTCACTTAGGCTCACACACACACACATCTTAACTCACAAATACACACACACACATCTCAACTCACAAATACACACACACACACACAACTCAGTTATGGAATGATATATAGAGTGGTGAGTGGGACTGATTTATGGTGGACTGGAATTGTGGCACAAATGTGGGCTGTCTTGTGGCAATTTGGACTGCCACAAGATGGGAAAATCTGGACAGTTGTTGTGACAAAAGGACAACAACTATAGGCCAAGTTAGACTGTCATATGGAGGAAATATGTGGACTATTTTGACAGTGAAGGGGATAGGGTTTTGGGGCAATCCTGGACAGCAAGATGGGGGTATTTTCTGGACTGTGGGGCTGTCTTGGGACAGTCCAAGGGACACCCAAGTAATGGAGAAAGTGTGGACAGATTAGGGGCTGTGTTTAGGGGGGGTTAATGTGTATATTTGTGGACTGTTTTATGATGGTTCATGGGGGAACTTGAGGGGACTGTCAAGTGGGAATTTTTGGACAGAAATTTAGGTGGTTTGGGGAAAGCCAAGTGCTGTCCCAAAGGGGCTGTCATGGGTGGTTTTCTGGACTGTGGGGAGGGACTGTTGGGCTGTCCTTGTGGCAATATAGGACAGCCACATGGGGCAAGAAAATCTGGACAGTGCTGCTGTATAGGGACAACAAGGATGGGTTTTTCCCCCTTCCTAACACTCCACTCTCAACTCTCTACTTCATACATTAACACCTCTCACCCATTTACCCAAGCACCCCTCCTACACATTCTTAACCAACACAACACACACACTAACTCATCCCATGCTTGGCCGAACCTGTGTGCCCCACCCCCATACTAACACAATGTCACACACCATCACATAATATATACACTTATATATAAGCCATATATATATATATATATATATATATATATATATATATATATATATACATATATATATATATATATATATATATATATATATAGAGAGAGAGAGAGAGAGAGAGAGAGAGAGAGAGAGAGAGAGAGAGAGAGAATGATATATATATAACCATATATATATATACACATAGATTATAGGAATATGATATATTATGATACATTGGCAAACACATTCTAAACACATGGTAAAAATCTGGAATAATATTAGAACAACCTAAAATAAATGCACAAACAAATACATGTGTCCAAATAGGGGATTTTTCCATTAGGACACGATCCTACACATTGGAAACCTCTACAAATGTCCAAATGGACACAAAATGGACACCAATGGGCACCAAACCATGGGGGTCATTCCTATAGGTCAAAATGAATCTAATGCATGAGAGAAATGAGAGAGAGAAAGGATTTATACCTCTCGGTGACTCGAATCGATCCCGAAATGCCACCGACACGTAGGAATCCCAAACGGACATGAACAAGCTCAGAATCCTCTTAAACTTGGGGAGCTCCTTCCTTGGATTGAATGGAGAAGGAGGGATGAAGATTTGGTGGAGAAATGGAAGGATTTGGTGGTGATTTGATTAGGGTTTGCTCTCAAATCAATTTAGGTAAGAACAAGAGAGAGAAATAAAAGAGGGAAATGATGAAGTGATGGAACCTTATCCCTACATGGGTGGCCGGCCATAAAGTTGTTTTTGTCCTATATGGGAAAAGTCCAAAAGCCCCTACACTAATCTATTTGCTAATACATTGGTAAGGGGTTAAGTCGGGGGTAGTTTGGTCAAACCTAAATCACTAATCCATATTAATACTAACCAAAATAATTAGTCTAGTCACTAACTAAAATAACTAACATGTGGGCCATGTCTAACTAGTGTGTGGGCCCGCTAAGGTCAACACTACCCCGGATCCCCGATACAAGTCGGAATGAGTTGAAATTCGAACCCGACTCAAATAACCCCAAAATAATATAATAAATAAATAAATAATTCTAAAATAATATTATAAATAAATTAAAAAATTTCAAAAATATTCTAAAATTCAAAATGACAAAAATACCCCTGTTTCTGGAAACTGGGGGTGACAAAAAAAATTATTTTGGAGGACGCAAAGCAAATCTGGCAGAAAAATGGGGAGACAATCAATTGGTTGAAATAACCCCTCTTGAGAGGAAGTTCGTCGCGAGGTTACGAGGCACGAAGCTGGGTTCGGACGACAATCAAGCTACTCCTGGGGCGTCATCTATCTCGGGGGATCACATCACTTGCTTTGCTCAAACCAGCACATGTATACCTGCGCGTGCTCTTGCATTTGTCCATCAGCCAGGTTGGATTATGGACTCTGGGGCATCTCGCCATGTCACGGGATTCCGCGGTGTGTTCTAGGACTATACTCACCTACCGACGTCGGAGAGCATTCAGACTGCTGATGGTACCTCCAGACCTGTAATAGATAAAGGCACTGTCGCATAAACCCCTTCCCTCACTCTCATCAATGTATTACATGCTTCATCTTTTTCTGTCAATCTTATATCTATTAGTGCCATTATCCTTGACCTAAAATGTATTATTTCCTTTGACATTCCTACAGTGACTTTTAGGAGAAGGGGACAGGACTACGACTAGGAACTAGCACATGGCATAAGGGGCTGTGGTACTTGGACAGAACCGGACTGGATAAAGTATTGCCATCTCTAGTAGCAGACGCACAACTGGACGCTTTACGTCGCAGTGTAGAAGACGAATTACTACTCCACCACCAGCGTATCGAGCATTCTTCCTTTAAAGTTATTAGTCAAATGTATCCGTTCTTATATCCAAGGGCTAATAAAGAGAAGTTATTTTGTAATGCATGTGAGTTGGGAAAACATACCAGGAGCTCGTATGTGAGCTAAGGGAATAGAAGTTCCGCTGTATTTGATATGATACATTCGGACGTATGGAGCCCTTGTTCTACAATCGGTATTAACGGTTTTAGATGGTTCATCACTTTTATTGACTGTTATACCCACGTGACCTGGGTCTATCTTATGAAGAATAAAAGTGACGTCCTTGAGGCTTTTCAGGATTTTTATCGCTAGGTGGAAATATAATATAACGTTAAAATTAAGTGTTTTCGGTCTGACAATAGGACGAAGTATACTAATAAGAGGGTTACTGAGTATTTATCTACTCATGGAATACTACATAAAACTTCATGTGCCTATACACCGACACAAAATGGTGTGGCCGAACGGAAGAACAGGCACCTGCTAGAGGTCGTACGGACGATGATGTTGGCTATGAATGTTCCAAAACACTTATGAGGGCAGACTGTATTGACAGCCTCTTATCTCATCAACAGAATGCCATCTCAGGTATTGGACTGGAAGACACCGTTGGAGATGCTTACTGGTACAACCTCGTACACTGTTCCACCGAAAGTATTTGGGTGTGTGTGTTTTGTCCAAGATAATAGGCCAGGAGTTGGCAAACTGGATCCTAGAGCGGTTAAGTGTGTATTCGTCGGGTATACAGCGACTCAGAAAAGATACGCATGTTGGAGCCCAGTCGAGGGGAAGCTGTTTGTAAGCATGGACGTTACATTCATAGAACTGGAACCATGCTATGGTTCGGATGAAGGTTTAGCGTTTGGTGACACATCTAACACAGAGGGTGTTAGATGTGAGAGGGAGATAATAAGTCCAAAAGTGGTAGTCGGATCGGTCCCGTGCCCGTTCGTGGAAAATTAGACGAAATGGAAAGAAAGTAGTGACTCCGATACAGAGAATAAAGAAGAAGATACATATGTTACGCAGGAGGAGAAGCAGACAAGGGTAAAGGAGCTCCAAGTCTATAGAGGGAGACAGCAAAAGTCCAGTACTGTGTCTGTGTCGTATCCAGCGCCTACTGTACCAAGTCCATTGTCTACTGTACCAAGTCCTTCGTCTACTCCTGCCCTAACTCTTGAAGATGTTGCCCCCGTACCGAATCACTCTGATTCTGTTGTGGATCTCTCTGACTTGGATGGTATGATCTCTCCACCACCTATTGCTCCCTTAAGGAGATCTTCTCGCATCAATACGGGTAAGGCTCCTAGTCGTTATGTTGATTATGAACATGACATTGCCAACTTCTTGTCTTATTCTAATATTTCTCTGAATTATCTAGCCTTTATTGCATCGTTAGACTCTACTTCTTTGCCTAAGTGTTGGCAGAAAGCAAAGAAAGATCCAAGGTGGAAAGCTGCAATGATGGAAGAACTTGGGGCACTAGATAAAAATAAGACATGGGAGCTGGTTCTATTACCCAAAAGGAAGAAAGTTGTGGGATACAAATGTGTGTACAGAGTGAAGGAGACGCCAAAAAAAAAGTAGAGCGATACAAGACGAGGTTGGTTGCAAAAGGATACACACAATCATATGGCATCGACTATGATGAGACGTTTGTCCCAGTAGCAAAAATGAGCACGGTAAGAACTCTGGTCTCCATTGCAGCAAACTATAGATAGAAGCTATACCAGTTAGATGTGAAGAATACCTTTCTCCATGGGGCCCTGTAAGAAGAAGTGTACATGGAACCCCCGCCAGGGTGCTACGCGACAGAATCAGACGGAGGGACGTCGCATGGTAAAGTATATAAACTAAAGAAGTCGCTATACGGGCTCAAGCAATCTCCTCAAACCTAGTTTGACAGATTCGGAAAGGCTGTTATAGGCATAGGATACCATCAAACAAATTTAGATCTTATGGTCTTTCTTCAGCATGCAAGAGGCCACATCACTATACTTGCTGTATATGTGGATGATATAGTAATCACAAGTGACGATGAAGTCGAGATCACTAAGCTAAAGTCAAAACTCGCGAAAGAGTTTGAGGTGAAGAATTTAGGAGCGATGAGGTACTTTCTGGGTATCGAGGTGTGTGACGACGAACAAAGAATTGTTCTCTCATAAAGAAAATATGCACTAGATCTGTTAAAGAAGACAGGGATGCTGGGATGCAAAGCAGCAGTCACTCCAATTGACCAAAAGTGCAAGTTAGGAGCAGAAGCTGGAGAGCCTGTTGATCGTGAAAGGTATCAAAGACTTGTAGGAAGATTGATTTACCTGGGGCACACTCACCCTGATATCTCATTTGTGATGAGTGTAGTGAGTCGCTACATGCATAATCCAAGAACGGGTCATATGGAAGCAGTGTTTCAGATCTTGAGATATCTGAAAAGGACGCCGAAAAAAGGGCTATGGTTCAAGAAGAATGGACGCATAGAAGTTGAGGGATACAGTGATGCAGACTGGGCGAGCTGTATAGACGACAGAAGGTCTACCACGGGGTACTGTGTTTTTGTAGGAGGAAACCTAGTCTCATGGAGAAGCAAGAAACAGTCAGTGGTAGCACGGTCGTCAGCTGAAGTAGAATACAGAGCAATAGCTCTGGGAGTGTCAGAGTTGTTGTAGGTGAGAGCACTGCTGACAGAGTTGACGCTGGACAATGGAGCATCGTTATATCTTCTGAGCGATAGTCAAGGTGCAATAAGTACAGCTAACAATCCAGTTCAGTATGACAGAATGAAGTACATCGAGATCGATCGATTCTTCATCAAGTAGAAGCTGGAATAAGGGATACTGAAGATTGACCATGTTCACTCAGAAGAATAAGTTGCAGACTGTCTGACTAAAGGTCTTAGTTCATTGAGTCTGTCAAAGCTATGTAACAAGATGGGGATGACTAATATCTATCGCCCATCTTGAGGGGGAGTGTTGAGAACCAATAAGGGACTTTAGTCCCATATCGAAAGATGTATTATGAAGAAAGGTTGGACCCTCTATAAGTAGTGGCAGTAGCCTATATCAATAAAAATCATCAATTATTCATTTCTACATATACTACAGAAGCTGATTGAAACTTAGTTACTATGAAAACGGGCATAAATAGAGATATTACGAAAGAAGACCAAAGATCTACTACAAACAATATGTATCCTATTTTTAAAAGATACAAAATTCCAAGTCTGTGATTTTGTCTGTGCAAAGTAGATTATATGTAAATATAACTTGGAACTTTCAAAAAAAAATAAACTACATCAATAGAATCCCTCATTCAAAAGATGGGGGCAAAGAGAATTGTCCTCAATCATCGACGACAGAGGAAACTCAAAAAATATAATAAAGCCAACATCATGAGGAACAAAAGTTATAAAATATTTCCATTATCAAAATGAAAGTCTTGCTAAAATATCAGGTTCACATTGATACCTCTATGTCACCTTTTCGTCTCCTCTTCGGGTCAAGGCTCAAGCAGAGGCCAGAGAGAGAGTAGCTTGTCTGCCGCTGTGGCCTTCTTTGAGTAGTCTTACTTTGTAGAATCCTTTTGAAGGATTCTAGGAGAAGAAATTGAAGAAAATTAAAATTTTGTGTTTCAATTATAAGCAAAAGAGAGAAAGAAGAGAGAATTAAAATAAACAATTCAAAAAAGAACTTATTGTTGGTCATCTAGAATCGGAAGCGACGTGAAGAACTTTTTTCCCTCTGAAATTTAAAAGAAGATCTGAAGTGATGGAAAGACTAGTTTTTCTTTGAAATTGAAGAGTCGGACGGCTATCCAATTTCCATGCGCCATGTCCTATTTGTTGAATTGCTATAATAATTTTTTTTCGACCTTGGACTTTGAAGAAGAAATCAGAATAATAATGCTTTATTATTTGTTATTATTACTAACATTTAAAAAAATTTGGGGCCCCTTGGGATTTGGGGCCCAGGGCGCAAGCCCCATTTGTCCCTCCTTCGGCCGCCCCTGGTTGGAAATTTGGTATAGAGAGGGGAGGTCACGGAATCAAATGCCATTAGAATTTTAGGTACATATTTCGGATTCGACAAACATGCATGATACATAGATAGAGTTCTTCATTAGATTTCTTGATAATCTTCAAAATATTGCCAAAGACATGCAAAGCAATTAAACATCATACGAGACGATCCTAACTTCTGCACCAAGTTTGTCGTAGTCAAGCGTTAGTATAGAACATAGAATAAAAGGTGCTTCACTTGATTCACGGAAAGGAAAAAAAATATAATTATAATTTTCATTAAAAAATTGGAGTTTAGAAATATCCAAAAAAAAAGTTGGAAAAGTGGATAATTGGGAGTAAAAAAATGTATCCATGGGATGAACGAAGGAACCATTTTTTTCTATTTTTTCCTCCTTGGGAATCAATTCTTTTCTGTTGTTATTATTATGAAAAAAAAACCAATTTTCAAATAAAATTAATTCCTAATAAATGGATTATTTTATTTGGATGTTAAATCCTATTAACTTCCTATTGATTCATATTCATCACACCATTCAACTACTATTTTATGGCTCTTTATGCCTCATTGAAAACCTTTTAATTATATGGGATGGGTCATGGCTCTATATATGTTCCATATATTCTTTTCTTTGAAAAGGGAATTGACATGAACAAAAATATCAAAAGATCATGTCTCTTTCTCTCTTCCTTACCCTAAACACTCCTCTACATTGTATTTTATTTTTTGGGCAAAGCTAAGTTCGGGTCAATCTCCCCGAGTTGTGTACGACGACGGAAAACCGGTAGAGCGGGGGTTTTACTACTAGGAGCATCCGGAAAAGTCTGCACATAGACCCGAATTAACTCTTAGGGCAGTGCTACGTGCGCGACTTCCCCGGAGGCCGGTAACTTTTAATTTTGTTTACATATTTCAAAAAAAAAATTATTTCTAACAATCTAAGAGTTAATTCTTGGTATGCCCTGTTACTTTTACATTCTGAATATTGATCAGAAAATCATATTATATTCTGGTCTATATATACAACTTCATCCAGTATCAAAAGCTATGCATTAGTACAAAGATACTTTTGCTAACCACGTGATACATAATACTAGTTTCTGACAAAAACGTGATTTTCTAGTTCTAGATTACAATTGGATCATTTTTTTTTCCACTACACAATTTTTGTCTCGTCCGTAAACATAGTAAGAAACTTTCAAAGAAGCTTCCTAAGGATATGAGCTTTATGAATCATACTGTCTTACAAATTAGTTGCTTCATGCCTCTAATATTTTGCGATCATATGGGCACTATACTACTTGCAAGGTCTTAAAGGTACAATATAAGATTGTGGTCCTATATTTTTCTAATATTAGTTTATACATGATTCTCAAGACAATATTCTTATTTTAGTTCACAAGAGTTCATGTCCTATGTGTTACTTGTTCCAATCCACAAAGTATGGGCACGAAAACACTAGTATTTATTGGCATGCTTTACTGTATCCTAGAGTACTGTGTTTATGTCGTGTCCGTTACTTGACACATTGTATATATTTTAGTTTTGGGAAGTAGATTATTTGTTATTTTGATACACATACGATACGTCAATATAGGAATAGAGACATGGACACAATATTGATTTGGCATACACTTTGGACTTTGGAATGTGTGTCACAGCAAACACACAAATAACACTGATTTTCAAATTCTGCCCTTACTATATTCTTTGTTTTGTATCGCATGCTTGCTCAATCTGTATATTAAATTCTTATACTACCTATTACCAAATAAAGTCCAACAAGAAAGGGTGTGACCTTGGCTCAGTTAGTGTCTGACCAAAGATTCAGTTTGCCTATGATTGTGCTGCATGAATTCGTAGTAGAGAATCAAGATATTTATGAGTTACTAAGATATCCAAAAATGGTTATGAATGGAATTGGTAACGGTTTGATCTATGAGTTAATGTTATACACTATAGTTAAGTTTTTTGAGGGGATTGTATTATTTTCTCTGGAAAATAATAATAATATTTTTTTAGTGTTATTGGCTACACATCCTATCTTCAATGTCTTTTATTTTGCTCTTCAATTCTGACCGTTTTCAACAACTCATTTAGTGACTCCTAAATCACCAAATTATTAGCTATTACTTGATCCTATAAATGGTCATTGGCTGTTGGTGGTCTTATTAGATTTTAATTCTCATTAAATCCATTTAATTGCTGGTCTGGGGGTGTCTATATATATTCATTTTGCCCTATTGGAAAAGAAAAAATATACATATGAAAACTCATTGCTTCCTTCTCATTGCCCCTTGCTCTCTCAGTACTCCTCTTAGGAATAAACTTGGCTAAGTTACTTGTTCTCCTAGTTATTGCCATGTTTTGTCATTGTGATGGCCGAGTCCTCAAAGACTTTCGCTAAAGAGGTACTATGTGGAGGGATATGGACCAAGGAGCCTCAAGAGCTATCAAAAATTATTGTCTTATTATTTTTCAAATAATTTATTATATTCCTTTCAAGTTTTGGTATCGTCTTCATCCATGCTAAACTGTATCGGTATTGGCCGACAATACTATGATTTTTTTTACGACTTGTATGTATATATTGTATTAAGACTAATTTTTTTAATATATATTGATTATTTACATAAGAAAACTGTAACTTTTTAGGTACTTATTTTTTTTCATTAGAAGTTCCTAATAAGAAATCACTTGTATGTATAATTTATGTTGTTCTTGGTCTTGCCATATCAACTTTTTTTGGTTCCTTTGTTGAAGGGGGCAAATTTTTGTGCGACATGAAAGTATATCATGTCCATGTAGAATGAGAGTTTGCTCCTTATATTTCCTTGGAGAAAGTTTTATTTATATTTCTACATTTTTGTTGTTAACTAATTTATGTAATTTGGTCAAAGTCTTTGATGAACTAATCTACTTTCCAAACATATAAACACTAGTGACTTGGGTGTTTTGTAATAATAATGTTTTTTCACTTGGCATCTTAGACATATATTGTATGATGCAATTTATTTCTTATTTAACTTGAAATTAATGATACAAGAAGTATAACTTGTGTTCTAGCTTCACTGGTTACCTTGTCTTGAACCAAAGATCTCCCCTTCCCATATCAAAAGGTCTCAAACTTTCAACCTTTTATTTATTCATGTTAACATTATTGTTCTTGTTCCTTCTTTATACAATTTATTTATTTTCTCATTCCTTTGAAGGAGTCAGACTTTTGATCAAACATAAACACAATCTCATACATGCAAATGAGTGTGCTTGTCTGTTTATTTACCAATCATTATTTGAGGAAAGATCAATTATAGTTTTTCTACCGTTCTTTTGTGTAAGTTTTATTCTATTTTGAGTATTCGGCTTCTGATCCGATATTTCTGGTTTGCATCTCTTGTGGCTTACCTTGAATTTTTGATGATGTTTCACTAGGATGCTGTTATTTTAATGTTGGATCATTGCTATATTAAAGAAATGATTTTAAATAATACTCAAAATTATGTGTTCAACTAGTGATGGAACACATTCACATCATATTTTCTGTAGTAGAATTTAAGATTTTCTACCATCCTTTTTCTTTTATATGTAGTTTCTGATATTTGTCATTGGTGACAATATATTTTGTATACATTTGGTCTAATTGACTTTATTTTGATCTTTTTTTTTTTGCAAAATATTGTGGTTTGTTAGAAATACTTCTTTATGTTGAAATTTTTATTGTCTAAAAGAATTAGACAAAATAACTACAAGTTTTACTTACCTGAAGATTAGTAACATTTATTTTCTTGAAGAGCGAGTTGTTAGAATTTTTTTTCTGTTCATACATGATTCTTGTAAAGTTATTTCTTCATGTTAGAATATATATTAGAGATTGTGACATGCTAGAAAATGCTCAAATATGCTAAGGTAAAGGTACGTAAAACAAAAGTTCTTTGCTAGAATGTAATATTTTATAAATCATATTTTCCAAATTCGTGGATATTAATGGTTGTTTAGCAGGAATAATGGAACTATCTCAATACAATATGTTATATTCTTTTGAATTTCTATTACTAAGCCGAAATCAAGACTAGAAGTACAAAGTGCTCCGATCAATTGGAAAGGTAATTTTCCTATTTATAATATATATTTCCTAATCGTTTTTTCAAATTTTAATTAGAGAAATACATTGTTGAAATCTATGAGCCAATTATCTTGGTTTATACACATGGTTCTGTATTCTTGTATAAAAGTGATATTCTTTGCATGTTAGTATGAACCTTAAATGACTATATTATTACAATATTAGACTTTCTAGTCGGGGAAAAAAATTACAATATTGTTCAGTCACAATATTGAGAAAAACTTTGTTTTGCTCATATTTCATGACGTTATAATTCTTTGATTCATTCAGACAATTTAGTTACAAGAAAATAGTTAGTAAAATTACAAATTCCTTTAAATCTAAGTTTTAAAAGTTGAGATTATTTTGGGTACAAGTCGAAAGGGTCCTTCTGTCAACCAGGCGTAAATAGTCCTAAGCGACACAGTACTTAATCGTTCCCCTGTGGACCTCCGCTAACTGGGAACCGACCCCTATAGCTAACCAAAATTAATCAACACTTGATAAACTAATAATTTTTTAAGGTTGATTAGCAAAATCTCTTAAACTATTATTCTAGTAATTTATACTGTCATTTTTTTGCAAACATGACTAGTAAAGATAAATCTGTAGAGCCAAGACTGAAAGTTACTGTGTCTTACTTTAAGAGGTGATAGACCCAAATGCGTTTTAGCTCACTATCTTAGGACTTATACAGTAATTAGTGGAATCACACACTTTGATTCTAATGACACAGAATATGATTTAAGGGTAACCCAAATATCTGGCTTAGTTAAACCAAAATTTTCTAAAGAAATGGACTACTATTGGTTTTATAAGATTCTTAAGAGTTTTTCTGAGTCATTATATGATATTTTCTTTGGATATAAAGACACTCAAAATTACTAAGATAAAGTATAAGAATTTATCTGTGAAACTACTTTGATACTCATAAGTTGATAGGTCCATGTGACAAACTGTTGTAGCTAGGAGTATCAAAGAATTTAAAATTTTATATTTAAACATAGTTTGTACTAAAGCTGAATGGATCAAATATCTTGCTATGTATACATCAAATAGATCCAGGCATAAATTCTACTTTTGCTATGACTTCATGAAGTATTGAATCGATTAAGCACATTATTATGCATATACATGATATACATATTTATTTACCTGTCATTTTTATAAATTATGCTAAAGAACTGCTAAAGCATGATATTGTGAATTCTAAGATAAATAGGTACTTGCACCTGCATTTTAAGACATTAAAAGAGCCTAAAAGGCAAAAATGGTTCTTGACTATATAAGTCATAAAGAACTATTCAGATATCTTGACGAAGCTTCTGTTTACACTTGACGAAGAGTTTGTCTAGGAAATGAATCCTAGAATTATCGAGGGGGATGGGATTAAGCCCATAGTTTAGTCACCAGCAGTGGCAACCCAACCGAGTCTGACTGGAGATCCCAAGAAGTCGGTTCAATGGGTAGAAACAAGCTAGACTAGGTGACTATTATGGAACACTGACCCTGGAATTAAATTCTATTAAACAGCCCAAGAGGCTGTACATGTGTACATTGATACCCCATCCCTATGGTGACAGTGTTCCTTGTATGATATGGATAGGGTGAGTTTAAACTCTTAATAAGTCCAAGCATGATATGCAGGGTTGATTCCTATCACCAACCCTTGAGGACTTACCTATATGAGAGGTCGTGAAGGCCGTAACTATAGGACAGGGCGATCCTAGACAACTCTCATGAATATGAAAAAGTGCGCAAGGCCATTCAAATGTGCCACCCGATAGACAAAGAACCTCTAGCATACTATGTGTGTCATTTTCTGAATCTGGTTTAAGAAGTCTGATTCAAGGCACAGCCCATCAAGCACTTCTTCAGATAAAGACAATGGTCACTACGTGAGATTTAAGGCTGTAGTCCATCTCATCTATGCATAGTCACTTGCCCAGAAATTTTGTACTTCGATTTTTTTGAATATTGTTATCTTTGTTTTTGTTTTGTTTTTTTAGAAACTTGGTTTTTTGGGGGGATTGTTGTTATTATTATGAAAAAAAATCAATTTTCAAATACAATTAATTCTTAATAAATAGATTATTTTATTTGGATGTTAAATCCTATTAACTTCCTATTGATTCATATTCATCACACCAATCAACTACTATTTTATGGCTCTTTATGCCTCATTGAAAAACTTTTAATTATATGGGATGGGTCATGGCTCTATATATGTTCCATACATTCTTTTCTTTGAAAAGGGAATTGGCATGAACAAAAAGATCAAAAGATCATGTCTCTTTTTCTCTTCCTTACCCTAAACACTCCTCTACATTATATTTTATTTTCTGGGAAAAGCTAAGTTCGGGTCAATCTCCTCGAGTTGTGTGCGACGAGAGAAAACCGGTAGAGCGGGGGTTTTACCACTAGCAGCATCCAAAAAAGTCTGTACATAAACCCGGATTAACTCTTAGGGCAGTGCTACGTGCGCGACTTCCCCGGAGGCCGATAACTTTTACTTTTGTTTATTTTGTTTGCAGATTTCAAAAGGAGAAAATAAAACTATTTCTAACAGAATTGGTGGTGGACTATTTTAGATATAATAGAATTTTTATATGAGTGTTTCATATTTAGGAAATCCTATTATGATCGATAAACTAGGATGTTGATTGGGTTATTTTAGGTGTAATAGGATTCTTATCTTAGGGTTTTCTATTTAGGAAATCTTATTATGACCTAGAATAGGATTTCTTTTTCATCATATATATATGTGGGTTGAGGGTGGAGGCACAAAGCACGATACAAAGTTAAGATTCGGGGTGCCCGTCCACAGGAGATATAAGAGAATGTTTGCACTTTGCTCTTAGGACTTTGCCATACAAGATAGAAGAAAGGATCGATGAGTCGTCAAGTTCGGATAGGAAGATTGTTACAGGTTAGTGAGGGATTTTATTATAATCTTTATCAATTTTTCTTAAGTGTGGTGAGGGGGTTGAACCTATTAGAGCAAAGGTTCAACATTGATATTTGTCAATCTTGTAATTTTACCTGAGTTGTATAGATTGGGATTGTCCAGGTGACGTAGTCACCGCCATATACTTGTCTTTACCGATGCTTGGTGTTCGTTTGTCATGACCCATACCCAGAATAAGGGCATGGGTACGTGGGTACGTCCAGCCTATGGCGCAGCATCGGCGGTAGAATGTTGTCTAGGTCAACAATACTAACAACACATCTTATGAATATATATCATAACCTGTCAATGATATCTGATCAGCAAAAGGAGAACAATATAATAATAATATTGATACTCAATCATAATAAACTATAAGGAAGATACATGGCACGATAATGGCATAAAGGATATGAACGATAATCTAGTAGAAATCTAGAACAAATATCCCAAATCCACATCAAAGTCTAGGAGTCTAATATATCTCAACATAACATAAATCTAAAAAATAATAACATCCCAAAATCTCATAAGTTGGAGACAAATCTAGTAATAATAGCTAACTAGCTAAGTACTGGTGGTACGTCCTCAACGGGCACGGGCTCCAATAGAAGCTCCCGGATATACTCCTCATCTACTCCGGGTCCATAAAAGGTGGGACAAAAGTTCTCAAGATCCTCAGAAAAATATTATCCAGTCATAATTGGAGCGAAGTACAAAAGTCTGAAAGCAGTTCCAAATACATGGTAGAGAATATATGACAAGTAATAAAAAAATACAAGATGTACACATGACTAGGGAATGAATAATACAACTGAAAAAATAGGTACTCACAATAAATAGTTGGAAAGATAAACACAGGTAATATTGTGTGAACTGTAAATAAGTGAACTGGTGACACTATCTATGTGAATTAGAGCACAAGTTTGTTATGTGATTGGCTTGGGTTACACACGAATATACTAAGGTAACTCTATTATATATGAAGTGTATAATCGACATGCACACGAATATGCTAAGGGGTTGATCACATAGCCAACTTCTACTCCCCTGTCCCGACTAATATTTACGGATCCACTCATGACACGTTACACACACGAATATGATATAAGCACACGGAGCACAAGAATAAATAACATCTCCTGATTTGATCCATATAATACAAGCTCGTGTAACATCGTATCAGAATTAAGTAATATAGTTTTAGAACATGTGATATATATACTATAAAGTACTGAAAACTGACAGAGAGATGTACTCTCATGTGGCCTTAAGCAACGAGTGAGGATCGATATACAAAATAGAGTCATAAAGACCTAAATATGAAATATCAATGTCAATTGGTGTTTTGGAGTGATAAACATTGATATCTAAATTAAAATATAATTTTTAGGTCGATTCTATGTCATGAAAGTCAAACTAGGTCAATCCCTTAATTGTATGGTCAAATTAGTCTTTTCTAGGCCATATCTAGGTTTCTAGGTGTAGGCCCACTTCCCCATTTTTTTAAAAAAATTTATTTATTTTAGTTTAATTTTAAATATTTTTCGAATTAGAAAATAAAATTTTATTTGTAAATTCAATGAAAGATATTTTGGACGACAACGAGATTTGTCAAACTATTTTTTAAATTAGATTTTAGAATTTATAAAATATTATTTAAATTATTTTGGTATTATAATTATTAATTAAATTTATTTCTGTTATCAAATATTATTTTTAGATTTGATTTAGTCTTTTGACTAATAAAAATATATATTGGTTTGATATTTATAGAAAAATATTTTACAAGTTATTTGATAATACTTAGTACTTATTTAAATTTATTATTTTATCAAGTATTGTATTCAGATTTGGTTACATTTAAATATTTATTAATTTAATTTATGGGAAGATTTGATCAAATTCTAATCCTTTCCTATCAAGGAAACCCCACTCAAATATATAGGGGAGCTTCCTTTTGTTTCTCACAAAATTCCTAACCATTATCTAGCCATCATAGCCAAACACCATCTTGTCAGTACACCGTGTACATCCTTTTTTTCTTCTATTTTATTACAAGTACATTTTCTCTTCTATGTATCCGACAAACCAAACATGGTTCTATTCCACAAAACTCCATGTGTCCAACACGACACAATCCAGCCAATACAAAGATAAAACCTAACACAACCCTAACCCTAAACTATGACCATCAGCGAGCGCTGCCATGCCACCACCCCTAGCCGGCGGACACCACTTCCTCGTCTCGGCCCTGTTCGACATTGCCATCCTCATTTCAAGGTGGCCAACACCCTCACTACCGTGACCCTGTTCACCGCACCACCCCGTCGTGCTCCTTTTCTGAGATCCCATCCACCTTTCCTAACTCTGGATCCGGAAACCTTGTCCGACCGGCTGAACCACCATGCCGGATCAGCTTCCCCGCTGACGACCGTTAGCCGCCTCCCCGCCCTGCCACCACGACCACCATCGTCATCACCAAGTAAACTCGACCGCCTCCATCCACCGACAACAAACAGCCATCACCATCATTTTTAACACCACCGCCATGCCACCATGATCGGTTTACCTGTCCTTCTGGCAACCACGACAGCCACCCCCGCGTCAAGTGTTGTTGCGCTTGACAGATTCGCTACCATCCTCTAGCCCGTGCGACGAGCTTGATTCCTCGCCTCGTCGTGACATCGACAGTCCTCTTCTTCGACCACTGCAACCACCGTCCCTATGGCCGATCTCGAACGCTCGATAGCCGTAGCCCACTTGACCTCCTCCACCGCCTGGCTGGGCGAGTTTCTATTAGCTATGCCACCCTCGCTCGATGCTTCACCAACAACCGTCAGGTCCAGCGAGTCTTCATGCTCGTCCCCGCCGCCCATAGCCGCCTCCATCCACCTGACGTAGTCAGATCAGACGCCCTCAGCCGACCAACCGATAATCTTCCTGTTGTCGCGTAGCCAGCACCGCACATCCTTCTTGTCGGACCTGGTCTGAAGCGCCGCCAGTGCCGCATCAACGTCTTAGCAGCCGGCAGTGTTGTATCGACACTTCTCGCAGGATCTAACAACCATCGTCGTCACCTTCTGTGACTGGTGAGCCTCCTCTCGACTTTTTCTTCTTCCCTCTCATCCCTCAGCTCTTTCTCATTCTTCTTCTTCTTCTTCTTCCTTCGCGAACCTTCCTTCTTTCTTTCTTTTTTCTTTTGTTTTATGGTTTTCTTTTTCTCCTGAGTATGTTTGGGGAAAGGGTTAGGTGAGTGAGGTTGGGCTGGGTTGTAATCTGGGCTTGAGCCAAAGGGCTTGAGTAATAAAAGAAAGAAAAGAAAAAGGAGAGAAAGAAATTGAGTTGTGCATTGGGTTGGGTTATATGTTTAGACTCAATATTTTGACAATGGATTTTGTGCCAAGAACATATATGGTTGTACGAGCTTATTAATATCTATGGAAGTTTTATACTATATATTTTGAATATAAATGATTATGAGATATTTAGATGGGCTTACTTATAAATATTGTATTTGGGTTTGGGCCTACATCTAGTTTCAAAATTGGAGTTTTAGCCTTGAATGATTATTTAGTTTTTCAAAGTATCTGTTTAAAGATATTTTACTAATAAAATATAGTTTCCAAAACATTATAAATTATAAATATTTATTATGCCAATTTCTTCAAATATTATTGTAATATTATTTATCTAACTAAATTATAGTTTTGATACAAAAATAATTTTTTTTTCTGGATTTTTCAGTATTTTCTTAAAAATATTTTGACTAGATTATATAGTTTTCAAGTATTATAATTATTTTCTATAATAGTTTATAAATAATTTTTCTAAATAAATTATATTATGGAATCTTGTTCTTTAATGGGAAGCAAATGTTTTAAATTGCATATATGTTCTATATATTTTCTTAATATATATTTTCTTAATAAAAATTATTTTAAATGATTTTCCCTTCTTTAATTAAATCATTTTTTACTGTGGCTAATTGTCACGCCCAAAAACAGAATACTGGAGAGCAGGGGACAGACACAGCTAGCTACGTACATTGAAGTGCAACACACTTCGCAATACGGTCACAGCTGTCTAACTGTATGAGAGTTAATCTACAATCCATTAGTCTCTTATGGTCAAGAACAAGCCTAGTGTCTCAATCTCAAGCAAGCAAATAGATGTTATAAGATGTTAGATCATCAGATATACAAAAGTAAGGCGTTCCAAATATTACATATTCAGATAATCATAAAACTAGTCATACAAAATGTGAATATTAGCAAGAGTTACGTCATACATGATCAACCACAGGATTTGCTAATCATGTTACAGCCCTTAGGCAGACAGAAGTAAAGTTTTAACACGAGCTAACACGTGCTCGACGGCAAAACGCCTCAACTGGAATCGTTGTGCTCGGTCCAAATCTATCACCACCAAGGTGGGAGCAAACTAAGTCTTGAAAATGTCACACTCACTTTTTCTAATTAAGGGTATTTTAGTCTTTGTGCATTTTTATTATTTATTTAATTGCAAATTAAATTGATTGTTGTGTGTTTTGATTGGTGCATTGATAGGACCTAGATGGTATAACCTTAGTCAACCATGTTAGAAGCCTAGTAATGTGATTAGGTTCATTATTGACTTGTTAGAATTAATTTAGAATTTTTACCTATTTTTTTAGAATTGTTTAGTGATTTTTTAGCTATTCTTTATAAGCCTTCTTAGCTTCTTGTCATTGGCCTTTGTAGCAACCTAGGGATGCTTGGCCCATGACTTAACCTAACCTTAATACCCCCCTAGCATGGCCGGCCAAGCATAGCAGCAGCCCCTCTTCATTTGTGAAGAATTCCATAGCCTCCATTAGATCAAAAGAAAATCCTAATTTCCATTCCCCTTCAAAACCCTAACTTTCTCATCCGGCATCTGATTCATGCCAAACGAATTGTGTTGCGACCGTGGGGAGGAGAAGAACTTGCTGGAGCACTGCTAGCAAGGAGTTGGAGGCGTTTGCTAGGAAGAAATCGATCGTCGGAGTGCTCAAGGAGTCACTTTTCATTGAGATTCCGACTTTCAATAGGTAAACCACGTTCTAGCAATATTTCTTCTGATTTTTCTTCATGATAGCATGCATCTAGGTACCCTCGACCTGTAGGTTTAGTTTCGTTCAATTTTGTGTCTGTTCGATGTGTGCGTCGGATACGACACTTGGCCACACGCTTACACGGCCAGTAGGTCGGGAACGTGTTAGCCTAGGTGTATGCGAAGTTTCACGAGAATCGGTTCGAAATCGAGCGAGAAATCGAACTCATACCGATTCATTTGACACGCGTCTCGAGTTTTACGATACACACTCTGTGGACACGATACAGACACGGGTTCGACCCCGTGAGTACCCGAACACGTCACACACATGGATACCTTCGTGTTTGCCAAGTTTCGTAAATTCTAATTGTGTATAT
The DNA here is from genome assembly GCA_029216955.1 of Iris pallida. Classification (NCBI taxonomy): domain Eukaryota; kingdom Viridiplantae; phylum Streptophyta; class Magnoliopsida; order Asparagales; family Iridaceae; genus Iris; species Iris pallida. Next base: position 1,116,751 of record JANAVB010011000.1, on the reverse strand, counting down.
TGCATTTTAGGCATTGAGTTGGTTTTCAGGTTTTGATATATACATATTATTGGATTGTTTTGTGATATTTCAAATTGCTAAGATTTAACTCATATTTTCTGAGTTTATATGAAGGTATTAAGATTCTTGACTTGTTGGTTTTAGTCCCTAATTTTATTTTCAATTATTTCCATCATATATGTATATATATCCCAATTGCCTAATTTCCATCATATATGTATATGTATATATATATATATATATATATATATATATATATATATATATATATATATATATATATGTATATATATATATATATATATATATATATATATAGGTACATGTATATATATTTTGATGAGTTTTGTCGAGCTAGATCAATCCCAGGTCTGAGTTTATTTTTTCCTTCGTAAACCCAACATTTTTCTCTCATTTTCATATATGTGTATATATTAAGTTACGTATATATGTATATAATGTCTCCTTTAAATAGATTGTGTATATATATATATATATATATATATATATATATATATATATATACATACACACATATACTTAACTTGTGAAGAGAGATTGTGTGTGTGTGAAGGAAAAGCTGCTGCTAGGGAATACAATTCTGAGATTAAATAGTTATATATACCACTATATATATATATATATATATATATATATATGTGTGTGTGTGTGTGTGTGTGTGTGTGTGTGTATGTGTGTGTGTGTGTAGATATATCACCTAGAATGAATGTATATATAAATATATGTAATTGGTTGCTTGTGAATGTGACCTAGGGAGTATTGAGTCAGATTAAGATTGACCTAAGGAGCCTAGAACGACCGAGTCGACCGACAAGTTGACCAAGTTGACAAAAGTCAACTTTGGGTCAAACTTGTTCCAAATCGACTCAAACGAACTTAGAATGACTTAAAAACTTGTGCTTGACCTAAAAATTAGTAAACAGACTAAATGACCTTCAGTTGACCAAGTTTGACCAGAGTTGACCAGGTTTGACTAGAGTTGACCAAGGGTTGAATTTGACCTAGAAGGATCTAGAATCATGTAGAATTGCATTGTAGGCATTCCTTATGATATTTTAGACCTTGTTGTGACTTGTGGTTGTTTTAAATAGGATTACATTACTCCAGTTCAGTCACACTTCCTCATCAGCAGCTTGGATTGCCAGGCGAGTACATTCTCTGACCGTTTTATTCTTGCTTGGATATATTTACTTGTTATAGACTAGTTTACTTGTTGCTGTCACAATATTATCACGGATTAGTACTATATGGATCTCTTCATGCGATGTTATTCCCTCGGATACATTGGGTATATTATGCTCATGTACTTTATCATGTGCGTCGTCTACTCATTGTATTCATGTTTATTCATGTATACTCATGTGACATTCATGTACACTCATGATCATATGAGTCTTTATGTATAACCCAGCGTTCATGTGTACTAGCTATCCATGTGACACACTACTTTCATGTGTAATAACATAACCTGGACAGATCCTTGAGTACTGATTGGGGCAGGGGGAGTATTTATTTGGTTATGTGATCTACACCCTTTTCATGTACAACTCCAAACTAGATTTAAGTTATGTATAACCTAAGCCAGTTTACATAACCAGATTGTGCTCTACACCACGTAGTTAGTTCAGTTCTCTTATTATATCATGTATATCTATTTTCATAAATCATGTTCTCTTTTATAGTCTTATTTCTTTATCAGCAGTTCATGTATATTATTATATAGCTTGTTTTATATTTTCTTTCATGTTATGATCTACGTGAGAGATATGTATTCGTTCCTGTCCCGACTAGACCTGTTGAAATATTACAGATGATGAGGATTACTGCGACACTTACTATGGAGCAGGCCTAGTTGACACAGGTGACCTGGACCCTCAGCAGGATCCAGTAGTCGCTGAGGACTTGCCATGAGTTTAGATTAGACTTATATCATTACCTAGTTATGAGACATTGTGATTGTATTAGGATTATTTATGGTGTGGTTCACACCGAGACTTATTATATTTGTGACTCTCTTTGTTGAGATTATCTTATTTTCTTTTCCATCTTAGTCGTGATTGAGTTTACTTATTATATTGTTCTCCTTTCAGAGCATATTCTAGATTGTGATAAATATGGTGACTTAGGACAGCGTTCTACTGTTGACACTGCCACATAGGCTGGACGTAACCACTTTTCGTGCCCTTATACCGGGTGCGGGTCGTGACACATTTTTAGTGGTGGCCCATGCATGTCCTCTCGAAGTCGCAACTAGTGCGATTTCATAGTGGTACTCGAACTAGAGTATCACTGCAGCCTGCAGTAGGATATAGGATATAAATTAAGGTACTCAATCACATTAGAAAAATTCTTATCTAATTCTTGCTGCTAATTGTCTTCCTTTGAAAACAAATTGTCCTCCTTTGATTATATCGCTTCTTTCTCAGTAATTGATTCCTTGTTTGATCTGTCTTCAGGATAGTGGAGGTACGATCGTAACGCTCTGGCCTAAGCGATATCGCTGAGAGGTCTGCCACTTCTCGTTCGACTCAGCAGGACCCTAAGACCACAGTACCTCTTGTTCCAGCTCAGGTGGGCCTGTCTGCAAGTTTTGGGGGTACTCCTCCACCTGCTCCTAGGACTACCCCAGGAGTTCAGGGGATGCTACCACCACCGCCTCAGGGGACAGTTGATATGGTACAGTTCTTCGCCTTCATGCAGCAACATCAGCAAAAGTCTTTTCAGCAGAAGCAGTTTCAGCAGGCACCTAGACAACAGCAGACCGTCAGTTGCACTTTCTGCATAAAGCCAGGACATGTATGGAATGAGTGCAGAAAGAGGCTAGGCAAGTGCCTACTTTGTGGTACAGTAGAGCATCACTTGAGGGATTATCCCATGGCTGTGGGACGTACAGCTCAGGAAGAAGGAGCCAAGGCACCGATAGGACAGCAGAAGGGACCATTGCCGACCCAGCAGCAGAGGTTTATCCTGCACCAGCAGCAGACCAGAAAAGGTCAGCAGGGGAGAGCTTTTGCCAAAGCTGCTGAGGAGTCCGAACCGGTAGGAGATCTTATAGCAGGTTCTGTTCTTATCGACTCTTTTCCCGCATTCGTATTATTTGATTAAGGTGCTTCCCATAGCTTTGTGTTTGTATTATTTGCTGTTAGACACCAGCTTTCTTCTGAAGCATTGCCTAGGACATGCAAAATCACGACTGGGGGTGGTATTATCTTCGTTCGTGATGTTTACAAGGATCGGAAAGTAGTTTTGGAAGGTCGAGAACTGGATGTGAGTCTGCTCGTAATGCCATTACCGAACTACGATATTTTATTCGGTATGGATTGGTTGAGCAGGCACCATGCCAGTATAGATTATCGGGGCGGTAGAGTTCTTTTCAGAGTGCCGAGAGAGCCAGAGTTTGAGTTCACCAGTCGAAAGACGGAGCAGAGCGGCGGAGGTTTCTGCGGAGTTTCAGCAGAGGAGCAGAGCGTGCCACATCCACTGATAGCTGAGTTTATGGATGTATTTTCGGAGGAGTTGCCAGGGTTACCTCCGGACAGATATGTGGAGTTCTTTATAGACTTGGTGTCCGGCGCAGAGCCGATATCTCAACATGTCTATAGAGTGAACAACAGCAAGCTTGTGGAGTTGAAGAAGCAGGTGGATGAGTTGCAGGATAAAGGCTTCATCCGATCGAGTTCTTCATTGTGGGGTGCACTAGTACTCTTTGTACCGAAGAAGGATGGGTCGGTATGAATGTGTATCGACTACAGGGCACTCAACAACCTCAGAATCAAGAATAAGTACCCGCTGCCGAGGATCAATGATCTGTTCGATCAGTTGAGCGGAGCGAAGGTATTCTCCAAAATTGATCTGAGGTCGGGTTACCATCACATAAAGGTGAAGAAGGAGGATATTCTGAAGACAGCATTCAGGACACGGTATGGCCAGTTTGAGTTCATGGTGATGCCATTTGGGTTAACTAATGCCTCGGCGGTGTTCATGAACATGATAAATAAGGTGTTCCACCAGTACTTAGACAAGTTCATGGTGGTGTTCATCGACGACATCTTGGTGTATTCTAAGACCCCAGAGGAGCATGAGGAGCATTTGAGAGTGGTTCTATAGACTCTCAGGAAGGAGCAGCTTTACGGCAAGATCTCGAAATATGAGTTCTTTTTGGATCGAGTTGATTTCCTAGGTCATATTAAGACCGGAGATGGAATCTCAGTAGACCCGAAGAAGATCAGAGCAGTTGAGGCATGGACAGCACCGAGTTCAGTTGCAGAGATCAGGAGCTTTCTAGGATTTGCAGGCTACTATAGGTGATTTATTCAAGATTTCTCCCGAATTGCAGAGCTATTGACTAGGCTGACTCGGAAGGACGCAGAGTTTATCTGGTCAGAGGAGTGTCAGGTTACTTTTGATGAGTTGAAGAAGCGACTAATGACAGTCCCAATTTTGATATTGCCATCAGGATCAGACGGATTCACTATCTACTGTGATGCTTCAGGGAAGGGTTTGGATTGTGTCTTACAGCAGCATGGGAAGGTAATTGTCTATGCATGCAGGCAATTACGTCTGCATGAGAAGAACTACCCTGTCCATGATTTAGAGTTGGTGGTAGTTATCTTTGCTCTTAAGTTATGGAAGCACTATCTATACAGAGAGCGTGTGGAGATCTTCACAGACCACAAGAGCTTGAAGTATGTGTTTACACAGAAAGAGCTCAACATGAGGCAGCACAGATGGTTGGAGTTGATGATGGACTTCGATATTTCATTGCAGTATCATCCAGGAAAGGCCAACATGGTTGTCGATGCCTTGAGTAGGTATCCGGTAGCTATGTATTTGACGATGGATCGTCACTTGTTAGCAGATTTGGAGAGCCTGGGGATCGAGGCGATTGTGCCACGAGTTCAGATACAGATGTGGGGCCTTCAGATTCAGTCGGACTTGATAGAGAGGATCAAGTCAGCTCAGTTCGACGATGTTACTCTGCGGTGTATCCGAGAGCAGGTTCGAGCAGGATTGGTGGATGATGAGTTTGTCATTGCAGAGGATGGCGCATTGAGGCACGGTTCCATACTGTATGTGCCTAACGGAGAGATTCGGAAGCAGGTTATACAGGAGGTCCATCATTTTCAGTACTCTATTCATCCAGGTACCAATAAGATGTATAGGGACTTGAAGGAGCATGTATGGTGGTATGGGATGAAGCGGGAGGTAGCACGTTTCGTAGCCAGATGTTTAGTCTGTCAGCAGGTAAAGGCAGAGAGGTAGAGACCAGGAGGACTGTTATAACCATTGCCCATTTCGGAGTAGAAGTGGGAGCACATCACGATGGACTTTGTTTCTGGATTGTTGCGTACACCAGGAGGGAAAGACGCGATTTGGGTTATCGTAGACAGGTTGACCAAATCAGCCCACTTTTTGCCATTTAAAGTGGGTACGTCTACTGAAAAGCTAACAAAAATGTTTATACGGCAGATTCTCAGGATAAACGGAGTTCCGATGAGTATTGTCTCGGATCGGGATAGTCGCTTTACTTCCTATTTCTGGCAGAGTCTGCAGACTAGTTTGGGCACTCAGCTCAAATTCAGTACTGCATACCGCCCTCAGACGGACGGACAGTCAGAGAGGACTGTTCAGACACTCGAGAACATGCTGCAGAATTGTGTTCTGGATTTTAGAGGATCTTGGGAGGATCCCCTACACTTAGTGGAGTTTGCATACAACAGTTTTCAGGCCAGCATTGGGATGTCACCATTCGAGGCACTGTACGGGCGGATATGTCATACACCCTTGTCTTGGGAAGATGTTGGAGTGTAGGGGTGCAACTCGGGCGGGCTAAACCCGAACCCGATCGGGAAAACCCGTTAATGGGTTGGGTTAGGGTTGAAGATATTCGAGTTCGGGCTTGGGCTCGGATTAAAATATTTGAACCCGATCAAAAATCGGGTTGGACTTGGGTTCATGTATTGGGTAACCCGAAGAACCCGAAACCCGACATACATATAATTTATATATATATTGTTTCATACTACTTAAATAAAAAGTTTAAACTATAATTTTTTTTTCACCCGAACTCTTCAATTCCTTGTCCTAAATCTCTTTTCAGTTTTATTTTGTAATGATTGATGCTTGATTGCTATTTGATTATGCATTTAATATTACTCTTGTTTAAAATTATTTCAAATATCATATTAGAGTCCGATAAATCCGATGGACCCGATCCAACCCGAGTCCAACCCGATCCTCCGGGCTTGGTCTTGGACTTCATATGTTGAACCCGAAGTCGGGTCGGACTTGGGCTTGGGCTAGGCTTATGATCTATCGGGTTGGGTATGGGTTGACCTCAAACCCGACCCAACCCGCCCGAGTTGCACCCCTATTGGAGTGCGAGCTTTATTGGGACCTGAGATGGTTGTTGACACAGCCGAGAAGGTGAAGCTCATCAGAGATCGACTTCGCGTGGCGCAGGACATACAGCGACATTGGGCCGATAGCCACCGAAAACCTTTGCAGTTTGAGGTACAGCTTAGCTTAGGATTAGAATCTTATTTGTTTTGTGATTTTGTTTGATCATGTGATTGTTATAGTTAAGTTGAGACCATGTTTTTGCTAGGTTGGAGATCTGGTGTTCTTGAGGATATCTCCGACGCATGGTACTATTCGCTTTGGTGGAGGTGGAAAGTTTAGTCCGTATTTTATCGGCCCTTTCGTTATCAGCGGAAGAGTCGGTGATGTGTCATACAGACTGGACTTGCCCCCTGTATTAGAGGGAGTCCACAATGTATTTTATGTGTCATAGTTGAGACGGTATGAGGCGGATCCCAGCCATGTACTGGATCATTCCGAGATCGGGGTGGGCCCTACTCTTAGTTATCCATAGCAGCCTGTGGAGATTCTGGATCGATGGAAGAAGGTACTGAGGAACCAGACGATACCCTTGGTTCGTGTAGCTTGGAGGCATCACTCTCTAGGTGAGTCTACCTGGGAGAGGGAGGATGAGATGCACGAGCAATACCCTTATCTTTTTCAGTCTTGAGGTATGATTTTTCTATCCTTCGCATACATTCAGTTTTGTCTTTAATTTTGAGGATAAAATTATTTTAAGGAGGGTAGATTTATCACACTCACTTTTTCTAATTAAGGGTATTTTAGTCTTTGTGCATTTTTATTATTTATTTAATTGCAAATTAAATTGATTGTTGTGTGCTTTGATTGGTGCATTGATAGGACCTAGATGGTATAACCCTAGTCAACCATGTTAGAAGCCTTGCAATGTGATTAGGTTTATTATTGACTTGTTAGAATTAATTTAGAATTTTTACCTATTTTTCTAGAATTGTTTAGTGATATTTTAGCTATTCTTTATAAGCCTTTTTAGCTTTTTGTCATTGGGCTTTGTAGCAACCTAGGGATGCTTGGCCCGTGACTTAACCTAACCCTAATACCCCCTAGCATGGCCGGCCAAGCATAGCAGCAACCCCTCTTCATTTGTGAAGAATTCCATAGCCTCCATTAGATCAAAAGAAAAACCCTAATTTCCATTCCCCTTCAAAACACTAACTTTCTCATCCGACATCCGATTCGTGCCAAACGAATTGTTTCGCGATAGTGGGGAGGAGGAGAACTTGCAGGAGCACTGCTAGCTGTAGGAGCAAGACAATTATCAGCAAACATAGCCCCATGCGCCCAAGTCAAAGCAGCTCCATGCGTCCAGTCAGTTCGACTCCATGCGTCCACTAAATGAAGCTCCATGCGCCCAGTCCAAGTATAACTCCATGCACCCAAGACTAGCCCCCCCGAAAGGAGGACGCAAAGCCTGAGACATGGCTATGCGCCCAATCCTGACTCAGTCAAATCCACGATCAGAACGTGCACCGAAGCGCATGGCCACGTCAGTCTCCACGAGCAGTCGTGCACCGAAGCATGCGGCCACGTCAACACCACGACCAACCTACGATCTTGCAGCCTGTATGTGCCTACACCTATGCACCCAAAGCAGGACCATGCGCCTACGTAAGAACCAGCGTGTCTCTTTACGTGGGTGTATAACATCGTTCCAGCCCAAGAACGACTATAAAAGGGGGGCTTATTCCCTCTTCAACAGACAGAACGAAGAGCATTTTTAAGAGCCAAATTGCTGCACTTTTTGCCAGTGAGCCAAGAGTTAGCAATTTCTTAGGTTTTCTCCCACTTTTGTAATCAGAGTATCAACAGAGTAAAGGAGCAACTGCCGCTCGATCTCCATCGTCCTATTCCCCAGAATTCTTCTTTTTGTACTCGGGGATCCTCAACGCAGGATCTCTCAGGCGTACTCGATTTATGGTGCCTTGCGCCAATAAAAAGAAAAGACAGCGTTTTCTTCTTCTTTTTTTGTGTGTGTCCCCAAAAATAGCGACTCTGCTGGGGACTACATTTTCCTCTGACGAGAAAGTGGTGTCGCAATCCGATACCGACAAAGTGGAAGTACTCACAAGATGCTGATCGTAAAATTCGATCAGCAGGCGTTCAAAGAGATGCTCTCGAGGGACGGCTCTACTCCCTCAAAGCCAGCGAAGCCAAACAAGTCTCACAAGAATTGGCTTTTGAAGGCTCGCTGCACATATCCTGCTAGTGTCATAGTGGATATGCAACTGGAGGACTCTGTACCTGGGCGCAGGGCTCTGCCACAGAAGTCCCCCAAATGGAGAAGGCTCATACCGTTCCGGGCTCTACTAGCCCAGTGACTTCTTCCTTCCACAACCAACAACAGAGTGTTCAACACTCGAGACTTGGCAGGGGAAAATACTATGATGCCAAGGATCGGGGTATGCGGAACTCTGGCCAGACCCGGCGAGGCTCACGAACAAAGGATGCAGAACTGGAAGAAAACAGTGCTACTCTACCAAGCAAGCGCCCAAGGAAGTGTTTGGGCACATAGCCCCAACCAGAACACTTCTGTCTTCAACAGGTTGGGCACTCTGAGTCATGCGCCCAAGGCTATGCACTCGGGCTCTCTGGATCCATACTATGCGCCCACATCAAGGCGACTCAAACATGCTGTCAAGAAGCATGCGCCTAAGCCCAGTCTCTAGGGCCTATGCACCCACAGCAAAAAGATAGGTCCCAACGTGTATAGCACGGGGCTGTCTTCAAGGACATCACAGAACTTAGATGTAGGGGTTGCCCCTGCATATGAACTAAGTCTGGATGTGCCTACTCTCCTTACGAACCCGCATGTAAAGCTCAGCGATGCATGCAATATGGGTTGTAAGACAAAACTCCTTTCCGCTGACTTGTGCGATATGATAAATCATAAGCGTAAAGCGAGGAAGAACATAACAATTCATAGTGCACTTCCGTGCGCTAATATTGTTTTCAACTGTTGTTGCTCCAAAGTAACAAGAATACCTCAGAGAAAGTCCATATTTCGACGGCTGCACTTCTCTGACGACGAGAAGCCACTATGTGTCTTATCTAACATGGCTTCATGGGGTCCCACTTACGGAAGCCCCAATCAAAGACGGCGGACTACCAACCCAACCTTCTCTCTTAGTTCCACGAGAAGGAGAAGACGAAGTCAACCAACAGATGGCCAACAGGCTGTCACATCTGAAGGAGTCTATATGGGCACTCGATCATAGGCAAAATTTTGTATAGACGATGAAGATTCCCAAGGCGGGGGTAGCATTCCCTCAGAATCTGAAGCAGATGACCACCACACTGGGGGTAGCCTTCCAGAGGATGATGATCCCTCCGAATTCGATGGCGACTATCTACCTCCTCTACCTGAAGATGAAGGACTTATCCACTCGGAGATAGACAGTATCAGCACCAGTTGTACTGCTTCCTCTGTTCATCCTCGCATGCTATCTACGTACACGACGGACGGAGAAAGAACTGAAGATGCCAGTGATCAGACTAGTAAATAGCTAGAGGGTCTCAAAACAGCATTTGCCAAGATCACTGATATGCTTACCAGTATCATGGCAGTCCAAGCTGCTAGAGCTCTTCCTCTACCTCAGCAAAATATCTCAGCCCACGCTAGTCCGGCTCACAGCAACAACCCTTCTGCCCTACAAAAGGAGTACCATTCTGTTGCACCTCCTCCAAATCTTATAAATACTGGGGGTGGTCCTTCGCCGACAACACCTGACAATCGCTCAGCGGCTGTTTTCCAACACCTGCTCAATCAACAGGATGCAATTGATTCCCTGGTTGCTCGTCTCGACGCCATCTCACACAAAGACGGGCTGCAGAAGATGGGAATATCTCAACCGTATCCCCCTGAGTGGGAGAATGCTACCTGCCCTCCTAACTACAAGTCGTTGACGCTGAACTCATTCGACGACTTGACTTCTCCTCATCAGCACATGATGTACTTCAACACGCAAACTCTGTACTTGCCCCAAGATAATCCATTCCTGTCAAAGCTGTTTATTAGCACCTTGTAGGGGGTAGCCTTCGAATGGTTCTGCAGTCTGCTTGGCGGGTGTATCAATTCATTCAAAGACTTGGAACGGTTGTTCCTCAACAGGTTTTACGAGAGTGGCATGCATATTAGTATGTCCACTCTTATCAAGACCAAGCAAAGGAAGACTGAATCTTTTATTGCCTTCATCGAACGCTTCAGAAGACTAGCACTGAAGATGCCCTTCGGCATACCAGACTCAGAACTTATGGATACTTGTCGACATAACTTCCTTCCTACAGTGAAGTTTTGTCTAGGTATACATAAATATGTTACATGGTCCACTTTCATTGGGGCCGCTGATGCTGCTGAAAATGATGTTCCTAACTTGGAACTTCTGGGGCTGAAGACACCCAAATCTGAGTACAAAGTCAAGCATCCTCAGACTATCCCTGTTCGTGGGGGTAAAGGAAAAGAAGTCCTGAAGGTCGACACATCCAATGGAGCTTCCAATTCTCAAGGTGTCTCCGACAAGCCTAAGGAGACCTTCTTCTTCGATTTAGACGATGTCATCACCATCTTCCATACATTGACGAAGGGTAATAAGCTGACATTGCCTCCACCACGACGTCCTGCAGAGGCGAGCCAACTCAATGATCCCAAGTACTGTATTTACCATCAGTACGTGTATCACTCCACAAAGGACTGCATCGTCTTGAAGAAGAAGATACAACTTCGACAGCCAAGTGATCAATCTCGAAGCTGAAGACAAGGTCGTATCTGCTAACATGATCTCTATTCAGTTTGGCAACTTTCCTCCTAAAGAAGTCTCAGACGGCATGGTCCCGATCCCCAAGGCAACGATGGAAGTCGTCAACCTACCACCAGCTCGCAACTCAACCTTGGTCCCACTCACAACTGGACGTGGTGAGATCATATGGGTCCATCCGGACCTTGTCCAAAAAGTGACGTAGGGGGTAGCACCTCCCAAAGCAAAAAGGGGCAAGAATTTTAAGCCATGCCACATGGTATCCTCCCCCATCTACGAGGTTCTATCAGGCGAGACGCGATCGGAGAAGACTTATCTTCGGACGTGCGATCTTGCACAAGAAGAAGCACTGCCTTCTCAAGCTCCTGCTGCCCCTACAATCTCAGAAACCGGCCCGTCCAAGCCTCAAACCACATCCAAGCAGAAGAAGACGCGATTTGATAAGTCTCTAAAGGCACAAGCTCGATAAGGCATGGATCGACCCTACAACTTTGACATACTGGCTCAGCTAGCCAATACACCCGCCAGGTTGTCTCTGTTCGATCTATTGTGACTCTCCAAAGAAAGCGGAAGGCCTTAAGTAAGGCATTGCTACATGCCGACTCTTACCTCGCTAAGGTCAAACCTCTTGCTGAAGATCCTGTCTCCTACCCCCACTGTCACAGTACTATGGAAGTGGTGCCCAACGTCACCTTCTCACAGGAGGACATGCTACTAAAAAATAATCGTCTTGATAGACCCCTGTACTATACAGGGTATATCGGAGCTATCAAGGTGGACCGCATGCACATCGATCCAGGATCCTCCCTCAGCATCATTCCTAGAAGCTTGCTTCAAATCCTGGGAATTCCTCTGCACAAGCTATCCACGACCAACACAACTATCATGGCTTTCAATGCTGGTCGAAGCCATCCGCTGGGCAAGATCCGTCTCAAATGCCAGATCGGTGATCTCCGAACGGAGGTCTCTTGCTATGTGATCGATGCCAATGTATCCTACAACATCTTGCTGGGACGTCCATGGATACATGAGAACATGATTGTCCCTTCCATACTTCACCAGTGCTTCAAGTACGTCAACATCGACGATGTCGTGAAGACAGAGTTTGCTGACGTCGATCCTTTCAAGGGCATCAAAGCTTACTATGGAGATTTGGTACTTTACCAATCTCAACCCCCCAAGGATGATGGCAATGAGGCTGACAATGAAGCTGAAGCACCTCTATCCCCCTATGGTGGTCTCCTGATTTTCCGAGTCAAAGGACGTACTACTCCAAAAAGTATCCCGAAGCCTCTCACAATCTGGGTGAAGAAGAAGAAACCTGATAAAGTCAAACCATTGACCATCACTCTCAACAAAATACCCAAGGGGGAACCTACTTATTTCCATCCTCCCAATCCTGAAGAACTACCTTATGTGGTGAACTCGACCAAGACTGTGGCTCCTCTTCCAGATGATGACCCTCTCATTGAGTATATCAATACTCAAAATAACGTACCTTCAGCGGATGATGTTATCCCTAAAGAAGAACTTACGTATTTCCTTAGTAAATGTTTATCTTTGAATTACTCTGATGTCTATCAATCTGTAAACCATTATATAGATACGATATACGCCCTAGAGAACGACATAGGACCACACCTCTGTATGCCGGTCACGACGCCTCACCTACAGAAAAAAGTCTACCCAGAAGATATCCACTACTTCATCATTTCAGCCAGAATGAAAGATGAAGAGCTAATCATCTTCGGTCGTATAATTGGCGAGAGAAAGTTCGTTCCAGACTCTACTCCTCCCAAGTACAACATAGAAGCTAACTATGACTTTAGAAAGATGCAACTTTTCTGGTATAGTTGGCAGGCCAAGAATATCATCCAGAATATGGGATATGACATCAAAAGCGACGAAGGGCTAAATTACGTTCGAGGACGACGGTTGCCAATTTGACACTTTGTGCCTCCCGGCAAACCCGCGAACTACTACCAACGAAATGGTGTTGGTTTGGGATATGTCTCTCCTCCAACAACTCCCGAAAGATCAGATGATGAAGCAGATTGTTGTTCTCATTCTTCTGATTCCTCCCTCTGGGACTCAGACTCTAACATCGATGACATGTTCAAAGCAACTTTGTCCGTCTATATGGTTTTTTCTGACCAAGTTACAGACGATGTCCAATCAATCGAACTCGAACAATGGGCTCAAAAGATGGACACCATGTGGGAGCTGCGCTTTGAACAACGTAAACCACCTACCGAAGACAAAGTCATCCAAGTCAATCTAGGAGAAGAAGCATCCTTCAAACCAATCTTCATCAGCAAAAGCTTATCTGACGATGAACGCTAGTCTCTTATACAGCTTATAAGAGAATACATCGACGTCTTCACATGGAGCTATGAAGACATGCCAGGCTTGGACTCTAAAGTCGCCGTGCACCGCCTGAATATTTCGTCTAAAGCTAAGCCAGTAAAACAGCAACAACGATAATTTTGACCAGACGTCATGGAAGCCATCAAGAATGAAGTCAAAAAGCTTATCGCCAGTAGATTCATTCGCGAGGAACAACATCCCGACTGGGTTGCCAATATCATTTCAGTCATAAAAAAGAATGATAAAGTTCGAGTCTGTATCAACTACCGTGATTTAAACTCTGCATGTCCGAAAGACGAGTTCCCTCTACCGATCACCGACGTAACGATCGAAAAAACTTGCGACTTCTAACGGATGTCCTTTATGGATGGGTTCTCAGGCTACAACCAGATCAAGATGTTCCCCGATGACAAAAATCACACATCTTTTCGAACACCGTTGGGGGTATACTGCTATACGGTGATGCCCTTCGGATTGAAGAATACAGGGGCAACATACCAGCGAGCCATGAACACAATTTTTTACGATCATTTATGCAAAACCGTGGAGTATGCTACGTAGATGATATTACAGTCAAAAGTCGTCTCAAGGGCAACCACCTCCAGGACTTGAGAACGGTGTTCGAACTAATGAGTGCACACCAACTTAAGATGAATCCAACTAAGTCTTTTCTGGGAGTCTCCAGCGGCAAGTTCCTTGGTTTCGTCATCACTTCAAAGGATATACATCTGGACCAGGAGAAAGTGAAGGCTATTCTTAATATGTATCCTCCAAGAAATCTCAAAGATCTATGCGGACTATAAGAAAGGCTAGCTTACATCAGACGATTCATTTTGAACCACTCTGGAAGGTGTCAACCATTCATTCAGCTCATGAAGAAAGGCGTATCTTTCGTCTGGACTGAACAATGTTAACGGGCATTCGATGACATCAAGGCATATCTTACAAGCCCTCCAGTACTGGTAGCCCCAATAATGGGGAAGCCCTTCTTACTATATGTCCGTGCCATGGATCATTCTCTTGGCGCCCTCTTAGTTCAGAAGAATGAAGGCGGCCATGAACAGGCAATCTACTATCCCATTCGTACAATGGTGGGTGCCGAGCACAGATACACACAGGTGGAGAAGGAATGCCTTGCACTAGTATATGCCATCCAGAAGACACGCCACTATGTGTCTGGGCAGACTATCCACATTATATCCAAAGTCAACCCTCTCAGAATACTCATGACTAAACCGGGCTCTCTCAATTCCCGCTTAGCTACATGGGCAATGTTGTTGACTCCGTACGATATGATCTTTGTCCCTAAGAAAGTAGTAAAAGGTCAAGCATTAGCTAGTTTTCTAGCAGCTCATCCGGTACCGGAGTCGCCCAAAATCTATGACGAAAGCCCCGACGAAGTGGTGGAGTCTAACACTACAACTGAAGAAATCCCCATTTGGTAAATACTTTTCGACGGTGCATCAAGAACAGGGCCCAAAGGAAACATCGTGGCTGGAGTAGGCGTTGTGCTTGTGTCACCTGATCATCTGGTCATACACCGTGCATATTCCCTCGTGGAACCATGCACCAACAATGTAGCCGAATATAACGCCCTAATAATCGACCTACAGCTGGCAAATCAACTGGGAGTTGACTATCTAGAGGCTTACGTCGATTCCAAGCTAATAGTTAGTCAGGTCCGAGGGGATTACGAAGTTCGCCACGAAGATCTCATCCCCTACCACCGAGCAACAATCGAGCTGGCATCTACTTTAGCTGGATTCTTCAACGAGCACGTGCCTCGACTACAGAATATAGAAGCAGATGCTCTAGCCGGTCTTGCTACTTTTTTGACCGTTTCCACCAATACTCAGTAGTCGATCACAGTGTCTGGTCAAAAATTATTCTGTATGAAAGATGCCTTACATATTCATTACAGTTACACAGCAGAAAAAAAAAATATCGACGCTAAAGACTGGAGATTTCCCTTCATAGACTACGCTGTCTATAGAATCCTCCCCGAGGACCCGAAGGAAGCAGTATCCATCCAAAGGTGTCATGCCCCACTTCCGCAGGAGCGATCGTCCTCGCTAAGGCGTGATGCCGCATGGGCCTAGGTTGTGCCCGTACAAGGCTAATCCCAGAAACGATCGATTTTGAGCTAGGCTACAAAGTCGCACAGAGTGTCCCCATTTGCAGCGAAAAGTAAATAAACACGAATTGAAGCGAATTCAAACTTTTTATTGACATTCAGGAAGTTTACAAGCGGCGCTAGGCCGAGATTACAAATCGCTCAAGCTCTCTCTCTCTCTCTCTAAAACATAAAAGGCGTGCCAAGTGGCTTACAACATGGAATGATTCATGGCGATGTTCCGATACATTATGTCCTGTATAGGGTGCTTCAGCTCCATACAACGCTCCAAGGCCCCAGAGTTAGCTCTGCACCTTAGCACGTTCGAGGGAAGCTCCACACCCGATGACGACTTCTGTGTCCTGCAAGCAAACTGTGGGGTTATCAGTACATTGTTATGCACTGGTAGAGAGGCTAGCTCACCCACGATGCTATCATTACCAAACACGTTCTATTTACTTTTGTGCACCGTCTATTATTCATTGTCTTTCTAATCTTGCCTTAGGATCAGTTTCATGGCATATATCATAACCTATCTCGTGTTATCGATTTCAACGTGTTGCATGGAAATGCATGCACGACTTACCCATACTTACCGTCCGGCCTTCCCTGTCCAAAGTAAACCAAGTTAGTCAACAATTCAATATAAACTTTCAATGTCAAGTGCGTGTCCCTGCCTCAGGTTCTAGCACGTCGTAGGCACGTTCTCTAACTCATTTGCATGAAGTACTCTTTATCGTTTGGTGTGTTATATTTCAAGCATGTTCAGAAGGCACTTTATTTAGTTAACTTAGACTACTTTGTTTCAATGCAAGTACTTGCACGTGGATTATCACCAGCAAAGCCCACTTAGTCTATATGTACCGGTCGCTGGCATCACAAGCTATTTTGGACACATTCTCTTTGGCATTCTCACCTATCGAAGCGTGATGGCTGGTACACCTTGATAGTCTCTTGAAATGCCTGACATTACGTCTCTTTGAGTGGCCGAGCCGCCACCCAAGTAGCCCGTAAGCCCCTTTTTGATTTCGTCTAGGCCGGCCACGATATACCTCCTCCTCGATCATGCCGCAGAATCCCTTCTTCTTCACGGCCACGGTATTCCCTCCCTCGTCCGTGCCGCGTTGTCCACGACCATTTCGTATTGACATGTCATTTAATTTAACGGCTATCTTTGAGCCATAATGCGTAATCGACCAGGTTGGCATCCGTGCAGCGTGGGTAGCGAGACCCATTGCACGTGCCCGTCATACTTGTTGCTAACTATTCTTTTCATTCTTATCTTTCATTCATTCATTCTTTTCTTTCTTTCACTTGTCCGTTCGTTCATTGATTCATTCACACATTCATTTATTCATTCGTTGATTCACTCATTCACTTATTCATTCATTCACGTATTCATTCATTCTTTTGTTGATTCATTCATTCACTTATTCGTTCATTCATTCATTCATTATGCAACTCCCCGTGCGGAAGTCGCCTTGGCGATCCATCGGTCCCGAAGTCTTCCAATGTTGCTATACTCTACTCGAAATGACTATGTCGATAGTCTTCCATTTTATTATTGTAAACTGTTTATTGTTTTATTGTTGAACGCATAGGAAACTTGAATGTAAGCTTGTGCCTTAGCACGAGCGTAGAGCGCGGTACGAGAGTTCTCACATTTTCTATGTTCTTTTTCATATTATATACAAGCATACAAGATGGGATTATTCTCTTAGCTAGGTGCGTTGAGTCATTTATTAGCATGTACGGTATTATCGCCTAGCGATCCTAGCAATAGTGTCTGTATTGTTATGTGTCTAGGCTAAGCAAAGACGGGTTCATCGGAGCCACCTACCTTAGCGATGTTCGCATTGGCCGAGCGATACTCCGAGCGTGCCTTTGAAAGTCTATGTCTGGATTCCTCTTGAGGGGCCAATGTAAGCCTTGTATCGATTCTTCATCAGGTCGATGCCAACTCTTTGGGTCGACGGCTCGTTTGAGTCGTTGCACTTGCCGCTTTGAATTGACGTTCCGTTAGGGCGGAGCGGATCATTACATAATACACCACTCAAAACAAGTCTCGTCCTCGAGACTTCCTAAGTGCAGGTTATCCTACCATTCCTTAACTCGTGTCGTGTACGTTTCTTAGACAATTCATATCGAATGGCTTTATCGTTCGATGGCATCAAACTATGCTCGGTCATCCTTCCAAGTTTTATGTTGCATACGTTTAGTGAATTTTATTGAATGACTGTCCATTTATTTTAGGCTTGATAATACTTATTCAATCGTCGAGTTTCTTCGATTTAGTTGGTATTGCGCCCTGTCACAGGACTTGTAATGGTTGTACGAGGTACGTTGTAATTTATCAAACACGAGAGTCGTAGGCTGAGGCTAACTCACTTTCGTTTTATCTCGATCCTTGAGATGATCCGAATCGTTTCTCAAGTGTTCTCGTCTAGGAAATTAATACGATTTCTTCTTAGCGGGGTTGACCAAGTCTAAGTTATTTTTGTCCGATTCAAGACCAAGTATTGCAATATCATCGAGTACGTCTTACAACCAATGATTCAATTCGTTATACCAACTTTACTTGCGCATCATCCATTTCTATTATTCCCTTCGTTTGGGGCCAATCTCGTCGTCATTCACGCACATTCCGCCTACACGTTTCTTTGATTCTGAGCCACGCTCGTACTAGTATTATTCCTTTCTTTTAACACGATCTCAATCCCCGATACATTCCATTCCTCAAGTCTCGTTTGGAATTCAACGTGTCACTTGGTTGGATCGTGCACGCATTCCAGGCATCTCTAAAATATATGCCTTCACCAAACCGCGTGATAGAGAATTCATCATTCTCACTCGAGTCACAACGTGCACATACTCCGACGTCCCTGAAATATATACATGTCAGCCGAATCTCGTGAGGGGTATTCCTATATTCGTGATTTACACTATCCATCCATGCCAATCCTTAATATCAATCTTTCGATTGCTAACTATTGAAACAGGTGCGTCTCGCCTAACCGCTAGGCTATTTCTCAAGGCTAAGTCAATGTCAGGATTGGAATCATAGTTCTCTAACAATAATACCAACACTGACCCCAATCCTAGGGTCAAACCAAAGTCGGTAGTAAGGGTTTTTTTACCCAAGCTCGCGTCACTCAGATTTCTAAACATCGAGCACGATCACTTATTTGCATCAATGCATTCGTTGCACGTATTCGAATCCATTCAAATTACCAACTCTAACCAATTCATGTATTCGATCATGAGGTCGTCTAGCTTTGACAATATGTTGCGTCCCAATCTCACGTGAGTCCGATTATCTACGGTGGTTCATGAATCACCATGCAACGCTCTCGCAGAATAATCATTCTCATCGGGGCGTAACTCTTGCTTGCGTCTATACTAATTCATTCTCGATACGCGGATTGGACTTACGCAATCCTTAAATTCAACCGTCATACATGCTAAGTTATTCTCGAGTCCACATTCGCGTCAAACCACAAGTTGATGTATCAAATTTTCTATGCCATGCAAGTTCGATCACCCCGCTGTATGAATCACCATACCAGCGCTCACGCGGAGTGATCGCCCTAATCGGCGCAACGCATGTGCGAGGCTGGAGTTGCGCTCGCATAAGGCAAAAATGTCAACATTGTGATTATCGACGAAGCAAATCCAAACATTTTCATTTTTCATCCAAGCCTAGATCTCGGTTCGATAGTCTGACCGTCATTCGTCCAACTAGAAAATCCTTGAGCCACGTCTATATTTTCTTCGACATGTTTCAATATCCCGAGTATAGCATCCATCGGAACAATAACATTTGTACGATCGTCATTCGTCGAGTCAGAGTACCGTCGAGTTATCGTATATCGATCTTTGATACGCCTCAATACCATCGACGATATGCGTAACCTGGCGATCTTCCTTTGGAACCAATTTTGTGTCATGCGACTGATGCTATTGTCCGAACTGGATATACCATAATTCCATTCGATTCAATCTAAGATCAAGTTCGATCGCTATTCCTCAAGCTAGTTTCAATATCGTCCTCCAAAACTCAAGTCATATTTCATTTGACCCAATCAGAAATCACAATTGCTATCCTCTAGCTTCCTCGATCAAGACATATATCTTTATTCATCGTTCCGAGTCATTTTCTAACTTGCGTTGCCCATTGATAAGTTGTCCGAACGACATCTCATTTGGGACATTCGAAGTCATGACCAACTAAGCATGACGCGTTCTAAGGCTTTGCGCGATCGTATCGCCTCGCCGACAAACTCGCTGTTACTCGTAATCCTCAATTTTGCTCGAATGATTTCCAAGAAAATCTATACACCACTCGGATTCGAGCCATTCTATTTAATCCACAATCACATTCGCAGTATTTGGTAAGACATATTTCAGATTCATTCGATGAATCTCTAGCGTAATCGCTCACGTCGTATCGACGCACTAAATCGTTCGCACTATTCCTCAAAATCCAAATCAATCTTCCGTGTACGCCTAAGCATTAGTTTGATAGCATTCGTATCGATATACACTCTAAGTGTGGCTTCGTTCCTGACCGAGCGGTACTTGATATCGCTCGCAACTCGATTGTACCAAAAAGTTGAGGTGTGTGACACGCGGCAAAACTTAGCCAAAAGGCCGTGTGCATAGCTATCCCGTGCGGACTATATTCGAGTTTGCACGCTCACTTATTCTCGTTTGAGCGATAATCGATCTCGCTCGTAACTCGTTTGCACCAGAAGGTCTAGGTGCGCGATACTCCATACAACTTAGCCAAAAGGCTGCGTGCATAACCATCCCGTTCGAACTATACTTTGGTCTCGTGTCCTCGTTCACCATTGTCAGCGTAAGGTTATTCAAACACGCTTTGCATTTGCTAACTTCTAGCATTTTAGTTTTTTTTCGACTTAAGTCTGTCATGGTTTGGCACAAGGGCCTTCGCCTATCGATCCTGTTCAATCGAGTACTTGTACGAGGTTTCGAAAGTATTAGACTTATTGTATGGAACATCCCAAGGCACCACGAGAGAGAGCGTATACTTTTTTATTTCCAACGAGCTTTCAAAACTGAAAAAATTGAAATGAAGTCCAAAGACGTAAATCCGTGCTCTGATACCAATCTGTCACGCCCCGCTCCCGCAGGAGTGATCATCCTCGCTAAGGCGTGATGCTGCACGGGCCTAGGTTGCGCCCATGAAAGGCTAATCCCAGAAACGGCCGATTTTGAGCTAGGCCACAGAGTCGCACAGAGTGTCCCCATTTGCAGCAGAAAGTAAATGAACACGAATTGAAGCGAATTCAAACTCTTTATTGACATTCAGGAAGTTTACAAGCGGCGCTAGGCTGAGATTACAAATCGCTCAAGCTCTCTCTCTCTCTGAAACATAAAAAGCGTGCCAAGTGGCTTACAACATGGAATAATTCATAGCGATGTTCCGATACATTATGTCCTGTATAGGGTGCTTCAGCTCCATGCAACGCTCCAAGGCCCCAGAGTTAGCTCCGCGCCTTAGCACGTTCGAGGGAAGCTCCACACCCGATGACGACTTCTGTGTCCTACAAGCAAACTGTGGGGTTATCAGTACATTGTTATGTACTGGTGGGGATACTAGCTCACCCACGATGCTATCATTACCAAACACGTTCTATTTACTTTTGTGCACCATCTATCATTCATTGTCTTTCTAATCTTGTCATAGGATCAGTTTCATGGCATATTTCATAACCTATCTCGTGTTACCGATTTTAACGTGTTGCATGGAAATGCATGCACGACTTACCCATACTTACCGTCCGGCCTTCCCTGTCCAAAATAAACCAAGTTAGTCAACAATTCAATATAAACTTTCAATGTCAAGTGCGTATCCCTATATCAGGTTCTAGCAAGTCGTAGGCTCATTCTCTAACTCATTTGCATGAAGTACTCTTTATCGTTTGGTGTGTTACATTTCAAGCATGTTCAGAAGACGCTTTATTTAGTTAACTTATACTACTTTGTTTCAATACAAGGACTTGCATGTAGATTGCCACCAGCAAAGCCCACTTAGTCGATATGCACCGGTCGCTGGCATCACAAGCCATTTTGGATACATTCTCTTTGGCATTCTTACCTATCGAAACGGGATGGCTGGTACACCTTGATAGTCTCTTAAAATGCCTGGCATTACGTCTCTTTGAGTGGCCGAGCCCCCACCCAAGTAGCCCGTAAGCCCCTTTTTGATTCCGCCTAGGCCGGCCACGATATACCTCCCCCTCGATCGTGCCGCGGAATCCCTACTTCTTCACGGCCACGGTATTCCCCCCTCGCCCGTGCCGCGTTGTCCATGACCATTTCGTATTGACTTGTCATTTAACTTAACGGCTGTCTTTGAGATATAATACGTTATCGACCAGGTTGGCATCCGTGCAACGCGGGTAGCGAGCCCCGTTGCACGTGCCCGTCATACCTGTCGCTAACCAGTCTTTTCCTTCTTTTTTTTCATTCATTCTTTCTTTTCTTTCTTTTCACTTGTCCGTTCGTTCATTGATTCATTCACACATTCATTCATTCGTTGATTCACTCATTCACTTATTCATTCATTCATTCATTAACGTATTCATTCATTCTTTCGTTGATTCATTCATTCACTTATTCGTTCATTCATTCATTCATTATGCAACTCCCCGTGCGGGAGTCGCCTTGGCGACCCATCGGTCCCGAAGTCTTCTAATGTTGCTATACTCTACTCGGAACGACTATGTCGATAGTCTTCTATTTCATTATTGTAAACCATTTATTGTTTCATTGTTGAACGCATAGGAAACTTGAATGTAAGCTTGTGCCTTAGCACGAGCGTAGAGCGCGGTACGAGAGTTCTCACATTTTTTATGTTCTTTTCCATATTCTATACAAGCATACAAGATGAGATTATTCCCTTAGCTAGGTGCGTTGAGTCATTTATTAGCATGCGCAGTATTATCGCCTAGCGATCCTAGCAATAGTGTCCGTATTGTTATGTGTCTAGGCTAAGCAAAGACGGGTTCATTGGAGCCACCCACCTTAGCGATGTTCGCATCGGCCGAGCGACACTCCAAGCGCGCCTTTGAAAGTCTAAGTCTGGATTCCTCTTGACGGGCCAATGTAAGCCTTGCATCGATTCTTTATCAGGTCGATGCCAACTCTTCGGGTCGACGGCTCGTTTGAGTCGTTGCACTTGCCGTTTTGAATTGACGTTCCGCTAAGGCGGAGCGGGTCATTACAAAAGGCGATCCCTCAGATTCTACTACGACACAGCTACCAAGATGCTGTACCTACGCTCTTATGACGGGCTACTGCTATGATGCTTATCAGACACAGAAGCCAAGCATGCACTCCGGGAGGCTCACGAGGGAGTTTATGAAGCACATCAACCAGGCCCCAAATTATAAGATCGCCTCAAACGAATAGGTTATTACTGGCCCATAATGATAGCAGATGCAGTTGAATATACAAAGAAGTGTAGAGCTTACCAATTTCACGCTAATTTTATTCACCAACCTTCGAAGTTTCTACACCCGACGGCAGCATCTTGGCCATTTGAAGCCTGGGGCATGGATATGATAGGACCAATCAGCCCGCCATCCTCCAAAGGACATCGGTTCACCCTAGCTATAACCGATTACTTCTCCAAATGAGCAGAAGCTATACCGCTCACTGAAGTGAAGACATCAAACGTGATCAGTTTCATCAAACATCACGTCATTTACCGCTTCGGCCTATCTTGCAGGATCATCCATGATAATGGTCTATAGTTCGCAAGCCATGCGTTCTATCGGTTCTGTGATAAGAATCGAATCCAGAACATAGCCTCTACTGCCTACAATCCAGCGGCTAACGGGCTAGCAGAAGCCTTTAACAAAAGCATCATAAAACTTCTTAAGAATTTCGTGTCTTCAAACAAGCGCGATTGGAATGAGAAGCTCGGTGAATGTCTATGGGCCTATCGCACAACAGTCTAGACTCCAACAGGCAGCACGCCATTCTCTCTGGTTTATGGGAGGAAAGTAGTTCTTCCCCTAGAAATCCAGATTCCTTCTCTCCGGTTAGCCCTAGCCAGCGAGCTGACTACTGAAGAAAGCTACCGTTTGCGACTCCAAGAGCTCGAAGTGCTAGACGAAAAATATCTATTAGCTCAACAACGTATTGAGCTATACCAAGTACGCCTTTCCAGAGCTTTCAACAAAAAGGTGAAGGAAAGGATCTTCCAAGTCGGCGATCTGGTCCTAGCAGTAAGAAGTCTGATGGTTATGACACACAAAACAAAAGAGAAATTCCAGCCTAAATGGGAAGGTCCCTTCGTCACCGAATCGGTGTATTCTAACGGTGCGTACCGGTTGACCAAGCCTGACGGTGACTTGCTCATGATGCCTATCAACGACAAGTTCCTGAAGAGATACTATGTGTAACCTCTTTTACACAATGTTCACATACGTACAGTCATGTAAATATACAGTACGATGTTTATATGATTCAAAAAAAAACCTATCTAACTATTATCCGTATTTCAAGAGTCTTGAATACACCCTGGATAATAGGTCCTCTAAATATTTCTCCAGTGGAATCATTTTCGTTTTTTGACTCCGTCCAAACTCGGTTTGACGAAAACAAATCATGTCCATATTACCTCTGAATTATTTTCCGATAATTATTTCCCCAGCAGAATGATCAGATGTTTTGCCACGTCCACATAACCTCTGAGCAAAGCATTCATCAAAGATAGTCATGTCCACAACTACCTCTGAACTATCCACTCCTTCCTAATACTATATATCTTTCTACGTCCATATTACCTCTTGTCAGATATAGAACATCCTCTGCTATTACGTCCATATACCTCTACTAGCAGCTTCATTCAACTTATTATCTATATTCGAATCATTCGAATATAAAACGGATAATAGGACCACATAAAATTCTCCAGTGAAATACCCACCAGAAATATCCTCGCTACGACCACATTACCTCTAGCATCGATATTTCACAAAATCAATCCTGATTATCATGTGTCACGTCTATATTACCTCTGATACCGGTAATCTTCTGACTCGATACTTATACCCAATCCGGAATAAAAGACATGGTGTCAAAACCATAAAACCTATCACATCTATATTACCTCCGTTGGGTTTTCGTTTCAAATCTATTACCTGCACCGCCAGCGTACAGAAGGGCAATAGATTCAAGCAAACAAAAAGGAGGGAGGGAGCTCCCCCAGCGGGATACCCTTGACACAAATATTGTATTATTGGCTCTCTAATACAAGCACCACAGATATCACAAGCAAAGAGTGGAGCAAATGTATTCTGTTTATTCAAAATTAGTTACATTCACAGGACTATATCTCATGAGCAAAACAAAAAGTTCTTCATCTCTTTCGCTCAGGAAAAATACGAAGAGTCCGGAGCTCCCTGATGTGTACATCAAGTGTTGCATCTTTACCATGCCCAGAATCGTCGATATCGATCCTGGAGAAATTTGCTGGCCAGATCCCTACAAAACAGGCAGAAAGAAAGTCAGACTTAGAAAATTGCAGAAAAAGCTATCCTGAAGGCTCCTACGTGCCCAAAGAGATATGCACCCAAAATAAGACGTACGGGCACATAATACACTAACAGTGTGTAGGCGCATAACATACCACTATTTAAAAGGTGTAAAATATGGTAGCACTTGGGCGTATAGCACACCATAGTATTGGCGCATGACTTCTGTGGGCGCATAGCAATGCTCACAGAAGTATGTGGCCCTAGGCGCAAGCGCCCTGGCAGAAGAGAAGTCCGAGCGTCGCAAATTAATGCTCGAGACTTCGTTTTTTGAAGCACGCCCTCATCCAAAATCGGATCCTAGACTGCTGAAGACTCCACCGCGGGAGAAGAGCTACTCGACGCAGCCCCCTTGCACTTCGCAGATCTCTTGGCGGCCTTGGGAGACATGATTCTCAAAAGAAGAAGATGAAGAGTTTTCTGAAAATTTCAAAGAGAAAAGGAATAATGAACTTTCCCTCTCCTCCAGGGTCTATTTATAGGCACGGGCCACTTTCTATGCGCCTACTTCCTATGCGCCCACTATGGTGTATGCATCCACTGCAGCCTATGCACCCACGTGAAGGACCATCTCTCTGCATACTATGTGATTGTCTTTTGCTGATGTGGACGACGTATAAAAGGATGGACCGCTTCAAATTCTGTTCCGATGATTCTGTTAGTTCGGATTTCGAGACAAATCTCAACAGTCGTATCTCCCTGACAGGATAGCCAAAACGTTATGCGCCCAGGGGAAGAGCCGTACTATGCGCCCATTGCCTCGCGAGAAGACGATCCATGCTTCTTTCAAAGTATTTCAAACTTGCTTAAGTGTCGATGTAACGCCCCAAAACCAGAATACTTGAGAGCGGAGGCGTACATAGCCATCTACGTATATTAAAGTGTAATCCACCTCGCTATACGGTCACGACTGTCTAGATACATGAGGGTTTAACTACAAGCCAAAAGTCTCCTATGGTCATGAACAAGCCTATTGTCTCAATCACAAGCAAGTAGAAACAGTTACAAGATATCAGAGCACCAAATATACAATAGTAAGGCATCCCATTCATTACATATTCGGATGATCATGAAGCTAGTCGTACAAAATGTCAAGACTAGCAAGAGTTTTAGTCAATACATGATCAACCCTAGGATTTGTCAATCATGTTACAGCCCGTAGGCAGACAGTAAGTAAAGGTGCAACCGAGCAAACACGTGCTCGTCGGCTAATGCCTCAAAAGAATAATTTTTACAATAAAGTGGGACGACAAAAAGAAATCCACTCGTTGCCAGGGTTACGCCTGGTGGTCACCATCTGGCTGGAAGACAGGTAGATCCTCTGGAGCTGCTCTGATATCTGGCCATACAAAACCAGCTGGGTCAGACCCCAGAAAGGGCAAGTGCCACAAAGGAGGCTTCACTTAGGAACTAAAACTAGCATATCACAATAGAATATTAAAGATAATAAATAAAAAACTGATAATAATAGAGAGAAAAATAGTAAACTGAGTACGAAGAAACCATTCAAGTAGCCAGGTCACAACCCTTAAACCAAACAAGGACCGGGGTTGTAACCCTTCACCTGAATAGAAACCCATCTCAAATACTATTGGTACAGTAAAGACAATAAACGAAGAGAGGACACAGAACTGCTCCGGGAGCCAGGTTACAACCCTTAAACCAAACAAGGATCGGGGTTGTAACCCTTCGCCTGAACAGAACTGGACCTCCGATCGTTATTGCTAAGACAAGCATCAATAATCATGCCATGTCACAATCTTGCACAGGATCAGGATAAAACTAAGCTGGAATAAACTCCATCCAATCAATTACGGCCAATCAAGAGTACGGCTTGATACTTTTAACTAACTAGGGTTATCACAGGCCTAGTTACTAGCAAGATGCAATGAGATTATCCCAACAGCCACAAGCCCTGCAGACCATCCGGTTATCCAGGTCGAATGTCCATTTATGAAGAATGCAACACGTGACTGTGTGTTGAAAATGTGTCCTACTCGTCGGTAGGCTACAAGTCAACTTAATGCGCCTAGATAACGAAATTACATGTAGTTGGGAATCTCTTTATGTCTACTGAATTATTCTAGTTTATTAGCCTTAGTCAATTACAGTAGGCATCCCTGACCGTGGTACTCAGGGATCCCTATCCTAGACATGATGCAAGACAGTATTGGTTTATTTCTACAAACACAATCGCCCACTGTGTCCAGATCTTTCATACTTGTCATGTCAGACTAGCTGTCGTAACAGCATGTCAGGATATATCATGTCAGTTTACTTGTCAAGAGTGCGCCACGGCGGACCACTATCGTATTTTATTCTTACACTGTTATGAATGAAAAAAACTTGCATAAAATAACTAATAACATATTTTTGAAGCCAAAAAAAAGATCTACAACTTTCATGTTAGGAGTTGGGAGAAATTCTGGCCACAATTCAGCCAAATAGGACTTAAAATAGCCAAAAACAGCCAAAATAGGCACTATACGGCACTATTTAGCACTATTCAGCACTATGCGGCACTTCTATATGCGGCTGGACACTATGCGGTACTATGCAGCACCCTTATGCGGCTGGATGCTAGGCGGCACTATACGGCACCCTTATGCGGCTGGATACTATGCGGCACTATACAGCACCCTTATGCGGTTGGACACTATGCGGTACTATGCAACACCCTCATGCCACTGGACACTATACAGCACTATGCAGCACCCTCATACGGCTGGACACTATGCAGCACCCTCATGCGACTGCACACTATACGGCACTATGCAGCACCCTTATGCGGCTGGACACTATACAGCACCCTCATACAGCTGGACACTATGCGACACTATGCAGCACCTTTATACGGCTGGGCACTATACGGCACTATGCAGCACCCTTATGTGGTTGGATACTATGCAGTACCCTCATGCGGCTGGGCACTATGCGGCACTATACAGCACCCTTATGCAGTTGGACACTATGCAGCACCGTCATGCGACTGGACACTATGCAGCACCCTCATGTGGCTGGGCACTATGCGGCACTATACAGCACCCTCATGCGACTGGGCACTATACGGCACTATTTATCGTCCCTGCCAAAATTAGCACAGATGAACATAGAAATGGCCAAAAATACTTTTGGCCATAACTTCCTCAAAAGAAGTCGAAATCCAACTTTTCAAAGGTCTATTTTGGGTAAAATTGAATTCTCTACAACATGGAACAATAAAAACATGAAAATAATAAAGTTTAATAGATCAAAACCCAAAAAAATTAAAATAATATAAACTTAGATCTATAAGAAAAATATCCATAAAATGGAAAATGCCAAGTTCTAAAGTATCTTAGAATCTCGCGAGGAAGACAATAGAACAACAAAAATGGAGTTTCTCTATGAAGCAAGTTGTACTTGCTTAAGCTTCTCTTGGTAGGTGGAGAAGTTAAGAGGAAGAAGATGAAGAAATAAATGAAAGTAAAGATGAGAGAGAAAGGAGGTTGGGTTTTAAATGATGATGGTGGTGGTAGGTAGGAGTTTTCTTTTGGTTCATGATAAACCCAAAAGCAAACCAAACCAAGCTAAATCGAACCAAGCTAAGCCATAACCAATGAAATGCTAAAATAACCATGCCAATGCAACATGCTAAAAATAAAATCATGACTAGCTAACCATGACTAATAAAAATACGGACCCAAAATATGTACACGTATACGAAAATACGTAACACGAATTTCGAGGGTGACAACTCTACCCACCTTAAAAGAATTTCGTCCTCGAAATTTAATTAAAGAGGCTAGAGGTGTCGGAACATGTTACACTATCAGATGCAATCTACAGCTAAGCAATCAATCAAGCAATCAAATATGCAAGCAATAATTCAAAGTGTATGGAATAAGAATGATATTATACCTTACGAGTCAAACAGGTCGGGATATCGCGATCGGATATCATCCCCACGCTTCCACATTGACTCACCCAAAGAGTGATGACCCCAAGCAACTCGGACTAACTTGATAGTCTTGTTCTTGAGTGTCTTCTCTCTTCGGTCCAATATAGACACGGGCCTCTCCTCATACGAAAGGTTGGTACCAACAACCTATTCCGAATGATCCAGAATGTGGCTCGGGTCCGGAATATATCGTCGCAGTTGGGATACATGGAATACGTCATGTACCTCACGTAGCGATGGTGGAAGAGCGAGACGATAGGATACATCTCCTACTCGCTCCAGAATGTCAAATGGCCCTATATAACTAGGACTAAGCTTTCCCCGTACGCCAAAATGAATGATGCCACGGTTAGGCAAAATCCTCAGGAATACATGGTCGCCGACAGAAAACTCAAGAGGGCACCGATGAGAATCGGCCCAATGACGCTGGCGATCTTGGGCAACTCGAAGATGATCTCTGACTCTCCTGACCACTTCAACGGTCTGAGCAATCATTTCCAGACCGAGCATCTGCCTCTCTCCAACATCATTACATGCTAGCGGGGATCTGCACTTTCTATCATACAGTGCCTCGAACGGTGCCATCTGGATACTGGCTTGGAAACTGTTGTTGTACGAGAACTCCACCTGATATAGGTGATCTTCCCAAGAACCACCAAAGTCGAGCGTACAAGATCTCAACATATCTTCGAGAGTCTGGATCGTGCGTTCTGACTGGCCATCTATCTGTGGGTGATATACTGAGCTGAACTGGAGGTGAGTCCCCAAACTCTCTTACAGGCTACGCCAAAAGTATGACGTAAATCTTGAATCTCTGTCCGAGGTGATACTGACTGGTACACCGTACAATCTGACAATCTGTCGGAGATACATCTCCGCTAGCTGAGCCGTCGACTGACCAACTCTAAACGGGAGAAAGTGAGCCACCTTCGTGAGCCTGTCTATGACAACCCAAATAGCGTCTCTGCCAGCCGGGGATCTAGGCAATCCTGTCACAAAATCTATGGTTATATGCTCCCATTTCCACTCTGGAATTGGCAATGGTTGAAGTAGTCCAGCTAGTCTCTGATGTTCAGTCTTAACTTGTTGGCAGACTAAACAACGAGAGACAAACCGGGCTATCTCCCTCTTTATGCCATTCCACCAAAAGTGCTGGCGAATATCACGGTACATCTTAGTACCGCCGGGATAAATAGAATACTGCGAACTGTAGGCCTCTGCCATGATCTCCTGTCTGATATCTCTACTGGGTACACAAAGACGCGTACCATGTCGAAGTATACCGTCTTCATGGAAACATAACTCTGGTCTTCGTCGTGCCTCACACTCTGCTCTGAGTCGCTGAATCTTGGAATCTGTCGACTGCGCCATCCGGATCCTCTCGACTATGTTGGACTGAACCTGCATGCTGGCCATCAATGCCACATTGGAAGGAAGGACAACTTCTATTCCCATCTTCTGAAGATCGGCTAATAATTCCGGCTGTGCTGTGAGAAAATAAACTCCAGCTCTCCTGCTGAATGCATCTGCAACAACGTTAGCCTTCCCAGGATGATACTGCAAGTTGATGTCATAATCCACAAGCAGCTCTAGCCATTTCCTCTGACGCATGTTGAGATCCTTCTGGGTGAACACATACTTCAGGCTCTTGTGGTTGGTGAAAATCTCCACCCTATCTCCATATAAGTAGTGCCTCCAAAGCTTAAGTGCAAACATTACTGCTGCTAGCTCCAAGTCATGGGTTGGGTAATTCCTCTCATGATCACAAAGTTGTCGTGATGCATAAGCTATTACCTTCCCATGCTGCATCAGAACACATCCTAAACCTCTGCCCGAAGTATCACAATACACTGAGAATCCTCCGTTTCCATCTGGAAGCGTGATAATAGGAGTCGTCATCAAGCCTCGCTTCAACCTCTCAAAAGAATCCTGGCACTCTGCTGTCCAAGCAAACTGCACATCCTTGCGGGTCAACTGGGTCAATGGCGCTAAAATTCGAGCAAAGTCTGAAACAAATTGCCGGTAGTAACCGGCCAATCCAAGAAAACTACGGACTTCGACAACTGTGCTGGGCACTGGCCACGACTCAAGGGCCACGATCTTCTGGGGATCCACTTCAACTCCTTCTCGGGTGATGATATGACCCAAGTACGAAATATGATCGAGCCAGAACTCGCATTTACTGAACTTGGCATATAACTGGTACTCTCTGAGAATCTGGAGGACAACTCGAAGATGTTGCTCATG
Source organism: Iris pallida (assembly GCA_029216955.1). NCBI lineage: Eukaryota > Viridiplantae > Streptophyta > Magnoliopsida > Asparagales > Iridaceae > Iris > Iris pallida. The sequence goes on along the minus strand of JANAVB010011000.1, from coordinate 1,085,344 downwards.
TTCCGCTTCACTCTTGCTGTAGACCAGGATGTCGTCCAGGAACACAATCACGAACTGATCCAAATAAGGCATAAAGATACGATTCATGAGGTCCATGAATACTGCCGGCGCATTGGTGGCTCCAAATGGCATCACAAGGAACTCCCAATGCCCATACCTAGATCTGAAAGCTGTCTTCGGGATGTCCTGCTCTTTGACTCTGATCTGATGGTATCCTGATCGCAAGTCGATCTTCGAAAACTCTGCTACCCCTTAGAGTTGATCAAACAAGTCATCTATCCTCGGGAGAGGGTATCTGTTCTTGATTGTCACTGAGTTCAAGGTACGATAATCTACACATAACCTGGACGTACCATCCTTCTTTTTCACAAGAAGCATCGGGGCTCCCCAAGGCGATCCACTAGCACGAATGAATCCCTTGGTTCTGAGTTCTTCAATCATCTTGTACAATATCTCTAGCTCTGATAGCTCTATCATGTAGACTCTCTCTGACACTGGGGCTGTTCCGGGAATCAAGTCGATGGTAAACTCGATCTCTCGCTCTGGCGGCATCCCTGGAAGCTCTTCTGGGAAAATATCTGGAAACACTTCGACTATCCGAGGCAACTGCACTGCTGCTACTGCCATCCGTAACACTGGAGGAGAAGGTTCAACTTCGTCTCGGAAGAAGAAAAACTCTGGCTCGCCTGGAATGCTAAAAATAACCCTGCCAATGTGGCAGTCTATCCTAGCATAATGGTCCCTCAACCAATCCATCCCTAAGACCACATCATAATCGGCCATCGGAAACTCTATCAATCTAGCGGGGAACTCTCTACCGCTAACTACGATCCGATACGAGGAAAATACCCTATCTACTCCTACAAGTCCATTACCAGTAAGTATATTGAGCCTTACTGATAATGACTCGGGCTCCAGTCCTACCCGTGTCACGAATCGTGCAGACATAAATGAATACGATGCACTAGAGTCAAATAATACTGAAGCTGGAAAGGTGTTGACGAGAATAGTACCTGCCACTACCTCACCTGGTGCTATTTCTTCTTCTTCCATGGTCAAAGCCAGCACTTGACCATGTCCTCTGGGTGTGGGTCCCCTCTGCTAAAAATTCCTCTGCCTGCTCTGGATCAGGGCTTGGGCTTGGACATACTGCTGCGGTCTCTGCTACTGGAATGCCTGGACCTGCATCGACAACGGCCTCAGGAACGGGTACTGCAGCTGTTGCTGGACTGGTGCTGGTCCTCTAACTGAAGGACTAGAGAAGGCCGATGAACTCCCCCTGTACGGGCATTTCCCAATCCTGTGGTCCGGGGCACCACAAACCAAGAACAAACCCTGTGCTCTGCGATACTCTGACACCACATGCCCTGGCTTCCCGCAGTGTGAACATCCCACTGCGGAAGACTGCTTCTGCTTCTGTTGCTGAAGGTGCGTCGGGGTGGAATGCCGAACCGACGTCACTGAGGCCGCCCGCCTCAAAACTCTAATGGTCAAAGCCCTGACTGCCGGGGCTGGTGCTGATGACTGATTCATCTGGCCGTGAGATCGCTTCCGACCTCTGGTCCTATCCACGATTCTCTGGGAGGTATACTCATGCCTCCGGGCTGCTCTCAATACTGCATCAAAAGTTTGATGCTCAAACTGCTCCACCACCAATAAAATCTCTAGGTGGAGCCCCTGCTGGAACCGCTGGGCTCTATCGAACTCGGTCGCCACCAATGTGGGAGCAAACCGACTAAGCCTGGAGAACTCGGCCGCATATCCATCGACCGTCCTGTCCATCTGCTTCAGATTGGTGAACCTCGTCTGTAGATCGTACCGAGCTACAGCATCGAAGTATTTGGTCTGGAATCTCTCCCTGAATACTGCCCATAAAATAGGGGCCACTAATCCATCGGCCTGCGCTGCCCACCAGCTGCGGGCAAGATCTAGTAACTGTAGGCGCACCACAGCCACCTTGTCATTCTCTGGAGTCCTGGCTGCTTCTAGAATCACCTCTGTGTCCTGAAGCCATGCATCTGCAGCGATCGCATCTTCACTGCCAACGAAGAAGGGAGGGTTCAAGCGCTTGAAGCTGTTGGCCACGCTATTACCCTGATGACCTCCTCTGGTCAAAGCATCTGCCACCGCCTGGTACAAGGCATCTCCGTGACGATCTTGGGAAGCTAATAGTGACCTAACGAGATCCACCAAAGTGCCATCATCAGGCTCTGCAGGCTGGACGGGCTGAACTGGTGGCTCTCCTCCAGTAGGCATGACTCTGGAGGCTACTCCTGAATGCTGGGCTTGATCTCCAGGTTACTGCTGGTCCGCGGAAGGTGCCCCGCCTTGTTGATCGACAGGTCCAGGAATAATGCCGCTGAAGAAGACGACATAGGGAACAATAAGGACGGACCAGGACAGATCAACGATACAAGCATGTGATCAGGTCGAGATTTTTAGGGATCAAGAGGATACGAGTAGAGATCAAGGGAGAGTACTGATTGAGACATCTATTCGATAAACCCTCACATATCTTGATTTACAAGACCTGCATGGGCCACCACTAAAACCATGTAACGCCCCAGAACCAGAATACTGGAGAGCGGAGGCGTACATTGCCAGCTACTTATATTGAAGTGCAATCCACTTTGCTATACGGTCACGGCTGTCTAGGTACATGAGGGTTTAACTACAAGCCAACAGTCTCCTATGGTCATGAACAAGCCTATTGTCTCAATCACAAGCAAGTATTAATAGTTATAAGATGTCAGAGCACCAAATATACAATAGTAAGGCGTCCCATACATTACATATTCGGATGATCATGAAGCTAGTCGTACAAAATGTCAAGACTAGCAAGAGTTTTAGTCAATACCTGATCAACCCTAGGATTTCTCAATCATGTTACAGTCCGTAGGCAGACAGTAAGTAAAGGTGCAACCGAGCAAACACGTGCTCATCGGCTAAATGCCTCAAAAGAATAATTTTTACAATAAAGTGGGAGGACAAAAAGAAACCCACTCGTTGCCAGGGTTACGCCTGGTGGTCACCATCTGGCTGGAAGACAGGTAGATCCTCTGGAGCTGCTCCGATATCTGGCCATACAAAACCAGCTAGGTCAGAGCCCATAAAGAGCAAGTGCCACAAAGGAGGCTTCACTTAGGAACTAAAACCAGCATATCACAATAGAATATTAAAGATAATAAATAAAGAACTAATAATAATAGAGATAACAACAGTAAACTGAGTACGAGGAAACCATTCAAGTAACCAGGTCACAACCCTTAAACCAAATAAGGACTGGGGTTGTAACCCTTCACCTGAATAGAAACCCGTCTCAAATACTATTGGTACAGTAAAGACAATAAACGAAGAGAGGACATAGAACTGCTCCGAGAGCCAGGTTATAACCCTTAAACCAAACAAGGACCGGGGTTGTAACCCTTCGCCTGAACAGAACTGGACCCCCGATCGTTATTGCTAAGGCAAGCATCAATAATCATGTCATGTCACAATCTTGCACAGGATCAGAATAAGTCTAAGCTGGAATAAACTCCATCCAATCAATCACGGCCAATCAAAAGTACAGCTTGATACTTTTAACTAACTAGGATTATCACAGGCCTAGTTACTAGCAAGATTCAATGAGATTATCCCAACAGCCACAAGCCCTGCAGATCATCCGGTTATCCAGGTCGAATGTCCGTTTATGAAGAATACAACACGTGACTGTGTGCTAAAAATGTGCCCTACTCGTCGGTAGGCTACAAGTCCACTTAATGTGCCTAGATAACGGGATTACCTGTAGCTGGGAATCTCTTCATGTCTACTGAATTATTCTAGTTTATTAGCCTTAGTCAATTGCAGTAGGTATCCCTGACCGTGGTACTCAGGGATCCCTATCCTAGACATGGTACAAGACAGTATTGATTTATTTGTACAAACACAATCGCCCATGATGTCCAGGTCTTTCATACTTGTCATGTTAGATTAGCTGTCGTAACAGCATGTCAGGATACATCATGTCAGTTTACTTGTCAAGAGTGCGCCACGGCGGGCCACTATCGTGTTCTATTCTTACACTGTTATGAATGAGAAAAACTTGTATAAAATAACTAATAACATATTCTTGAAGCCAAAGAAAAGGTCTACAACTTTTATGTTGGGCGTTGGGAGAAATTCTGGCCACAATTCAGCCAAATAGGACTTGAAATATCCAAAAACAGCCAAAATAGGCACTATGCTGCACTATTCAGCACTATGCGGCACTATTCAGCACTATATGGCACTTCTATATGTGGCTGAACACTATGCGGTACTATGCAGCACCTTTATGCGGCTGGATACTATGCGGTACGATGCAGCACCCTTATGCGGCTGGATACAATGCGGCACTATGCAGCACCCTCATGCGGCTGGGCACTATGCGGTACTATGCAGCACCCTCATGCGGCTGGACACTATACAGCACCTTCATGCAGCTGTGCACTATGCGACACTATGCAGCACCCTTATGCGGCTGGACACTATGCAGCACCCTCATGCGGCTGGACACTATGCGGCACTATGCAGCACCCTTATGCGGCTGGGCACTATGCGGTACTATGTAGCACCCTTATGCGGCTGGACACTATACAGCACCCTCATACGGTTGGGCACTATGCGACACTATGCAGCACCCTTATGCGGCTGGACACTATGCAGCACCCTCATGCGGCTAGACACTATGCGGCACTATGTAGCACCCTTATGCGGCTGGGCACTATACGGCACTATGCAGCACCTTTATGCGACTAGACACTATACAGCACCCTCATGCGGCTGGGCACTATGCGACACTATGCAGCATCCTCATGCGGTTGGGCACTATACGGCACTATTCAACGTCCCTGCCAAAATCAGCACAGATGAACATAGAAATGGCCAAAAATACTTTTGGCCATAACTTCCTCAAAATAAGTCGAAATCCAACTTTTTAAAGGTCTATTTTGGGTAAAATTAAATTCTCTACAACATGGAACAATCAAAACATAATAATAATAAAGTATAATAGATGAAAACCCAAAAAAATGAAAATAATATAAACTTAGATCTACAAGAAAATATCCATAAAATGGAAAATACCAAGTTCTAAAGTATCTTAGAATCTCGCGAGGAAGACAATAGAACAACAAAAATGGAGTTTCTCCATGAAGCAAGTTGCACTTGCCTAAGCTTCTCTTGGTAGGTGGAGAAGTTAAGAGGAAGAAGATGAAGAAATAAATGAAAGTAAAGATGAGAGAGAAAGGGGGTTGGGTTTTAAATGATGATGGTGGTGGTAGGTAGGAATTTTTTTTTGGTTCATGATGAACCCAAAAGCAAA